>JAJJWW010017406.1:0-376895 GCA_023531295.1 Papaver armeniacum
GCTCCTAAGGATTCTAGTGTCCTAAAATATGATAAAGGGAGACCTATTCTATACTTGAAAATACCAAAATATCCTTCACCCCTTAAATACCAAAACCTAAACCAAAATCAGTTTAACACTTTCTATTCATCTCCTCTGCCTCCATCTCCTCTCCATAGCCTCTCCATCTCCTCCGTCACCTCTTTTTTTCGAGTAATCGTCGATTATCAATATTATTCATCGTCGATTAAAACATCTATAAAAATTATGGGACGGGTAAACGATAATAAGAGAAACAATAATCCAAAATCAGTGAATCAATCACATGCAACACCAAATGAGGAGTTAGATGAAGATGAAGAATTGAACAATCAAAGCGCTCAAACACCCGCAATGACTTCAATAAGGTAAGAATCAAAAAACCCATCTTCTTTCAATTGTTTTTGATGCAAGAATAGATAGAATCGATCGATTTAGGGTTTTAAAAAACAAGATTTTAGAAGCGTATACGGTTTGGAGTTCTTAGTTTCCAAGCCGTCACGTAGTGCATACGGTTTGAAAAATGCAAACTTCCACACCGTATGCTTAATCGCTTCTGCAACGTACGGTATGGAAAATGCAAACTTCCAAACCGTATGTTAATCCTTAAGCAAAAATTGAAAATTTATATTCCCTACCGTAGGTAGTAATTTCCAAACCGTAGGTTCAATTTGGAGTTGATATACGGTATGGATTTCAAACCGTAGGCTTGACGAGTTTTGTGTACGGTGTAGGTTGAGTTTGTGTACGGTTTGGTTTTCAAACCGTAGGCTTGAGCGAGTTTGTGTACGGTTTGGTTTTCAAACCGTAGGCTTGACTGAAGTTTACCTACGGTTTGGAAATCAAACCGTAGGTTAACTAATTTCCGCACCTTAATTTTCGGTTGTCGACTTTGTTAAGTTCATTATATGTATTAAACATAGTTGCTTGACATTTTTAGGAATCGACAACCAAAGGCTAGGGATAAGGATAAGGTAAAGAAGAAGAGATCGCAAGAAGTAACACCATCTCATGAGCGGACTCTACCGCCTCGCAACAAGATTGCATTGGGTGTTGAACAGATGAACAAAGGCATCGTCATTGGTGGACCAAGAGAAGAAGTGACTGAGCGTGCACTTGCGGTTGCTCAACAAAGCAATCCTGAAACTGAAGAACATGGTGATCTTCCACCTACAAATGAAGGTGATCTTCCACCTACAAATGATGACAAAGGAAAAGGAAAGAAGAAGTATAAAGCTCCACCTTCAGCAAAAGAAGTGATCGAGGCTATGGTGTTAATGCCGCCCAAGGCAGACGGAAGTGCTTGGGGTTTGCCTAGAGATGGGGGTGAAGTGTTATTTAGTTATGAAACTTCATGGGCTGCAAGAGTTTGTGCGGCGAGAGGTAAAGATCTCTCCTTAACTTTGTCGATTCTCAATTTTTTCTTACCATTATTTAATCTTTCTTTAACAATTTCATGTTTTCTCTAGGATCATACAAAAGCGGTTCCTAAACTGAAGCGTCAAACAGCTCAATATTGGCCATTGGATGATGAATGTGATGCTGTTAAAGCCTTGGTAGAAGGTTCGGGTTTATGGTCTGCATTTGAGTATTCACAAAAGCACTTCGATGTTGTCACTTTTTTCTGGATTCAGAGAAAGGTTTTGGGCCGAAACCACCACCTTTCATCTCCCGTTCGGCGAAATGACCATCACCCCTGACGATGTTCATCAAATTATTGGGCTTCCGTGGAAGGTAAAGGCATTTTGAAGATTTTGACGACTCAATGCCTTTTGACAAGCTTTGTGACTTGGCTCGAGAGTGTCTTGGGTGGAGCAAGGCAACGGCAGAAGAACAGTTTGAACTTGCCGCTGGAGCCGAACCTAGAGCCAAAAGGTTAAGAAAGAGGAATGAAACAAATGTGGCCATTAACATTGTAAGAAAGATTAAATTGAAGAATTTGAGGGAAATGTTTGAAGGATCCAAAAAGAAGGAAGAAAAGGGATTGATGAAAGAAGATAGCATTAGACATACATCTATTGCTTATTTGTTATATGGTCTTGGCACCATCATTTTCCCGATCTTACGGGTAATCGGTCAAAGCTTCTTATCTCCAATTCTTGAAGACACTTTCTCTTGATATGAATAATGAGGTACCGCATTACTCATGGGCCACCGCGACCCTTTCTTATTTGTTTGATAATCTTGGTAAAGCTACAAGATGGAATTGCGTTCAAGTTGGAGGAAATATTTTAATTGTCAGGTAATTTTCATTTATTTTCTTTCAAATTTCATTTATAATTCGACTTGTCCAAGTAGCATAACCAAGTATGTATCATTCACTTTTGTGAAGTCATGGGTTTATGACCATTTTCCTACGCCTGAGGCCAAGTGAGGATTCAAAATGGGATAATAATTTACCTACTGGAAGGAGATACCCTTACACTGGAGTTCAACAGAAACATAAAGAGCCGTACATTGCTAAGATTAGGGAAGATTTGGATGCTATGACAGTGGACAAGGTAGTGTTTGACCCATACCTAAGGCTCAATGATGGAGTCGACCAACGCGAAATTTCAAGTGTGTCAACCTACAACGGGCCATTGTATCATCCTACGGGGTTTGTGATGTACAATCCTCATAGAGTTCTACGTCAACTTGGGTATGTCCAGAAGAAAGTTACCAAATCTTCTTTTGAGGTAGATAAAGAACACTCCGCCATTTCGGATACTTCAACACCTCCGGTGAAACCGAATTTCACCCAATACCGGTGGTCACTGTTGGAAAGACCATATTGCACTCCTGACCAACTTAAATTGGATGAGTTAACAAAGCAATTCCTAACAC
Source organism: Papaver armeniacum (assembly GCA_023531295.1). Lineage (NCBI taxonomy): Eukaryota > Viridiplantae > Streptophyta > Magnoliopsida > Ranunculales > Papaveraceae > Papaver > Papaver armeniacum. Next base: position 2,845 of record JAJJWW010017406.1, read on the forward strand.
TAGCGAAGCCGATGACAATTACTTGCCTTGGTTTCTTGAGTGGGGTCATCCTTATGTGCTTAATATGGATCCGAAGCGGATAAGTATAAAAATAATGAGGTTAGTCAAGGATTTGAATGAGCTACGGAAGATGGTGAAGCATTGGAAGGATAAAGCATTGATGATGGTATGTTATTACGCTACTAAATTTAGAATTTATTTAAATGCAAGTTTTTGAACTATATACAAGTTTGTGATGTTCTTTTGATATGTACTAGGCTTCTAGATGTAAGGTCGTTGTCAAGGACATTACAGGTTGCATTAAAGCTAACCAAATGATGACGGTTCCACAATTGAAGAAATCATGGAACCAAATTAAATACATGCCCATCCCTGAAAAAGAAGATCTCTTTGCTTCCTCAAGTGCTTCAAGTGACGATGCCGAACCAAGTGGTACCAAGAGGAACCGGTCTTCAAGTGACGATGACGAAGAATTTCAAGAGGATGTTCAACCAAAAGCTGGACGTGGTGGTCGAGGTGGTCGAGGTGGAGGACCAAATTCACAATGATAAAGTTAGATTGTGAATTTATTCTCATGTTAAGACTATGAATTTCTTTCTCTTAGGTTAGATTATGAACTTCTCGTGTTAAGACTATGTTTTTCTTTTATGATGGATTATGAATTTCTTTCTCCTAGGTTGGTTATGAATTTCTCGTGTTAAGACTTAAAATTTAGTTTCTTTTGTGATGGATCTTTTTGAAATCGAAAGATTGATTTTTGTAAATTTTGGGTTCCCTTGAGATTGCGTACGGTTTGGAAAACAAACCGTACGTTCCCCTGAGTTTTTGTACGGTTCGATTTCCAAACCGTACGCAATCTCAAGGTGTCTTACGGTTTGGATTTCAAACCGTATATAGAACCCAAAAGTTGGAAATATTTCAAAAGGTTGACAGTACTACGGTTTGGAAATCGAACCATAGTGGTACCAGGAAAAATTTGACAGTACTACGGTTTGAAAAACAAACCGTAGGTTTCCCTGAGATTGAGTACGGTTTGGAAACCGAACCGTACAAAAACTCAGGGGAACGTACGGTTTGCTTTCCAAACCGTACGCGATCTCAGAAATCTGTCTTTTGAATTTAGGTTGTTATTCATCAACAAGTTTGGATTCAAAATCTGTGGTTTAATGAATAAAAAAACACAAATGAGTAATTCAAAATACAAATTTTATTCATAATGAAGCATACTAAAGCATCCATCATAACAAGTTTTATGAAGCATACAAATTTTTCTCCACCTTTCACTATATCTATCCATCCTCTTCGTCACTCATAACAAGTTCAAATGGGGCATCCCTCGACAATTGTAATGCCCTCCAAAGTTCAAACCTTTCCTCGAACCGATTACACCAACCCTTGGGTATTTCGCCATCACCACCGTCTCCCTTCCTTAATGGAGGTAATGGGCAATCTTCTCTCAATTGGAGGCCGATAAAATGGTTCATCAACACAAACCCCAGGATGACCCTCCTTGGTGACATTTCTTCGGTAAAAATACGTCTTGTTGGTGCGTATGTAGCACTATATCCATAGGAGAAAGTATGAATAACGCAATGGAATGAGTTGGCGAGTAGATAGCCACATATTGGCATTGCCATCCAATATTCACTTGTCAATCTAATGTTTCCCATTAAACGCCGTTCAAATGCTTGGAACTTCTCATTTAACGCCGCCTCCGTTTCTTCTTTTCCACATCTCATCATTGGCTTGTAGAAATCGGGAAAACAACGTAGTTCAAGCAAACACTTTTGTCTTACATAAGTTATTTGGTCGTCACCCCAATCATTTGCATCCTCAAAAGGTCCAAGTTGATCTATGAACACATGGTAACCACAATTTCCATCACCCTCAACATCATCGGTGGACTTCACGTACTTCTGGATAAAATGTGGTAAACAGTGCATATAATTTTTAAATATTGTGTAAGTAGGTCGAATATAATTACCTTCCTCATCTATGGGGGGTGATATCATCGGACCTACATCCAAAAAAACCGTCTCTTTCTCACCACTAACAACTCTTTGTGGGGTGATTTGCGATGGTTCGGCCAACGATGCTTTTCCTTTGACGTCATTACATCGGCTTCTCGCTAATTGCTTAATACCAATTCCTTTAACTTGTGCAACTTTTGTTGTTGAGCCTTCTTGGGATGGAACAAACGTCTTCTTGGGCCCTTTAACCTTCACTTCACTATCTCGACTTGGTCCGCCTTTTTCCATTTCATTCAGTTTACGTTTGTTTGTAGACTTACCTTTTCCTTTAATGACCTCCTCCTCATACAGGGCGTTCAAGCGCTCAAAACCCGAAAGATCTCGTTGCATTGAAGCCGGTAATTGTGGTCCTTCTTGAACCACTCTCTTGGCTTCTTCCCTCCGTTCTTTCTTTGTTTGTTGAGATGGAGGCCTACCCTTACCCTTCCCCTTGGTTGGTTCAAGAATATCATTTGACGTGTGAGGGCAGTTGAATTTCCGCAACTCATACAACCAAAGTTGTCTTTGAGCCGGATACAATAAAGCATACTTTTCAAATAGTTCTTTGTGCGCCTCGGTGTCGCAAAACACTTCTCCAAAACCTTCATTGGGTAACAGATCATCGAAGCTAAGTTGTCTCCAAAAAGGATCGATGTCTTGGATTGGGATAAACTTTGGAGAGTACTTAGCTATAATATGCTTACATGGAAGGCCCAATGACGACATGTTGGGACAAATACAATCCCTTGGAATAAATTTCTCCAAAGCTTTCACTTCCTTCATAATCTTCTTAATCGCCCAATGCGATACATAGAGATTAATTCCTCGGAGCCAATGACTATCCGGATCAGTAGTTTCCCTTCTAGATCTATTAAACTCAAAATCCTCATTTACTCTATCGAGATCACGCTTAAAGTACTCATCCATAGCTTGAAAAATCACAACAAAACCACCATCGCACCCATTTAACCTCCTCTTGAATCGAAAGTGAGATGACTCCACCGTGCTTGTGGCTTGGTTGCCTTAATGTTTATGCTTGTTTATCCATGCACTAACAAATTTTTCCTTGTGAGGATCCAATATTTCATTCTTCAAATATGCTATCACCTCCGGGTAGCTTCCCCAATTGTCAAATAGAATACGCTCCTTTACAAAATACATTCCTTCCGTGGTCGACCATGTCAACTTATCCCACTCGTCTTGGAACCTAGCCCATTTAACCGCGGCTACTTTGTCATCTTCAACAAATTTCTCTTTGGCTTCTTGTTGTTTATCCAACGGGAGTTTCTTAATCATCTCCATAACGGTTTTCCTTGGTGTTTGAATCATATTCTTGCAATTAGTTTGCACATTGTTCCATAAATGAAAAGTGCAAAGATGATGGTGTGCGTCGGGAAAAACACGTTCTATCGCCCACATCAATGATTGCTCCTTATCCGTGATCAATACCTTAGGAGTGTAACCTTCTTGGTACAATAACTTTACCTTTCCTAATGCCCACAAATAACTCTCCTTCGTCTCGTCTCTCAATAAACAAAAACCGACACTAAATGGCGCCTTTGTAGATGTTTGCCCCACAAAGTTCAACATCGGCATATTGTACTTATTCGTTTTATAGGTGCAATCCATGAAAAGTATTTGATGGAAACATCTCGCCAACCTTACGAATTCCGGATGAGCCATGAAAAGATGTACCACCTCCTTTTTCTCATTTACGTCATAGGCTACCAAGTAGTTCGCCTATTCTGCCAAATACAATAGTTGTTGCATAAGTAGTCTATCTTCCCATTCCTCGCTCCTAATTTTTTCTCTTTCATTGTAGATGGTAGACAAGATAGATGTGTTTTTTTCATTTAATACCTTCACACTAGCTAGAATATCAATAGGCCTTGTTCGTTTTTTAGTCAACACTTTTACTAGCTTCTTTTCTTCGGGGGTTGAGCCTTGCCGGATAAGGATGATTAAGCAAACTATTCGGGATAGGATGGTTATGATAACCCGATTTAACTTCACTCATATACCACACTTTCTTTTTTTGGTTGAAATTAAATTGAAGTTTAAAAGGACACCCGGTCTTTTTTGTATGAGTAACTTTCTTTTCCTCGAGGTCTTTGGTTGATACTCATAACCTTTTCTTTGATGACTCTCGTATTTTCCACTAGACTTGCAAACCATTTGAAAGCTGTATTTTTTAACTTGTTTATTTTGGACTATGATACACATCTTCTTCAACCCTTGTTCTCGAGCCCACTTTTTTGCATCCTTTTTATCTTCCCATTCAAAGTTGTTGGCATAGTGAGAACTTGTATCTTCGGAAAAAATATCCAGAGCTGCAGGTTGATCTTCCATTGGTTCAGGTTGATCGTCCATTGGTTCAGGTTGAAGATCGAGCTATAAACATATGAAAAATATTGCAAAGGATTAGAAAAATATACATCTGAAAACATACACATACGGTTTGGAAAGAAAACCGTAGACAAGGATACGGTGAGGACTTCCAAACCGTATGACACCCTGTGATTTCCTACGGTTGTGTTTCCAAGACGTAGTCTTACCTGTGATTGGATACGGTTTGGAAACCAAACCGTAGATGCATGAATATCATTAAATGCATTCATGCAACTACGGTGTGAAACACCACCGTATGTACCTACGGTTTGGAGTTTATATTTTCCAAACCGTAACTTCTGGGTTTACAATTTCCGACGGTTAGGAAATATGAATTTTCCAAACCGTATACCCTTATACGGTTTGGAAGTATGAATATTCCAAACCGTATATAGCATCTACGGTTTGGTCGATAATTTATCCAAACCGTATGTTTCTCACGGTTCAGATTTAGGGGTTTTCAAAAAACAAAAAACTCCAACTTTCTACGTACTTCATGCGATTAAAAACAAGAGAATTGTTATTAGAGTTAAGTTATAGGTATACCACACTCTTTAGAGCCTTTGGTTCTTGATATTCATCTTCTTTGGGTTCTTCAAATTCATAATAGTATTCATATTCTTCATGTATAGGTTGAGGTTGTGGTTGGGTTAGAAAAGGATTTTTGTTTGATTTGGTAGATGAGGATTCACCTACCTCACTAATCTTACTAGAGCCACTCATTTGGATTGAGAAAACCTAAATTTCTAGGTTTTTCTCAAACTTTTTCTTCTTCCTTCCCTAATCTTGATATTTTGATTTTCAGAGACTAGGTATAAATCAAATTATTCATAGAGGGCAAATTAGCCAATACATATAATAGTTGGATAAGGGGTTTTGTTGGTTACTATTTGGAAACCCATGTTTTGTCATTTTGTGAGCCCTCAAAACTTTTTCTAGGAGCCCCTATAATAGGTTTCTCATTTGGTTTCTAAATATGCATACCGAAAATGTTCGAGGCAGTATTATTGTTTTTTCGTGGCAAAACTCACTCAAAAACCTTCTCCTTCAGAAAATGACAAGACGAAAACCCAATGTTCCAAAATGAATGCACAGACAACTGGCTTTCAAGCCTAGAACTTGTAAGATACTAGGCTTCCAAGCACCTACTTGCACCGGAAATGATAAAGCTACCGATTTTTTGTCCCGACAAATCCCGCGTGAAATAAATTTTTGTTGGCCCCAAACCCACCCCTATTATCTCCCGTGGGTCCCAGGGGCTGTGTCTGTCGGGACACAGCTCGGGACTAAAAATCGGTAGTTGTATCATCGCTCCTACTTGCACCCCGTATTATCATCTGCGGACCTGAAGAAATAAACCCACTCATTTTTTTCTCCATGACTAATAAACCTATGGGAGTCTCTCTCCTCGAAACAACGATTTTCATTTTAAAAATCTCAGCCTCATAATCGGTTTGATCCTTGTGATTGAATCAGTTTAGGAGTGTACTAATTGAATTTTTTTCGTTGTCCAAGGACGAAATTTTGATCCTTCCCCTTGGGGCCGAGATCTATTGATTAGTCCCGATTTTTCTTTTCGCTTTTTGGTTTTTTTTGTTTTTCATTTTTAATGGTTGCGATCGCTTTTGAATCGAAAACCTTTAATTTATCTTGGATCTATAGAGGCAAAGTAAAGGAAATCAAGATTCGGGAAAACTAAAAAGGTCGCCATAGCTGGATTTTTCTTCCTAATGATGCTCATAATTGGATCCATACTATCACTTTGGAAGTTTTTTTCTTGGGTAAGAAGCCTCAGAAATGGACATAGAAATTTAACCAGGTGGTTATTCTGATAAAAATGTGTTCAAACTATTATGGAGATTTTCTCAAAGTCTCAAGATTTGTATCTGATTCTCGTTTTAAATTCATATGTATTCCAAGTGGGAGAGAGGGAGCAATATGGAGCTGTTTCTGGTTATCTTTACTTCCAGAAACTAGACTGCAATAACAAGTCTCAATGACTCCTTCTGATTTTCCTTTATTACAATATAATAAGTGTTGATAGTGGATTTTCGACAAAGGCTAAAATCGTAAAATCATAATTTTACATATTTCTGACACGGCTTCAGACACGTATGTTGAATTCACATTTTAGGATTCAGGCGTGAAAGCTCATGTCATAGTCTTTGACTAAGCGTACATCCTCTCAGAGCAGGCATGAATATGCGATTCGTAAAGCCTATCAATTGAGCTTTCGACACTTCACATATTTCATCAACACTTCTATATAGAATCGAAAATGATTGGACGCCTCCTAGACATATTGCATGCTAGTATAGAGCGCTAACGTCTTCGGGATGTCTCAATGTTCCTTGACTATGCAGAATTAATATTCAGAACGAGTATGATGTCTCTATCATCTCATACCTCGATTCTCAAATAAACGCTCCTAGACATATTGCATGCTAGTATAGAGAAATTCATAGATTAATTCTAGCGCGACACTCATCAATTGAATTCCTAAAAAATAATCTATTTTATCTCATTACTCCGTTTCATGTCTTATTCTCAGCTGGATTCCATGAATTAGTAAGTGAGCACCCAAATGCATAAACGAGCATTCAAAAATATGGACGAACGAGGAAACCTATGCAAAATAGGGAAAGAAAATAATATAAAATAAAATAAACAAGAGGCGCACGTGACAGGGCCGACCGGACGGCCGGTCATGCCGCCGTGGCCGGTCATGCCTCTCCTTTTATTTTATTTTTACCTATTTTATTATTTTCCTTGTCTCATGAAAACTCCTTGTTTGAGCAAACTTCCACATTTGAGCAAAACTCCTAGTTTCTGATACATGTGTATTTTTATCTCTCTGGGAACTAGTGATACTCAAGATGGATTGAGGATAAAATTGTAATTTATGAGGGATTATTGATTTAAGGCAGTATTCCTACAGAAGGAAAATATTCCTAGAAGGTTTGGGAAACCAAACCAAAGTAAGGAAGTATTCCTAGATAAGGAAATATACCTAGACAAGGAATTCTTTCTAGAAAAGGAATTATTCCTAGATAAAGAAATATACCTAGAAAAGGAATTATTCCTATATAAGGAAATAGATTCCTAGAAGGTTTGGGAAACCATTAAAGCTATAAATAGAGATGTTTAGCTCATAGCTAAGACATCTAGAGTGTAGTTTGTGATACATACACACCTAAATCAGAGAGAGAAGTTTGTGAGGTAATTAATTATTATAAAAGCAAGCTTAGTAAACAGTTTAAGGTTATCCACTGTTTAGAGAGATTGTGAGTGTAACAAAGAGAGAATTGTAATAGTTTTCTTGTTCATAATCTAGAGAAGATATTTTCTTCGAATCTGGTTTCTAGTGTGTTCCGTTTTCTAGTTTTCGTCTATTATTATTCTGAATTCCGCCTCTATAATAATAGTCACCAAGGTACAGAGATCAATACGTACCAAGATGGTATCAGAGCATGGTTCGTTTCTTTTAGGGAGGATTCCTATGGTTTATGGTGTCCACTAGATCTCTTTACAAACAACTTGGTGAGTTACTCGAGGAGCTAAAAAACGTTAGAAGAACAAGATGACCATGGTATGGTTGAAGTTAGATAAGGAACGTTCGTATGACGAAGGTAAGAAGTTGAAGCCATTGAGACGTGGATCGTTTCGGATTTTCGGTAAGATCGATAACAATGTCTTTAGTCTTGATTTACCACCTAATATAGGAATTTGCTCGGTTATTGATGCCGAAAAATTAAAGTTGTTTGATCTATCGTTACAAGATGATGATGGAGATGACAAGATGATTTTGCTACATGTGGAAGACTTGTGGTTTGATAGAGAAGAACCACTCGAAGAGGATTGCATTACGGAGCGAAGAGAGACTAAGACAAGACAAGACAAGACAAGAAGATAAGGACGCTTTTATAATTGGAAGTCGAAGTCAAGTTCCCAGCAAGGAGACATGGTTCAGCATGGAGAAAGGAACTCTCGGGTTCCCTAACCTCTAAATCTAACTTTCACAGGAGTTCAAGTTCTTGAGTGGGGGTGCATGATACATGTGTATCTTCCTCTCTCTGGTAACTAGTGATCCTCAAGACTGATTGAGGATAGAAATGTAATTTGTGAAGGAATACTGATCTTTTAGGCAGTATTCTTAGATAAGGAAATATTTCCTAGACAAGGTAATATTTCTAGATAAGGAAATATATACTTAGAAAGGGAATTATTCTTAGATTAAGAATATTCCTAGAAAAGGTAATATTCCTGGATAAGGAAATATACCTAGAAAAGGAATTATTCCTAGATTGGAAATAGATTCATATAAGGTTTGGGAAATGTGTGCGTTACAAGATTTCTAAAACTATAAATGGGCAAAACAAGAACTCATAAGCAAAAAGGGCAAAGAGATGTTTAGCTCATGAGCAATTACTTCACTTATAAATAAGACATCTTGATCGAGCGTAGCACAAATGAGAGAATGATTGAACATAATCTAGGGAGAAGATATTTTCTTCGATTGATCCGTGAAGATGGTTTTAGTGTGTTAACTGCAATGAAGTAGAGTGTTGCCATGGTTGATGGTGTTGATAAAAACGCAAGTGCTATAATAATAGTCGGGTTTGTGATGATCCTGTTAATGGATTAAGGATGAATAGCTGGGAATTATTCCTAGATTGGGAAAATAGATTCATATAAGGTTTGGGAATAAAACTATAAATAGAGATGTTTAGCTATAGCTAAGACATCTAGAATGTGGTTGTTGTTGATACGCTTATGAGACACACCTAGCTTAATGGTTGCGAGTTGGCTTGAAACAACTAGAGTGTGGTTTGTGATACAGACACACCTAGATTAGAGAGAGAAGTTTGTGAGACAATTAGTTATTGTAAAAACAAGCTTAGTAAAACAGTTTAAGGTTATCCACTGTTTAGAGAGATTGTGAGCGTAACAAAGAGAGAATTGTAATAGTTTTCTTGTTCATAATCTAGAGAAGATATTTTCTTCTAGTAGCATGAATTCTAGGTTGTGGTTTCTAGTGTGTTAGCAAGTTTTCTAGTTTTCGTATATTATTATTCACAAGCCCTAATGTGTGTGTCGATAATTGGAAATTTACGGAGTATTCTTCTATAATAATAGTCGAGGTCACATCCTTGATTTGCATACTTTAGATCAATACGTACTCTGTAGGATCGCTATATTTATATTTTGAGTAGTAAGAAAGTGTAATTATATTTTTCTTCATGTTTGCTCACATGATGAAAAATAATAATATAAAATAAGGGAAGAGCACGGAGCTTCTATAATAATAGTCACCGAGGTACACTAGCACAGTTTCTTCATGTTTGCTCACATGATGAAAAATAATAATATAAAATAAGGAAGAGCACGGGACTGGGCACACGCGCCGGACGGCCATGCCTTGGCCGAGGCCGGTCCCACACTTCCCTAATTCCTTATTTTATTATTATTATTTCTTCTCTCATCTCATGAAATTTCCTCGTTTGAGCAAAAAAACTGATTTTTCCATAGTTCTCAAATATTGCTCAAACTACCAAAAAAGCCAAAAAGTCAAATGGTCACACGACCTTCCGGGCATCTCACGGCAAATATTAAAATATCATTATTTTAATATTCTCAAAATATTGGTCGCACGAGCAAAGTTCTACTTGCCCATTCAAGCAAAATCGAGAGTTTCAGTCAAGTTCAACTCTTCTAGAAATATTGGCCTGCATCTCCATCACCATCTGCATAGCATACACCCACCAGATCCATTCATACCACCACCAGCACACCACCATCACCAGTTCTGAGCTATAGCAGAGACTGCCTGGATTCACGACCAACAACAGCAGACAGTTCCACCATCCATCTCCGCGGTCAATGATAGTCGCAAGACAGCAGCCACCAGTCAATACACTCCACATCCTGCAGCTGTTTGGTTTGAATTTAGTATTGTTTTGCTTTGTTTGCCATGAACTCTAGTAGCTAAGCATTCTTGATTAGGGATGATTTCGACGTCCGGGCATGAACTCGTATTGATATTTAAAAGAGCCTGTTTTCTTGCAATCTATCTTTTTATTGTTCATTCTCTACTGTTCCAATATTGCTTATGTGAATTGTTTATGAATCGTTTAAGTTGCAAATTAGATGGTGAGTTCTAATTCTCATACTAATTCGAGAACTCTTCGACCCGTAATTGTCTAGATGTTCCGAGTACAAGTAGTAATACATGGATATTGATGATGGGATTTTGTTAAATATCCATGTGTAGAGATTGACACTAGTAGATGAGTTGAGCTTATGTATTTGTCACTAGGAATAGTCTATCTCACGGAACGTAAAGCATTTGTTTAAGTCACACCTAGAGAGCGTATTTCTAGGGAACTTGGAAAGTAGAATCCGGTAGTCGAGCGCTTCCGTGTCCGGTGAATTAAGAGATTGCTGGATGTTTGAGCGTACTAAATATTCTAGGGTTATTAGTAATTGGTAATTGCAGAAACATAGCTATATTGATAAGATTCTTGTTTTGTGACTGAGAAAGAGTCCTTGATCATTTCATCCTCATATTTGCACTATTCTTATTCATAAATTGAATCGACAACTTTAGACTCAACTCTCCCTTAGGAACGAACATGCTTGTCATTGTACTACTAGTTAATGTAAGAGATGTAAGGAATGTATTTTTGCGAGTTCGACACCTCGTCATGCACATACTTCTTATCATTGATTTTTCAAAGATATTCCTTGATATTCAAGGTGGTCCCAAACAGAAATATTTAGAATTTTTTAATTAAGATTTTCGAATTATATGTTTTTGATTTCCAGCAATCAAAACATGCATATCTCTAGAAAAGTTATATTAGTTAAGTGCTAAATTAATATTAGATATTTTCTAAAGAGAGATTTTAGAATTACAGCTTGGATAATAGTTGGAAATATGAAAATCGAAATTAGGTACTTTATTACATATCTTAATAATCTTTTGGTTTAGGAATTTCCTTGTTTTCCAAACAACCTTGGTCTATAAATAGTGAAGTTTGTTCTTCTAACAAACTATATTTAGCCGGGCGAACTTCATTGTTCCGGCGGAGCCGACTGCTAGTATTACTTGTAATATTATACCGGAGAGGAAAGTACCCTAATTAGATGAAATCTCCTACGTCCGCTCATTCAAAGACTTATTTGGGATCAAAGAGCTCTAGCAAGTACCGTTGGTGGGAAACTAGATAAGAGCATTGTTATTTAGGTTTTGAGTATTGATTTGATTGACTAATGGTTGTTGAAACTTTTATTGCACGTAGTTTGATTGTTTTTGAGATCTTTCTAACATAAGGTCACTCAAACTAGATCAAAGCATCGACGGATCTTTAGAAATATTTTTTGATTTGAAGACAACTTGTGATCATCCATTTCTAACAGACTCTGTTCTGTGCCTGATAGATCTTAAGTGGAATCAAGTTTTTGTGTGCATGTAGAACTGAAGATTTGAAGACAAAAAGATTTTTTTGATTGGTTTGGGATCTTGTGATATTACTTTAGGCAAACATCTTGATTGGCTGGGATCCGACTAGGATCTAATTTATCTTTGATAGATTTTATCAAGTAGTCGTATAGATCAGTAACTATCATTTGGTGGTATTATTCAATATCTGAATCTGATAGTTATGTAGGATCAGAATATCGCAACATCAATACCATTGCGAAACCTTTACACAACACATTGCGAGGACATCGCAGATTGGTTACAGAAATGACGTGACAGATGACGACAGCCTAAACACGAGAAAGATGTGGAGACCTAGCGAGATTTAGGAATGTTGCGAAATTTAACATTTGTATACTTGCGAGAATATCGCAAACCAGATCCGAAAATAAAGGACAGCTTAGCTGTCACCCATTATGTAATATCCTATATAAAGAGATGAACAGGCTTAAGGTATGGAGAGATCTTTTTAGAGTGGAGAGAAAGTTTTGAGGAGAGAGAAAGTCTAGAACAGTAGTTGTATTCTTGATTTCATTTCCTCCTTGTAAAATTCCTAAACTCAATTAATAAAAAGTGTGATTGTTAATCTTAAAGATGTGTTGATTATTATGAATTCTGGTGAGGGATGTATTGTGGGATTTCCTACAACTACATAATGACGCTAGAAACAGGGACTGAAGATTGATATTGTGATTTGAAAGAATTTGAAGTAATAGGTAAAGAATTTCATATAATTTTCAACAACTCATTAAGGTTGAAAAATGGCTAGAAGAAGAAATACATCAAAACAACCAACAACTATTAGAAGGAGTAGGAGGCTTGCTGGAAAAGGGAGAGATGAAATGGAGGAAACTTCAAGAGTGAACACAAGAAACAATGGAGAAAATCAATTTCAATAGCCAATTCAACGTACACCAATACAAAATAGAACTGTGGATTATGACAGAATGAGTGTACATACTTGACGATCAGATTCCGTAGATGAAATGGAAGAAGAGCAGCAATTAAGAAGCAATGGACGAGAGGAGAGAGACCAAGAAGTAATTGGAGGAATAATTCATGGAAATGAAGAGATTGAAGCGTTAGAGGCATTGAGGCAAAAAATACACGAAGAAAGGCAACTAGAAGCAGAAGAACGTGCAAATCCGACAAGGCAAAATCATGAGTTGAGGATGGAAAACATGAGATTACAAAGTAGAAGGTCAAGAAGCACTACAAGATCAAGTTCAAGATCATTTAGAGGAGAAATAAGACGAAATTCGCCTGTAGAAAATGCTAATAAAGATACTTGAGAGGAAGTACAAAATCCAGACGAAGAACGTCGTGAAAGAAGAGAAATAATGGAAGATCGTTATATTCAACATGGTGAAATTCTTCAAAATGGACAAAACAACAGAAATCAGGGAAATAGGCAACGTAAGGAACGAAATAATCAAGATGGCGAAGAAAATCAGGAAGAAGGAAGGAGAATATTACATGGGATAGAAGTTCAAAGAAATCAACAAGTAATTGAAGATGAAATCGAAAGACATTACACTGACCAAGCACGCCTAGCTTGCGAAAGGGAAAGACTGAGAGCAGAAGTGGAAGAACAAGAGCTCCAAGAGGCAATTCGCCAGAACAATCATGATAATCGAGAAAGAAGGCGTGAACAAAATCGTAATAATGGTAATATCAATGAAGAATATGATTGTGACGCCCCAACCTAATCACCTGCTTAGCTATAAAGATACAACCTAATTGAAGCATCAAATCTAGATTAATGATTTTTAAAAATTTCAATTTCATAAGCTAATCCCAAAGGCAAACCCATACACTCTGATATTATATAAATGAAGATCTCTCAAGTGATATGAATATAATAATGCGTTGTTTTACAGATTAACAAAAATATACATATACAAAAGCTACGCAACATCTCTGATACGATAAAAGCTTTAAGCTACGAAATATCTTCGAGCGCACCTTTTCTTCTAATTACTGAAAACTGAAGTGGGAACGAGTGAGCACATCATCCCAAAGGGGTGCCCAATGAAAACAAATAACATTCCAAGTAATCACTAATATGCTTCACAGTTCTAAAGAATGGTAACAAAACATGTCATCGTGCATAATATGCATAAGAATGATTTCCCCAAATACCTCGATATAATATTTCCTCATCTGGGTCTTAACAACATAAATTAGGTTATAACATAAAAAGTAATGCTATTTTGCTTTACGCGCTAGATAGCTAATATATGTACTTCCCGTGCTATGTATTGCCTCATCTGGGCTATAAGACTTAGCAAAGAGCTGTGGGGAGACCACAGTCACTCCTCGCGGGGATTTCGCTCAAACACACATCAAATTATTCACTCAGTAATCAACAAGCATCGTAATATATCATTCATGAAAGAATGTTATTCTAACTCCACTTCCTCAGGTATTGCGTACCATAATAACAATATCCGTGAAAGACCACCACCAGATGAATCTACAAAATTGAAAATAGAACAACTAAAATATGTCATTCAGACCTCGCCATACTCGTTGGAGAAAGCGAAAGCAGAATAACTCCAAACTCGAATAATAGCCCATCCACACGGAGTGCCCATACAAACCATGATTCAAGAATCTACCATCATAAGTCCCGAAGGTTTTGCAATCAAGCATAATATGCAAACGAATGGATTCTCTCAAGAAATTGTAAAAGATAATATTCCCTTATATAACGATATTGCCTCATCTGGGCTATAATAAGCATAAAAATAGATATAACATTTGGAGAATCCACACAATGCATATTACACAACATACCCAATCATTTACACACAAATATGCTCATAAGAAGTATTGACTCATCATGCTCGCATATGAAAAGGAACTTAATGATTACAAGAAGGTTACAGAGTTCCCACCTGTTTTTTGATGAGAAGCCACGCCTACCTCGAGATCCTCAATTCACTGCTTACTCCTTTAAATCGATCGTTGTTAATAAAGACTAATTGTTAATCACACAATCACTCTACGAGTTTAGCCAATAGGATCATACAAGGTTCATAACATAATATCTTACAAGTCTCTAGTTATGAGTTAAGTCAAATAACTAACGGTTTTAGTTTTATTAATGGTTCTATAAAATGGTATTTAATGTTCTTGACATGAATCAATATATACTTATCCAAATAGGGTCAAATTGGGTGTCATCGGAAAGCCCTCGAAAATACCTACAACTTTGCAGAAGAAACTGAAAACTAATTCGGACCTTAAGTGGTCCAAAACTCAAAATAAAGTTTCTGGCCCTAAGCCCAAGCACATGGGCCTAACCCGGCCCGTCACACTAACCTGATCCGCCAACCATTCGGGTCAACCCATTACCCGACCCAATAACCGGTCCATGACCCATACAGTCTATTTCATGAGTTCAGTCAGACAATTCAACAAACAATTGATAGGCAGTTTTGAATACTTATTTTCAAGTTCTTACACCTTGTACGCAGCACAAGCACCCAACTTTGAGGGTCTCTATACTTCTCAATTTTGATCCAAACAAAGCTATTAATGGCTCAATAGAAAGGTTACGATCTCCTCTACAACATTTCAGTTATAACCAGAAGCTAATTATGATCCGAAGATACCTAGAAAAGTGTGTTTAGTCACTAACTCACTGATGTTTCCAAAAATTCAGTCGCAACAGCTAAACTTTGAAAATACATAATTAATTCTAGGATTGTCCAAATCAAGCAAACTCAGTCTCTATAGAAAGATAAAGGACTCACCTAAAAGTCTCATGTTATGATGGAGTTCTAATTCATAACCTAAGTTGATCATTTTCATTGCACAAAACATGGCAGTGATCAAGATGTACTCACATAACTCATGATTTTCACCAAACATTCAAACATAAGATTATTTGTATTTTCATCATATAGTACCAACCCAAATCATTAAAAGCAAACAAGAATTAGTTTATAATGTTACCTTGAGTTATATACTACCCATTCCATCGTATTTAATCACTACCATCAAGAACTCCATTAATTCTTTTCTTCATTATTTCATGATCAACAAACCTCTCAAATACCCCTTCTCTATCTAGCTAGCTACCTCACTGATTTATTCTTCTCATTATGAATCATTAAATCTTGTAATCAAACACTAATATTACTCCCATCACTCTCTACCACAATTTCTTTTTCTCTCTTTTGTTCCCATCACCTTCTACCTATTTTTCTTTCTCTTTGCAAACTATTTCCTTAGCTATATATTCTCTACTCTAGCTATGATTTCCTTCTAAACTAAAGAAGAGTCATCAATTTCCCTCACTCCTACTCCATGTGTCTTCAAAAAGCCAACACCACCACCTTCTTCCCACAAAACCCACGTGAAGAAGATAATTCTAACAATTTAAGGCTTTTACTATGCAATATAACACAGAAACTACTAAGGGGTAACTCATTACTACATAGAGGTCCACTGAATTATAAAGGTACGGTCAAAATAGGTTTGACCTTCGCGGTCAAATCAAATCAAGGTTGATGGTGCCGGTCAACGGAAGTTTGACCGATTGCTAATCCATCTTCCGGGTCTCGTATCTTCTTCGTCCGGTACCCGATTTACGGGTTAGACTAGTCCATTTCGCATAACTTTTCGAGATCTAACTAATGGTACTATTTATTTGTCCAAATTATTGTTAGATTATTTTTATTAATTATTGTTCATATTTAATTAGAGTCATTAGCGGTTAAAACATCTCTTGACCGGTCTAATAGCGTTGACGTGCTTGAGGGTCCTTACAATGATAGAGTTCAAAGGAGAGCTGAAAGGCGGCAAAGAGAAGAAAATGAGAAGAATAATCATGTGCGAATTCATGAAAGAAATGAAAGAGGAGATCGCAGAGAAAGACGAGAAGAAAATGATGAACAAGAAAATCAAAACAGATATGAACGCAGAAGAAGAGAAGCGGAGTTAAAAAGATCTATGGATCCAAATTCTGGTGTAAATGAACAAATTTTGAGAGAACTAGCGGAAATGAGAGGAATGTTAAATGATAAAAGGGAAGTAGGTAGGAGACAACTGGACGAAGCCATAGAGGAAGCTGCGAAAACTCCATTCACACAAGAAGTTCAATTAGGAGGAATATCACCAAAGTGTAACTTACCTGCGTTAACCAGCATTTTTGACGGAACAACTTGTGCAATACAACACATCAAAGCTTATGTGAGATGTATGCTACAATGGGAAAACCATGATGTTGTGTTGTGCAAATATTTTGCATCAAGTTTAACAGGAGAGGCCTTAAAATGGTTTGAAGGTTTGCCAAAGAATACTATAACATCTTTCAACCATTTGCAGGCTACATTCTTAGGGGCGTATATAAGTAACAATTCTTCGCGACATGGCATTAAAGATGTATTTGGACTAAAGCAAAGAATTTGCGAAAGTTTGAAGCATCTAACCAAGAGGTGAAGGACAATGTGTAGTGAAATGGCTGGCCGTGTGGATGAGAGATACCTCATTCTATCATTCATTAACGCAATGTTCGCAACCAATCTGCTGTATATTCAAGTTTTCAGAATCAAGAATACAATCACAATGATTGAGTTGCGAGAGCTTCAAGAGGTGTATATCGCTCTTGAGGAAAAACAAAATGACATGGAATCATACCCAGTTGCGAACACAAGTTCAAAAGCAGCGAATGCAAGCCTATTACCCAAACTGATAAGCATAGTGGTGAGCACTTCGCAAGTACAACAAGAGAAGATAATGAATGATAGTCATCAGAAGCTAGTAGCTATGGGAAGTCGTGATCAAGAAGAATTCGAAAGGGAGGGAAACTTCTATAACCGTGGTGGGAATAATAATATTCAAAGACTTGATCAGCCACAAGAATTTTATGGAGGTCAAAGACAAAACTATCATAGAGGACAGGGAAGTCACAAGATAATATGGGAAGAAATCAAGATGCCACCTCTGAATGCTAGTGTGAAAAAAATATGGGAAGCTATAATCTTGATGGAAAATATTCCAACACCATGGAACATGGGGAAACCACCTCCAAACCACAGAAGTCATGAATTTTGTTCTTATCACCATTTTCATGGACATTCAACAAATGACTGCAGAAATATAAAAAGAATCATCCTCAGAATGATAGATCAAGGGAAACTAAATCATTTTCTAAAAGACCAACCTCAATCTCAACCATTACCACCACCGCCAGAAATTCGCAGAGTAAATACAAAAAAAGGAAGAGAAACATTTGTAATAGAAGTTGGAGCAAAGGCAACGAATCTGTTTTGTCACTCTATTGTACATTCGTACAAAACGATTGAAGACTTTCACGATAACACTCTCAGCAGGGTTTTCGCAAGAGATGCCGATGATAGAGAAATAATGAACATTGCGAAGGCATCGCCACTGAAAAAATGGCAAAAGCAGACTATTTCCTTCACCGCAGAAGAAGTACCTGAGGGTGGAGAAATGCACGATAACCCATTAGTGGTAAAATTGGAGATAAACCCAAAACCTAGCGATGATGAAGATGAAGAAGCTGAGGATTCATGGGCAATCAACAGAGTTTTAATTGATAATGGAAGTTCCGTGGATATCCTTTTTTATCATGCTTATAAAACTATGGGAGGAAAAGACGAAGATCTAATACCTTCAACTTACAAAATCTATGGTTTTAATGGTACTGCCAATAAGCCTAAAGGGGAAGTCAATATGCGAATCCATTGAAAGGATTGTCCTCTGAAATTCTGTTCTGTGTAGTCGATGTGGAATCACCATACAACGCATTGATTGGAAGACCTTGGTTACATGGGATTCTAGGTGTAGCATCGACTTTCCATCAATGCATCAAGTTCCCTCATCCCAGTGGTATTGGCATCATAAAAGGAGATTGGATTGAAGGAAAGAAGTGTTATGAAATTAATGTAGAATCTTTCGAAGAAAGAGCTGCAAAGAAGACACTAGGAGAAAAATGGCTTTCAGTGACGGTTCTAAAATTTAAATCATAACGGTTTTGGAGAAAAACGTCACAGAAAAGTGGTTGTCAATTAAAGATGACAATTTGTCAGATTAACCGTCATATAAGGCTCTGAATAACCGTGACGGTCTAGAAAGTGTCATTGAATATTTGAACCATGACAGTTTCTCTCTAAAAATGTCACAATCAGATAGTCATAGACTGACATTTATAAGATGCCAGCTAATGTGAGTAAGACGACGGCTGTAGTGTTAAACGTCACCATAGCATATTTATACAGTGACAGTGGGTAAAGAAACCGCTGCCACTCTGGTGTAATTAATTAATGCTTTTTTAAGCAGAAACTTATAACTCTTTGAAGATGGAAACTTGAATTGTTTCCTTGCAAGGTCAACATAGCTCATCATTAGCTTGCTTTTTAATTTGGACGATATGGAGGAATTTTCCTTAGATTTTGTAAATTACTAATGGTCATCCATTATAAGAAAAGTTCATTTGGTTTTCTTAGATTTTGTAAATTGTTAATGGTCATCCATATTAAGAAAAGTGAATTTGGTAGCACTTATAAACTTCCTACTAATTAGTTAACATAGGGTGAAAACCAAAATTGACACCAGGCGAAAATAGCTAATTGTCATGTCGTATTGTCGTGCTTTGGACTCAATTCCAAAATCCCAGTTTACTTCTATTTAGGGGCAAGACATTTGTAGCTGGGCCTCATAAACATCGAAAGTTTCAGTTTCCCAATTGACCCCTTTCTTTTCATTTTCGAAATATGCCATTCGTTTGTGTGTATTTAATCAACAGTTACAATTGATTTGGATTTTCTTAATCCAAGGGTTTAGATGGAAACCCTAATATATACAATCTCCCACCATCCCACTTTTCATTGACGCTTACCTTTTATATTCCTTTCTTCCCATCTCCTCTTTTCCACACTCAGCAGCGCTGCTGCGATATGCTTTCTTCTTCTTCTTCTTCTTCTTCTTCTTCTTCTTCTTCTTCTTCTAAAGCATCATGTGCTCTCTGTTTAGATAGATTTCCTTTCATTATTCTCTTTTTTTGTTTTTATTATGTTCATTGTGAACTTTGTATATACAGATAGAAAACTGAAACAATTCCAGATTTTGATTTTATAGTACCGACGAAGAAATAAAAAGTGGATCGATTTTGCTGATCAATAAAATAAAAGGTGATTTTTCAATTCCAGATTTGTATCATTCTATTTCGATCAATCTAATAAGAGTTTATCATGTATACATATTTGAAACAATTCGCTAAATCGAGGACGTTATTGCCTGGAGTTGATATACAACTATTGGTAAATCGTTGAAGACGTCATTGCCTGGAGTTGATATACAACTAGATCCATGGGGAACCTAGGCTACATATCTATCAATTTTACAAAGTGGAGATCAATTTACTTGTACATCAAGGTGTAAAGTTCTGTAATAGAAGTAGTAAGTAAATTATTCTCTGAATTATGGCTTATGCTGGTGTATCAACTTGGATTGTAAATTTTAGTTTCAAATAAATGGAATGTAAAACATCTGATTGTGCATAAATACTTCCATATTTCTTGATTCCATGTTTTTACTTCATAAATACATTTTTTAATTAAAATATTGGAACAAATATCCATTGATCTAAACTAAAAATCCCTTACAATAATAGTTTACCATAAATCTGTCACAGCATAACTACAAAATTATGGCAGTTTTTAACAAAAACCGTAAGCATAACAGCTGTTTGGTGACATTTTCTCAAGTGAAACGTCACCTAGAACAAAGAATATGATGGGTTTAATGTAAATATCGCCACTGATGTTTTTTATCGTGAAATTTTTGGATACAATATAACACTTTCCAATGTTATTATACGATGGTTAAGTGACAGTTTATAACCGTCATCTTAAGGGAACACCTACCATGACACTGCTTTTGGTGAAAATTTCAAATTTCACCTGAACTGTCATGAAATTGATACTGTGACAGTTTTGAAATGTCACCTATGTTGATTTTCTACTAGTGAGAAGAATTGGAAACATAACATCAGAGAAAGACAAAAAAGTGAAAGATTGATGGTAGATGCAATAGAACAGAGAGAAGAAAAAATGTTGCGAAACCAATGCATGTTGAAGGTAAGAAGCGACGAAGATTTCGCAAAAGGTAAGGAAATAACAGAAAATTTCAAAAATGCAGAGGCAGAAAGTAGCAGAGGTAAGAGACTTAAAGCGTGAATGTGTTTGTTGATTTTTGACTGCAAAAATAAAATTGAGAGAAGAAAGAAAGATGTATGAATAATTGGTTGCAAAAAATTTCAAAAAATATATCTTATGAATGACAAAGATGAGATTGCGAAATTACAAAAGAGCTGATATGCAGAAGAAGAAACAAAACAATCCGAAAGGGGCGAATCTTCTATGGCGCACGCCCTAGTTCGCGAAATCAAAATTTCGCAAGAGGCAAATGTAAGACCGAAAGTGCGTCATAGAAGGGGGTACCTGTTGCATGGCTCAGCTAAAAGGTTACACCACCCCTGGAACCCGAGTCATGGAGATTTGGGGTCAATAAAACCCATCCAAGAGAGGTACCTTGGATTTTCAACCTAAGCTTAAGACTTAGGTTGGACGACTGAGGGTCTCTTCTAAGGAGTGCGGCATCTGATCAAGGCGCCGAGGTACACGATTGAGCCAAGAGTGCCTGGGGCATTTGAAGCGTCTCGGACATTCTTGGCAAGTCTTGACTTATGCTGCTGTTGATGGTGGATTTTCGTTTAAGGTTAAATTTGTAAATAACCGGAAAACTCATGCGCTGACATCTTGTAAAAGATAAAGCCGTTTATAAGTGACGGATACTCCTCACTTAATTCACCAGGAATGGAGCATGTAGCAACAATCCCATTCTGTGAATACATGAAATTCCTCCAGGTTGGAGCATGTGGCAACAATCCCTTCCTGTGAATTTCATATCAGCCTTGTATTTCCCGTACTCATTATCGTGTGGCATGACGATCGAGTGTTACTCTTACTGAGTAACACGAACCTCCAAGCACTATAATGAATCATTATCGTGTGGCATGACGACCGAGTATTACTCTTACGAGCAGTAACACGAACCTCCAAACACTATAATGAAACCATGTACGAAATACCCGCATGTGCCGATCCTCGGTGTGTTATACTAGCCCGAGCCCTCTCGGTGTGTTATACTAGCCCGATTGAGCCCCTCTCGGTGTGTTATACTAGCCCGATTGAGCCCTCTCGGTGTGTTATACTAGCCCGATTGAGCATCCCAAGACCGACCATATCGGTTCGGATATGATTCGATCGCAGTCATCCAACTCCACAAGCATGATTGGACGACCCCGCATCAATTCCATCACCCCCAAGCGTGTATGGAATACACACGGCCGACCCCGCATGGTCGACCATTGGCCTTTGCTTGCCAAGAAACCGTCCATACCAAGCATTATGGGCGGAAAACCCTAAATTAGGGTTTGCGGCATATTACATGTGCCGCAAAACGGTCTCAACCATCCATCTTCGCAGGTATAGATGGAGGGTGTAGATGTAGACTCAAAGGGCCCGGAGCATGTCGACACAATCACCATGCGACCGCCTACACACTTGACCAATCGGTCAAAACCAACCTTGGTTGGTTACAACACATTCGTCCGCCTGAAATAGCATGGTCGCGCGGCTTTGAAAGCCAAAATTAGGGTTCAAGCCATCACGCGCGTCCATCTTCTCCGGCACGAATGGAGGGTCACAGATTAGATTAAGCAGGTCCGGTCATACCAGCATGACCACCGTGGGCCCATCTACCTCTTCATGCGGTCGGCCAAGGCATATCATGCCTGGCCAATCCAAAACGCCCGCTCAAACATGCGTGGTTACACTTCCCAAATTGCAAATCGATCTCGACCACTCAACTTCACCGGACGAATTGGGTGGCTTAGATCGCGTTTTCATGGGACGGTGAGACATGGGCGTGAACATCAGCCTATCATCTTCACGCCAAACCAACCGGCCAAGACCGACCAAGCTAGGTCGTCTTGGAAAACGCGCCGGAAGAGAGTATGGCGCGCGGCTTCTTGCGGTATCAAACTTCTATCGCAAAATCAATCTCGACCACTCCTCTTTGACGGTCAAATTGAGTGGCCAGATCGCGCTTTCATGAGGGAACGGAATACAGGGCACCTACACCATCATGCCGTCAACACGCATGTATGGTCGGTCCTCTCCAAAATCCTTCCCATGCTTGGTTTCGACCAAGTCGAAGAGTGATGCTTGCGCACCTCTTTAAAAACCCTAATATTCATTAACGGTCGCAGATGAGTGTCTCAAGGCTCATCTCATCCGTCCAACCTCACCAGACTTGGTTATACAACCCCGGTCAGAGTCAATTGGTCGAGCAAGGCGTCATTACCCATCACCTTACCACACCACGATGCGACTCCGCATGAAATACACACGATACTTCACAAGTATCGACTTTCGAATAACGCAGTTATTCAATTCAAAGCATTACATGCTATCTTTCGTGGATCCACAATCCACATTCCAGGACATCAATCATGTCGCAAATCGGGGGATACTTACTGGGGTATTGGTCTGGCGGTTTACAGCATGCAGCGTGCAACGCGCCATCACAAGAACGTGTTAGGAGGTCATGGACGGTTAGAGATGAACAGGAAAAGTGGGCAAGACTGGTCGTGTGTTACCGACACACAACTCCACTACTCCATCATTCCACTACCTCCACTTCCCACGAGAAACGTGAATGAGGCTCAATGACTTGTATAAATAGGGTCTCCGCCCTATTTCCAACAACAAGGAATAACGGAGAACAACACAAGTTCGGACGAGATGAGAAAATAAACACTCGAGATCCGCTTGCATCAACCGTAAGCTTGCTCATCTTTTCGTTACAAGTCATAAGCAAGCCAACACCTTCACAATCTCAACACCTTCTTCGCTTACCTCCCTAAGATCAACCCCATCTCCTTCACTTTGTGACCGAAACAAGTATGGAACGGCCATTTCTTGGTTTAGGACGGACTTGCAAAGATTGATCTCTCGAATCTACAAGCACTCACCGCGTAGTGCATTTGTTGAAGGTTTAGATTCATTCCTCATCCACACCCCAAATTACCAAATTCTGCAGGAGTAGTTTTCACCCATCAACAATTGGCGACCACAAAGTGGGAGATTAATCTCTCGGTCGTAAAATCAATTTCTTTGAAATCCGATTCAATTTCATCAATTTCAAAAAGGGTAGATCTTAGAACCAATTCAATCAGCAATTCATTCCAAGATGGTGGAACTGAGGTCCGGATCAGCAATCAACTCTATGGAGCCAAAGATGGATGACACTTCCGGTGTTGATGTACCGTCGGTGGAGCTACGGCGGTCAATACATCTCGTGGAGCCTGTCACTTCTATCACCAACACTAGCGGGAGCAGAGACATCCCAGTAGGTGTAACACCTCCCATCACTGCAGAGCCGTGAGAAACCGCAAATCCCGGCATCTCTTCGAGCGTAACGCCTCCAAAGTGGTTACCAGAGCAACAACTTTCACTCCTCCATCGGGACGAGGAGCCGGAGACACAAGAGGAAGACCGCCGTCTAGTACCATTGCAGACTTGATGGAGAAACAGGAAATTCTTGCTAAAACTCAAACAGACATGGCCGCAACTCAGAAAGAGGTACTCACTTTCCTCAAGACCTTGACTGAACGATTGCCGCAGGATTCATGTCAATCTTTGGAGACAACAAGAGATGCCTTCAACTCACTCGGAGTAGGCGTTTCCACTCGGACCTACATGAGTGAAGAAGCTCGTGCTGCTCCTGAATGCTCAAGAGAAAGGGACCGGCCACCCAACTTCATCACACGTGAGGATCTGGAACGACTCCTCCGAGCCGAAGCAAAGGAAACTGACTGATGCGCACCAACACCAACCGCCATACCCTCAAGATATGCAGCGAATCCCTCTTCCAAGAGGTTACACCTCTCCCCAGTTCTCCCTCTACGACGGAACTGGTAATGCTCGTGAACACATTTCTCGATTCTTGGAAGCCTTGGGGGAACATGAATACAATCATGTTTTACGCCTAAAAGAATTCTCAAAATCACTTACGGGGAGGGCATACACTGTACAATAACATTGCGCCTAACAAAGATATCCAATTGGAGCGAGATGGTCAGTGCTTTCTACAGAAGTATTTCTTCGTGTCCGAACAAATCACGTTTCGCACTGGGAAGAATTCTCCAAATGGAACAATGAGCATCCCAACGACTTCGTTAAAAGATTCAGACCCAAGCCGGATTGTCACGACCCAAATGTCACCGAACGGCAATTGGTGGAATCATGCATCAATGGGATGATACCCATATACCGCGCTCCGTTAGAGAATCCGGGCTTTCAAACGTTCTCTCGAGCTCCACGAAGCCGCAAAACGCTCAAAGAACAATCGCACGGCGCTGCTAGAAAGAACCGAGTTGTTCGGAGTGAAGATTCCCGTGAAAGTCGAGGAAGCAGGCGTCTCATGAACAAGCAATACAACACCGGTCCCTCTCGTAAGCGTGGTGGGCGGAGGAGAGAAAAGGAAAGCTTCAGTGTGTGAGCCACAAACAAAGCGAACATACCAGCACACAAGACTTCGTCTCGAAAAGGAACAGACAAAACTACGGCGCAAAACGCCAAAGACACAGGTTTTCCTTTTCCCATGAATGAAGTGATAGAGCTCCTGGAAGCGTGGATCCAAGACGACGCCGTAAAACTGCCCCCTATCAGGCGTCCTCCAACCGAGGAAGAGATGGAAGATCCCAGATACTGTTGCTACCACAGGTTCGTCCATCATCCAACCAAAGATTGCAACAGGTTGAAACAAATATTCAGGGAAAAGGTAGAGACAGGGGAACTCCAGCTCGGAAACAAAGGCGTTCATAGAGATCCTCTCGCCTATCGTGAACCGCATGATTTTCGGGGACTCTGTTCGCAAGACCGTGCAATCTATGATGGAGCACATGTGTGAAATCTTATATTTCTCCAAAGGACAGCGTCAAGACATGTTCACGGCCCTCAACCACGTTGTGTCAGGGAGGCGTTTGCATCCGGTAGCAGCCCAGGAACCCCAGTCTTTCATGAAAGACATGAGCAACGGAAACTGGGGACTCCTAACCGTCACTCGTTTGAGAAACGTTGAGTTTGATAACACATTGATCGATACGGCTTCAGAATTTAACATCATTACTGTCAAGACCTTGAGAGCGGCAAAGATCTCAAAGCAAGAAGCTACTCGTCATCCAACCGTGGTCGTGGATTCAGGAGGGGAACTCAGAGATTCGTATGGATACATCGACCTTGAAGTCAAATTGGGAGATGCCTCAACACGAGCAAAGTTCTATGTAGTCAAAGATCATCCCAACTACGACATGATCCTAGGGCGCTCTTGGACACATGACAACAAAGCCATACTGGAAGTCTGTCCTCTACCGGTTTCGATACCTGAAAGAGTCTCCAACACGCCCGCTGGACTACCCGATGACTCGTCCGCCGCCGCACCAAAGAACTTGCCAATATGACACAACTTCCGGAGAGAGCCTGTCGGCATACACCGAAAGGTTCCGGTCTCAAGTAAGTCTCATCACACAACCCTCCTTGCAAACTACCGCCCCTCATTCGACAAGTCCTGGGACCGGCTCCAACCGACAAACCAACCCCGGCTAGGAGATGTGAATGGGAAGCCGGCCCTTTCAAACGTTTTATCGAGCATAGAAGCTGTCTTGGTCAAAGACAACATGGCCAAGGTCCAAGTGTCCGCACGCTCAAACCCATTCGGAATTGGAGACCTAGTGACGAAGGCGACTACATTCAATGTTGGAAACATGACGGTGAAGATGACCACTCTACCCGACTCACCCACCAAAAGAGAAGATGAACCGCACTGCAGCGAGATGTTATCCTAGGTGGCTACCGCAAGCTCATCAACGCCGATAACCCGGAGGGCATAACAATTCACTCACGATGGCTCAAACCTTACCGAACTTAAGATACCGTGCTACCGCTTTCCAACATTCTCCACACTTTAAAACGCTGTGCTATTTTTTCCAAGCGTATTTCCTTTTGCGTTTCATGACATGCTTGTAATTCCTCCAAAAAATGATTGCAATGCTTGCATTCATAGTTAGGGTTCCAATTTTCAATCCTCAATTTAATTGAAGTATTATTTCCATCTCGAGAACTCTCTACTTCTAAAAACACAAAGCCCTGAGTCGGCCTAAATCAACACACTAGAGCAGAGCAAGAAGGGAAACCCTAAGCAAGTATCTCATGGGAAGAAGGAAACAGAACGTGTGCACAGAAAGGAAAACAATTGCTATCTGCCCCAGCAAAGCCAGGAAGATCTTGCATCACAGGTCCGTAAATGTTCCATCATGATAATTACTTCTTTTATCACAAAGAATCACGTGTGGAGGAACACCCTTGTTCCTGAGAAGATTCAGTTGCAATTTTGGCAAAGGATTATAAAAAAAAAAAAAAAAAAAAAAACTTTTGTTCAAACCATAAAACGAAAGGAAAACTTGAACTCAGCTGCCACTGAGTACAAGGAAGACATTCAAAGGTACGGAACATGCTTGGAAAAGAAAGAATGAAATTCTAATCGCCAAGAGAGTCGCCCGCCCGCATCACCGCGATTCTCGCTCCATCACCTGTTGATGCGCCTCCCTTCGAATCTCCCTCAATCTCTGCATCAGACATCTCCGCAGCAGCAGCGCACTCCATCCCAACATCAGCAGCGGGAGCATCAAAGGGCATAGCAACACCAGGGGCCGCGCAAATTTCTTTCACATGTTCAGACTCCTCTGTATCAGAATCAAGAATTATCACGCCGTCCTGGATCGGGTAATCACACTTGTCTTCATTTGGAGGTCGTTTATGCTCAACTCTCCGCCTCTTCGACCGCGCTGCAAATCTCTCTGCCCTTGCGCTTACTAGTGTCTGCAGCGTTTCCTCGCGCCTCCGCCGCTCCTCCATGTCAATCGCAGCCGAAAGTGCACAGATACGTCCTCTGACAATACGAAGGTAGGAGATAGACATCCCCTGTATAGCACGGCCGACTTCGCGAAGTGGAAGATCAATTCTAGCCATTACTTCTTCGTGCGTATGGTTTTCGGGCTTGTCGACTTCAAAACTTCTTTCTGGGGAAGCAACAGAATGAGCGTCCATCGCTTCCATGGCAAACTACAAAGGAGAGGAGGTCATGCACACGCACAAAAAAAAAAAAAAAAAAAAATCAAGTCAATTGATCAGTTAATCGAGAAAATCGAGCAAGCACTGAGATACGGGATATAGAATAAACGACCACGTTGAGATGATTCTTTATAATCTCACAAGTCGATTGTAATCCCGGAAGGAAGAGAAGTCTCTACTTACCACCTATGAAGGCTACTAATTCGGGATAACAATCAACGAGGCTTATCAAATATACCCGAGGAAAGCCGTGTATAACTAAGGAAGTATACCGAAGGAGCGGCCGAGCTCATACATGTACAAGAGGAACCAAAGCGACTCACCGGATCAAGTCCCGCTTCCTTCGCATCCTTAATCAAGACCGACCAGTTGTGGAAACGCCCGACAATGTGAAACTATCAGGTAAATATGTATTCACTCTAGCTTGGTCATTTCGTATGTCACCATCTCATGCCTACCACACAATAGTGTAACCATTATGTGCTAGGCGGGGACTTAATGTTGATGGTGGATTTTCGTTTAAGGTTAAATTTGTAAATAACCGGAAAACTCATGCGCGACATCTTGTAAAAGATAAAGCCGTTTATAAGTGACGGATACTCCTCACTTAATTCACCAAGAATGGAGCATGTAGCAACAATCCCATTTCGTGAATACATGAAATTCCTCCGAGGTTGGAGCATGTGGCAACAATCCCTTCCTGTGAATTTCATATCGCCTTGTATTTCCGTACTCATTATCGGTGTGGCATGACGATCGAGTGTTACTCTTACGAGTAACACGAACCTCCAAGCACTATAATGAATCATTATCGATGTGGCATGACGACCGAGTATTACTCTTACGAGTAACACGAACCTCCAAACACTATAATGAAACCATGTACGAAATACCCGTACAGCCGATCCTCGGTGTGTTATACTAGCCCGAGCCCTCTCGGTGTGTTATACTAGCCCCGAGCCCCTCTCGGTGTGTTATACTAGCCCGATTGAGCCCCTCTCGGTGTGTTATACTAGCCCGATTGAGCCCCTCTCGGTGTGTTATACTAGCCCGATTGAGCATCCCAAGACCGACCATATCAGGCCGGATATGATCTCGATCGCAGTCATCCAACTCCACAAGCATGATTGGACGACCCCAGATCAATTCCATCACCCCCAAGCAGGTATGGAATACACACGGCCGACCCCGCATGGTCGACCATTGGCCTTTGCCTGCCAAGAAACCGTCCATACCAAGCATTATGGGCGGAAAACCCTAAATTAGGGTTTGCGGCATATTACATGTGCCGCAAAACGGTCTCAACCATCCATCTTCGCAGGTATAGATGGAGGGTGTAGATGTAGACTCAAAGGGCCCGGAGCATGTCGACACAATCACCATGCGACCGCCTACACACTTGACCAATCGGTCAAAACCAACCTTGGTTGGTTACAACACATTCGTCCGCCTGAAATAGCATGGTCGCGCGGCTTTGAAAGCCAAAATTAGGGTTCAAGCCATCGTGCGCGTCCATCTTCTCCGGCACGAATGGAGGGTCACAGATTAGATTGAGCAGGTCCGGTCATACCAGCATGACCACCGTGGGCCCATCTACCTCTTCATGCGGTCGGCCAAGGCATATCATGCCTGGCCAATCCAAAACGCCCGCTCAAACATGCGTGGTTACACTTCCCAAATTGCAAATCGATCTCGACCACTCAACTTCACCGGACGAATTGGGTGGCTTAGATCGCGTTTTCATGGGACGGTGAGACATGGGCGTGAACATCAGCCTATCATCTTCACGCCAAACCAACCGGCCAAGACCGACCAAGCTAGGTCGTCTTGGAAAACGCGCCGGAAGAGAGTATGGCGCGCGGCTTCTTGCGGTATCAAACTTCTATCGCAAAATCGATCTCGACCACTCCTCTTTGACGGTCAAATTGAGTGGCCCAGATCGCGCTTTCATGAGGGAACGGAATACAGGCACCTACACCATCATGCCGTCAACACGCATGTATGGTCGGTCCTCTCCAAAATCCTTCCCATGCTTGGTTTCGACCAAGCTGAAGAGTGATGCTTGCGCACCTCTTTAAAAACCCTAATATTCATTAACGGTCGCAGATGAGTGTCTCAAGGCTCATCTCATCCGTCCAACCTCACCAGCTTGGTTATACAACCCTGGTCAGGAGTCAATTGGTCAGTAACGCGTCATTACCCATCACCTTACCACACCACGATGCAAAGACTCGCATGAAATACACACGATACTTCACAAGTATCGACTTTCTCGAATAACGCAGTTATTCAATTCAGATTACATGCTATCTTTCGTGGATCCACAATCCACATTCCGGACATCAATCATGTCGCAAATCGGGGATACTTATCGGGGTATTGGTCTGGCGGTTTACAAGATGCGGCGTGCAACGCGCCATCACAAGAACGTGTTAGGAGGTCATGGACGGTTAGAGATGAACGGGGAAAAGTGGGCAAGACCGGGTCGTGTGTTACCGACACACAACTCCACTACTCCATCATTCCACTCTCTCCACTTCCCACGAGAAACGTGAATGAGGCTCAATGACTTGTATAAATAGGGTCTCCGCCTTATTTCCAACAACAAGGAATAACGGAGAACAACACAAGTTCAGACGAGACAGAAAATAAACACTCAGAGCCTGCTTGCATCAACCGTAAGCTTGCTCATCTTTCTGTTACAAGTCATAAGCAAGCCAACACCTTCACAATCTCAACACCTTCTTCGCTTCCCTCCCTAAGATCAACCCCATCTCCTTCACTTTGTGACCGAAACAAGTCCGGGAACGGCCATTTCTTGGTTTAGGCCGGACTTGCACTGCATTGATCTCTCGAATCTACAAGCACTCACCGCGCAGTGCATTTGTTGAAGGTTTAGATTCATTCCTCATCCACACCCCAAATTACCAAATTCTGCAGGAGTAGTTTTCACCCATCAACAGCTGCACTCGGCCCGAAGAAAACCCCACTTAGGGTGCAGTCTTGTAACCATAAGCCATATAGGCAAAAGGGATAAGAGGCTGCGAAAACAACTGGTTGTTGTTAAGACCGGATGGGAGGAGCCAACCTTGTATGGTAGAGGTACGTCTCATTGAAGGGGCAACCAGCGGGAAGATAATGGCGGCACCCTCCATTAGGGAGCTGATAAGTGTCTTAAGACGCAAATGTCACGAGGCTTTATTTTCGCAAGAATATTTAGGCTTGTCATATTTGTGCGACAATCCTGAAGAGGCACTAATACAAAAGAGAAAGATAAGGCGAGATCAATGGGTCAATACATGAAAGTGTAAAGACGTCCTGCGATTTCGTCGCAAGACGGCAATGTCATGGGGCTTTATTTTAGCAAGAATATTTAGGCCTGTCATATTGTCGCAACAAAAACGACAAAAGAAAAAAGTTAAGGCAAGATCAATGGGTTTCTGCATGAAAGTGCAAAGACGTCCTGCGATTTTGTCGCAATGACAAGGGGTGGCGAAATAAGACCTTTAACTAGGAAGGAAAAATAAGACCACATAAGAGAACCAGAAATAATGAAATCTTGGGAAAAACCAAGAAATACCTAATTGCCAAGATTATGCAGAAACAGCTGCGAAACTGAGGCATAAATACATATAGCTATTCAAAAGTAACTTGCTTAATCTTTCATTTGGATACAAATAACAGAGGCAAGTATGGGAATGAATAGAATAAGAACATGTTATTTGTCTCCATATGATAGATTTACGCACGCATGAATTGCAAGATTAATAATTATATATTGATTAACCAAATTGCAAAAAAGAATTGCTTTTTTAATATGTGCAGGAAGAAACAAAAAAGGTAGAATTTGCATTTGAAGGTTGAAGAAATTTGCAGCAAAAGATTACAAAGATAGGAGATTAAAGAACGAATGTACAAATATTACAAAAAGAGAGAGAAGGAAACAGAACTATTTCTTGTTTGATTCTTCTTCTTCTTCTTCTTCATCAAATTCTTCTTCTTCTTCACCTTCATCAGATTTCTCTTCTTCACTAGCATCACTGTCAGAGATATCCAGAGGAGGTATATTCTTTGGAATTTCTTCTAAGAGGCAAGGGTATATGGAATGAAGGATGTTATTGTCATCACAGACCTTCTTAATAGTTTGATTGCGAAAAAGAATAGCGTCATTCTTAAAGTTCGCAACAGTAATCTTTAATTGACTATTCAGTCTGGAACATTTATCATTTGGAGAAGAAAGATCCTTTGCGAGCTGCTCCTTTTCAGACTCAAGTTCTTCAATTCTTTTGTGAAATCTCTCTTCAATTCCTGCGAACATATAACAATGAATCAGCAACTTGATGATAATTTATGAAAGACAAACAATTAATAAAGAAGAACAGTTAACAATCTTCTCTGTCAGAAATCATATCCCTAACCAAGGTCGTGTGCTCAGCATGAAGACTAACATTTACACCTAGATTATTTCTGGCGTCATCTAGAACTTTTGCAGCCCAAGCGAATTCATCATCATTATTTATGAGAAGAAGGGAGCGAATTTGATTCTCTCTTTCGCTAAGTGCAGCATTTTTGCGGTTAGATTCATCTCGTTCAATTTGAACCTCAAGAAGAGTTCCTTGGAATTTCGCTAACGTTTGAGCACCTTGTCTAGCGATGCGATCTTTATCATCTATGAGATCACTGATCTTGGTTCTTAAAGTATTAATTTCCTCTTTAGAGTTAAGATAGAAACGCTTAAATTTTTTGGCTAAGCCCAAACTGGATCTATGGTCAATTTTTAAGAGGCGAAGTTTGGATATGAGTTCATTTATGGGAAGAGATTTAATCTTGTCATTTGAAAAACTATTCAAAGAATTATTAAGATGTTCAAGAAGGGTATTATTATCCATAGAATTGGGGAATGAGTGAAGGAGAATGGCTTCATCAGAAAGATCATAGACGTCTGCGAAAATGATAAATCAGATGAGGGAGGATAATGAGAAAACAAAATAAAGAAAAATAGAAAAATTTCATACCGTAAAGTTGCTTATTGTCATCTTGAAGACTAGATATTTTGTTCTTCTGAGTGGAAGAATCAGCTTCTAATTTTCTGTTCTTTTCGCGAAGATCAACAGCTTCAGCTTCCAGTTCTTCGTTTCTCTTGCGAAGTTGAAGATTCTTCGTTTCTAGAATCCTACGTCTTTTTTCCAAATCTGAGGCAACATCGAAAGAAGCCTTCCCAGTATGCGAAGGAAGATGAAGAAATTGTCAAGCTATAGTATAACTTTAAATCATAATTATGAAGAAATAGAGAAACGAAGGCATATCAAGATACCAAGTGAATTCAGAAAGCTAGGAGTCACTAATCTGGAGACTCCATGAAGAGAATCATCACCATCCAGTAAAGGGGCATCGCAGATATTCGCAAGAGCTTTGCATGTGCTAGTGAGATGATCATCCCCAATCCCTTGCATGGAGTCAGAGAAGATGCTAGACAATTGTGCCATTGAAGATTCAGATGAAAAATCTTTCCTTGCGAAAGAACTATCAATATCATTATTATCATCATCATCGGAGCTTTCGCCAGACTGAAGATTTGAAGGAGAAGGAGAATGAACTTTTCGTTTCTTTGAAGGTGGGTCAGCAGATTTCTCCTTGCAAAGAGAACCTTTGCCTTTGGTCTTCGCAACCGTAGATCCTTCTTCTTCAACAACTACAACACCAATCTTCGCACACAAATGAAGATAAGAAACAGAGGCAACAATATTGTTAAAAGTAAAAAAAAAAAAAAAAAAAAAAAAAAAAAAGGTAGAGCAAATAAAGTGCTAGCTTTCCCAGTCCTGTTGTAGCTTGATCTCAACTTTTTAATCTAAAATTTTCGCAAGAATTAGAGAACAAGAAAGTAACAATAAATGAAATATTATGAAGTGAGTAAGATTTGAAGACATACCTCTTTCTCTTTCTCGGGCCAATTAAATACCCAAGGTTGATAAGTAGCGAGATTCGCAGGAAGCACATTTGAGCCTGAAATATAAGGCCCCTTCAAAACCAGTGGAAAGACACACCATCTGTCATCTTTAGAGTGACGAGGAGTATTATTCTTTCCAGAATGCCAGTCAATATCTTGCATAAGTATTTTATCATTAGCAATGTTATCTTTTCTCTTCAATCGGACACCCCAGCGAGTATTATCTTTCTTCATGGGTATTAATTCATAATTTTCAAAGAAGCCCTCTACTGTATATTTTTCGACGAGTATTTCCAACTCCTTAAAATTTGGATCCCTAGCTTCTTTTTGATAAAGTGACCCTTTACCAGCACCACGGTTAGCGAATTCAAGAATTAAACGAATGCAGTCCCCACTCAATTGGTAGATGGCTCGCGAGAAGTTCGCGTGAGCAAGAATTTCGTAAAACAAAGGAAGGTTAGGATCATAGATAGGAATGGGAAGGCCAGCGAGAATCTGACCAAGCGAAACTATGATTTCTTTATCATCACAATGATGATCAGAAAACAGTTTAGCAGAAAGAATGGATTTAGCTCCTTGATTGGGAATGGTGGTTAATGTAAAACCCTTCTCTTTGAGATCTTTCTGAATTCCTTCAAGAGAAATTTCATATTTGCGACCAACTGGAGGCATTTTAAGTATGGGAATGAAGAAAAAATTAAAGATCAAAAGAAGTAGAAACAAGAAAATTTACAGCAGCAGGAGAGGAATTTACGGAGAAATGGTGAAGAAAAGTTGCAGAAAAGATAAGAAGGAAAGTAAAAAAGAAGAAGAGAAGAATGAGAAGAATATATATAGAGAGAAGAATTCTCGAGAAGATAAACACATTTAATGCGAAGAGTAGATGTGAACGGTTGAGAAATAGGGGTTGAAAAGGACGTGTCAAGAAATTGATGGAAGAAGAGATACGTGTAATAAATTCTGCGTAAAAATACAGAATCATGTCAATATAGAAGAATATGAAAAAATGAACGGTTGCGGCATTTTGAAGCACTAATTCTCATGACATTCTCTCCTTCGCAGAGAAGACATGAGAAGAGGCAAGATGTAGGATCAGAATATCGCAACATCAATACCATTGCGAAACCTTTACACAACACATTGCGAGGACATCGTAGATTGGTTACAGAAATGACGTGACAGATGACGACAGCCTAAACACGAGAAAGATGTGGAGACCTAGAGAGATTTAGAAATGTCACGAAATTTAACATTTGTATACTTGCGAGAATATCGCAAACCAGATCCGAAAATAAAGGACAACTTAGCTGTCACCCATTATGTAATATCCTATATAAAGAGCCGAACAGGCTTAAGGTAGGGAGAGATCTTTTTAGAGTGGAGAGAAAGTTTTGAGGAGAGAGAAAGTCTAGAACAGTAGTTATATTCTTGATTTCATTTCCTCCTTGTAAAATTCCTAAACTCAATTAATAATAAAAGGGGGATTTTATGTTTCCCCCTCAAAAAAGATAGCAATTTTGCATTACCCCCTTTATAAATTGCTAATTTGTGAAACCCCCTATCTGTTATAACGGTAGTGAATACTCAGTTCATTATACACGTGCAATGCACATGTGTTTTACCCTTTAGATTAAGAAAGAAAAAGAGATACGTGGTTGAACATATCCCGTTGATTTTTCTTGGTGAAAATTATACACGTGCTTAGGATTGAAAACATAAAAGATAAAACAGAGAGAGTATGAGATCCATTTATTTTTCTACAATTCTGTCTTCGCCATTAAACCTGCAACACCAAAAATTCTAAAGTTAAACCAAAGCAAAGCTTGCGAACCATCTGGCTTTATGGTTACGGAAAACCAAAATTGCAGAAATCTTCATAATATATAAATCTACAGCTCCGTTTTTTATTCAATAATTCCAATGATGTGGTTTTCAATTGTACACTTAAAATCAAGTGTTGCTGATTTGAGATTGATCAATCAATCAATTTGAGTTAAATGTTGTTATCATACTAGAGATTCAAGGGAATTGGAGACTTATAAAAGAGAGACAAGCAACACCGGTGAAATGCATACCAACTGTTTGAGAAAAATCCTCAATCACTACGAGCTTCATCTACCGGTAGGATTAATTTTCTCATTTCTCTCAACATATCGTGGTCACAACAGCCAATGAGATAAAATTAAAAATGAGTAATTTCCGAATTTGGATGAATCAATTCTCATGTACAAGGTTTTTTCCACAGGTGCTATCTTTCCCTTTGATGTGAGTTCATTTGCTTACAAAGACTTTGTATTTGTTCCGTTCTAATTAATGAAGCCATAGAAAATGCTTCTGTTCTGCACCAACTGTTGGGAAGATAATGATCTTGATAAGTTAAGGTGCTTTGCTTAGTACGAAGAGTTAATATGAAGCAGATTTGGTTGACTTCGACTTGTGCGATTTTGAATCATCAGCAGATGAATCATTAGAATTAGACATATACTAAGTGAAAGAAGAGTTGATGGTTTTGGACGATGGGTTTTATTAAAATTTTGGGCTTAATTTTTGCATTTTAATCGACCTTAATGGCGGATATGCTCGAGGAAGAAGACGAGGACAGTGTTTTGAGAGAGAAGAAAAATTAGTGCACGTGTAATCAACTAATTACGCTCATCCATTCAAATTCTTTATGACACACACGTGAGTTGCACGTGCACAATTACTGAGTATTCACGGCCGTTATAACAGATAGGGGGTTTCACCAATTACAAATTTAAAAAGGGGGTAATGCAAATTAGCTATCTTTTTTGAGGGGGAAACACAAAATCCCCCTTAATAAAAAGTGTGATTGTTAATCTTAAAGATGTGTTGATTATTATGAATTCTTGTGAGGGATGTATTGTGGGATTTCCTGCAACTACAAGTTATGAATCTAGATCTGATTATTTCGGATCTTGATTGATCTTACCCGACAAAGGAGTTTACTTGTTTAAACGGAAGAGCCTTTGTCAAAACCCAATATATCTTTTATTAAATATTAATAGAGTGATTACCAAAAAGCTTTGTTCCTTTATTATTTGGAATATGATCAAAAGGAGTTGAGTTCTTAAGACTTTACATCGGTAAAGCAACTCAAGGTAGTGATTGCTATTTTGTGATTCACGTGCGTTGACAAGATGATTATAGGCGCAGGGATACTGAGGGAACTAAGTAGCAAAGGTAGATTACTTGGTCTCAACTATACGAAGTTGGTTTCGCTCTTTGTATAGCGTCTTGATTCTGAGAGTATCCAAAACTGGACTAGGTCCCAGGGTTTTTATGCATTTGCGGTTTCCTCGTTAACAAAATATTGTTGTGTGATTTACTTTTAAATTCCGCAACTATAATTTTTTTATTATAATAATTAAAAGTAAATACACTAATACGTTAATCCAAGACACTTTATTTTGATCCCATAGTATATCGGTTTCATACCATAACTATTATCAAGTGTATACCTTGTTGTCTTATTGTCTCGACTTTGTCCCTAGACGATCACACTTGGTATCGGACTTATAGATTGAAATGAAAAGATTGTGGTGTATTGGGTACCCTCATCATTTCCAAAGTTGTCTGACTGAACTGTGACAATACTAGGTTTTGGAGACATAAATTAAGAATTTTTGGGGGATTAAATTTTAGAGAAAATCAATAAGAAAATTGGTCAAAGAAGAAGATAATAACCACATGATCCAGCTAAGAAGAACAAATGTTTCTTATAAACTGAGGAAATAGAAGAGTAAAAGGCACGTTAAGGGATTTGAACGGGTTAAGTAACTTATAGAGATCTTTCAAAAGATAAAACCAAGGAAGTCAAAAGTATGAAAACGCTGAATTAGGACAACTATTTGTCTATAAAAACTTAGAGTTCACATAAGACAATTCAAAAACAAATAGGGAGAAAAGAGATAGTAAAAAGAAGCAAAATTTGGTTAAGAGAAATGGCTTGTGATCATCAACAAATTCATAGTATGTTTTGGTGTCTTCTACTCGAGTGATGGGGTGCCTTGCTGGGAAATTACATTGAATTCAGTATTAACAGTGTTCCAGATGCGGAGAAGAGAGATTTTTGCATCCAAATCAAGGTACGACTTTAGCATTTTGTAATCTAGATCCAGAAGAAAGAAAGAAATTAGGTCTTAAGACTATTAGTCGAAATCAGGCCAAACTCGAGAGACCTGGACTAGCTTCAATTCCTATACTCAAGAAAGTGTTTCCACCCGGTTTTGATTATACTTATTATGTTGAAGCAAGGGTGAGTAATATCCCCCAAACCAAAGGAGGGTTGCCCATGCATGAACATGAAAGTAACAGAAATGTATAATTTTTTGGGTTGTTTTCCTAGAAGTTTAACGGTTATAATTATGAAAGGATGTTTATCATTATTTTTTTTTGTTATTTTTAAAACGGCTTTTAGTTTGGGTCTTCTGCTACTTGTAATGTCAATGGTTGTTCTACACTGTTATGAATATCTTAATGAAATGTTTCTATGTTTAAATAAAGAGTAGAATGAGACAATCATACAGAGGGATGAATTACATGTGGGTTCTTAAGTCTACATTAGGATAGAATTCAAGCCCGGAGAAATCCATTAGAATCCTAAGGCCCTATGTAATCAAACATTCCGACAAAAAAATTATAAAGAACAAGCCAGGTGCACTTCCCCAGAAAACCAAATGATGAGATATCAGGGAACATCCATTAGCTAGAAAACAAATAGGAAGAATTTAAATTGAAGAACTCAAAATTTTTAATTCCAAATCTGTTAGAGCATAGCTCGGTTGAACTCACCAAGAGTTGGTATGTCAAGTTTGGTTGTCATATTTTAGTGTGTCAAAACTCATCTAAAGTCGCTTGATTATATACTAGAGTCAACTTTGTTTAGGTTAGACTAGAAAGTCTAGGAATTTTGAGACATACAAGTATTACTCTGAAGACCTGAAGAATGTGAAGAAGTACCGAACTACAACGACGACATCATCCTTCCACTTGAGGTTAGTAATATTGACTTGAACTATTTCATTCCTAACTTATCTTCCAAGTCGTGCTATATTGAAAAATAACTGCGAAGCTGTATATACTGTACATATTGTATAATACTCTAGCGATGTGACATGGTCATAATTGTATCATCATAGTAGTATTAGGGAATTAGACTACGAAGTATAACGCTTATCTTTTGAACTTCGTAGATATGACATCGACATAATCTTGAATATACTGTTATGATTATGTGAATGGGTTATGGTGAAGGTTTCATCCTTGGAAACAATATTTTACAGTCGTTTAAAGGAAGTATATTCATGAACTTGTTTCGTGAATCGAAAGGGAAATCATAAGGATTATTGATCCGGTAATTCATTGCAAATATTTGGATGACCAATATGTGGTAGAACTGATCTTAACCTTGGTTATGTATCTTGGTATAACTAATCACAATGCCTGACTTATGATTTGGTGTGACTGGTTATTATTAATTGGTGTAACCAATCCTAAGTAATCACCATGTGATGGTATAATCGATCCTTGTAATTGGTGTAACCGATCCTAATAATTGGTATGATTGATCACGAGTGTTGTGTAATCGAATTGGTAACCGGTCCTGGTAACTGGTGTGACCGATCACAAGCAATACCATGGGAATATGGAACCGATCTTTGTAACTGGTGTAACTGATCCTAGTGACTGGTGTGACCGATCACAAGTATTTCCATAAGTAGGTATAACCGATCCTAGCGATTGGTAGAACTGATTGAACCCATATATGTGATTTGGTATTTGATCAATCACATAGTTGTTTGGAATATAGCGAAACCAATTTTAAACTTGTTTGGAAGTGTGGTATGACTAATTCCAAGAATGTAAATCCATGTGAATAACAAATAAGGATTTACAAGAAAGATGTCAACATACTTTGAACACGTACAATAAATCTTATCAGTTATTGTTCAAAGATATTCCTTAGTACTCACGGAGATCCTGTGCCGAGATAAATTAAGAATCTTTTAATTAAAGTTTTTGGTTTTATATGCTTTAATTACCAGCAATTAAATGCATTTCTCTAGAGAATAAAAATTAGTTATGTGCATTTACTAATTTGAGATTATCTATTGAGAGATTTCGAAAATATTGGACAAGCATTTATTGAAATTAGGAAAACCGAATTTTGCCATTCATTGCAAATCTTGAGAATATTTTCGGTTTTGGAAATTCCTTGATGTCCAAACATCCTTGGTCTATAAATACCTAAGTTTGCATTTCTAGCAAACTGTCCTAAGAGCCAGGCAAACTTCATTTCTTGTTGTTTCTGGTGGATCCGTCTATTCAGAGAGGAAAGTATCCTAATTAGGTGAAATCTCTTACGACCGCTCGTTTAAAGACTTCTGTGGGATCAAGAAGATCTACGAGTGTCGTTGGTGGGAAACTAGATAATTGTAGTGTTATTAGTTTTCGATTGATTTGATTAACTAACGGTTATTGAAACTTTGATTGCACCTAGTTTGTTTATTCTTGAGAATCTTCTCTTCTGATATAAGATTCACTCAAACTAGATCGAAGTATCGACAGGATGTTTAGAACTGTTGTTAGATCTAAAGACATCTTGTGAGAATCCATTGTTAACAGACTCCGTTCTGTGTGTTATTTATTACGAGAGATTCAAGTGGTGTTGTGCAGGTTTAATTGAAGATTAAAGAAGATTTGAAGACGAAGAAGATTCCTTATTGGTGAAAAATATAATCTAAAAGATAATATATATTATCCATCTGTCGAATGGATTATCAAAGATTCTTTGATAAAAATCGGGTTTCATGAAGAAATTGTGTCTCAAGAAAATCTTGAAATTCATGAACCTCCTGACATGATGATAATCACATCTAGTCTATGTCAAGATGAAAATACAGTTCCATCTTCTCTTATAACTGAATCTGAAAAATCTGACAATGATTCTGAAAAGACGAGGATACCCAAATACACCACAATCTTTTTGTTTCAACTTATAAATCCTCTACCGAAAGTGATCGTCTATGGACAGAGTCAAGACAATGCAACTAATCGCTTCACACTTCGTGTGATTGTCTATGTATACGAGATCGAGACAACACAACAATAAGATAACTTGTGTGATTGACTATGGATACAAGATCAAGACAATACGACAACAAAGTATGTTACTTGATAATAGGTTCAGACTTAACCAAACTCTATAGGATCACTATCAAGTAATGCGGAGTTAACATTTGTGTAATTCACCTGAAATTATATAAGCAAATATAATTTTGGAAAACAAAAGTAAATCACAAAGCAAGATTTTGTTAACGAGTAAAACTGCAAATGCAGCCAAACCCCGGGACCGAGTCCAGAATTGAATACTCTCAGAATTAAGCCATTATACAAAATCTACACCAAATTCGTATAGTTGAGACCAAGAAACTACCCATAGTTCACTTAGTTTCCTCAGTATCCCTGCACTTCCGACTTCAATGAGTGGACGCACTGAAACAATTCCTTTGGATCGTATTCCAAATAGTAAAGGAACAACAAATCTGTTTGGTAACAACTCTTTTAATTCTTTCCAAATAAAGATATCTCAAGTCATATGCAAAGGCTCTTCTTTTTAATCCAATAAACTCCTTTGCATGGTTAGATCAATCTATCCAATAACTACCAAAGTAGTTAAGTTTAAATTCGCACTCAATCCAAATAAATCTCAAAGAGATATATTGAGAATGCCGATCTCACACAACTAATCAATAGAATAAATCCGATTATAGTTGGATCCAAGCCGATCAAGGTTTGTGTACACAAAGATATGAGAAACAATAAGAAATCTTTTTCGTCTTCAAATCTTCTTTAATCTGATTCATGAACACCTGCACAACACCACTTGGATCTCTTGTGATCAATCACAAACAGAACGGAGTCTGTTAACAATGGATTATCACAAGATGTCTTTAGATCTACAAACAGTTCTAAAGATCCCGTCGACACTTCGATCTAGTTTGAGTGAATCTTATATCGGAAGAGAAGATTCTCAAGAATAAACAAACTTGGTGCAATCAAAGTTTCAACAACCGTTATCAATCAAATCAATCGAAAACTAATAACACTGCAATTATCTAGTTTCCCACCAATGGTACTCGTAGAGCTTCTTGATCCCACATAAGTCTTTAAACGAGCGGTCGTAGGAGATTTCACCTAATTAGGATACTTTCCTCTCCGAATAGACGACTCCACCATAAACAACAAGAATGAAGTTTGCCTGGCTCATGGGATAGTTTGCTAGAAATGCAAACTTAGGTATTTATAGACCAAGGATGTTTGGACACCAAGGAATTTCCAAAACCGAAAATATTCTCAAGATATGCAATGAATAGCAAGATTCGGTTTTCATAATTCCAATAAATGCTTGTCAGATATTTCCGAAATCTCTCAATAGAAAATCTCCAATTAGTAAATGTACATTTACTAACTTTTATTTTCTAGAGCTACACATTAATTGCTGGTAATTAATGTATATAAAACTAACTACCTTAATTAAAATATTCTTACTTTATTTCGGCACAGGATCTCCTTGAGTACTAAGGAATATCTTTGAACAATAAATGATAAGAATTATTGTATGTGTTCAAAGTATGTTGACATCTCTTCACTGTAAATCCTTATTCATATTTACATGGATTTAAATTCTTAGAATCGGTTATACCACACTTCCAAACAAGTTTAGAATTGGTTCACCTATTTTCCAAGATAACTACGTGATTGATCAAATATCGAATCACATTCATGGGTTCAATCGATTCTACCAATCACTAGGATCGGTTATACCTCGATATGGAAATACTTGTGATCGGTCACACAAGTTACTAGGACCGATAACATCAGTTTCCAGGATCGGTTACAACAATTACCAGGACCGGTTACCATATTCTCAAAGTATTGCTTGTGATCGGTCACACCAGTTACCAGGATCGGTTACACCAATTACTAGGATCGGTTAAACCAATTACCAGTACCGGTTACCAATTACAAGGATCGATTACATATACTCTGTGATCGGTCACACCAATTACTAGGATCGGTCACACCAATTACAACTATCGATCATACCATCTCATGGTGATTACATAGGATTGGTTACACCAATAAATAAAAACTAGTCATACCAAATCATAAGTCAGGCATTGTGATTAGTTGTACCAAGATACATAACAAAGTTACGATCGGTTCTACCATCTCACACATATTGGTAATCCAAAGATTTGTAATGAATAGCCGTACCAATAAGCCTAATGATTTCCCTTTCGATTCACAAAATAAGTTTATAAATGTACTTCATTTAAACAAATGTAAAATATTGTTTCCTAGGATGAAATCTTCACCATAACCCATTCACATGATCATAACAGTATATACAAGATTATGTCGATGTCATATCTACGAAGTTCAAAAGATAAGCGTTATACTTCGTAGTATAATTCCCTAGTACTATGATCATACAAATATGACCATGTCACATCACTAGAGTATCATTCAATATGTACAACATATGCAGCTTCGCAGTTATTTTTTCAACATAGCACGACTTGAAAGATACGTTAGGAATGCATAGTTCAAGTCAAGTCGTCGTTGTAGTTCGATTCTTCTTCACATTCTTCAGGTCTTCAGAGTAATACTTGTATGTCTCAACATTCCTAGACTTTCTAGTCTAACCTAAACGAAGTCGACTCTAGTATATAATCAAGCGACTTTAGATGAGTTTTGACACACTATAATATGACAACCAAACTTGACATACCAATGCTTGGCGAGTTCAACCGATTTGGAATTAATAATTTTGACAGTTCACAGTTGCTTGCCGCCAACAATGTAGACTCTAGTATAAAATGGATATTGCTCTCTTACCCAAATAGATATGGGCATATTTGGGCCACAAAAATCCAACATAAAGAAGAGCCACGGGGAGATTATTACTTTTTATTCATGGCAGTGGAAGAAAAAAACCAGAAAGGAAAAAAATAGAGAAGCAGGAGAGAGATAGAGCCATTTGGAGAAATTGTTTCATGAATAGTCTAGGAAAAGATGAAGCAAAGAATAATGGGTATATTAATTAGATACCCTTAGTTTTCGCACCCAACAAATATACCCTTATACAACAATAAATATACCCCTATCATTTAAAAACCTTATCCATATAAAAATAGATTACCTTAATACCCTCACTTATATAATATTTTTATTTTATTTCAAAATACATTTTTTTTCTCTATCAACTTCACCCCCATTATTCCACCACCACTCTGCCACCGCCGCCGCCACCTCCACCGTCAGCACTCCGCCGCCGCCGTCACCACTCCACCGCCGCCACCACCACTGGTAGGCCCGAAAGATGGGTAAATAAATTGGCCTACGGTGATAACCGCAAGTGCACGGCGTCTATCGGAGACGCGGCAAGTACGGGTCGATCCACAGAGACGAGGGGTGCTTTGATGTGTGATCTAAGGGCTTTCTAAACTGAGTTCTAAATG
Organism: Papaver armeniacum; assembly: GCA_023531295.1. Taxonomy (NCBI): domain Eukaryota; kingdom Viridiplantae; phylum Streptophyta; class Magnoliopsida; order Ranunculales; family Papaveraceae; genus Papaver; species Papaver armeniacum. The sequence goes on from JAJJWW010017406.1 coordinate 47,451, forward strand.
AAGTAACAAGTGACAAACAGGGATTGTGCCGATACGGCTAGATTGAAAGCTGTGATTCTAAACAAGTGAACAAGATTACAGATTAAGGTGCACTAGGGTCTTCAAATCGGCCACTAACTTGTTTGTGTCTTTAGTTAATTACATTACTCTTATGTTTCTCCAATTGATAAGTTAATCACAACTAATGTATCTCACCCAAGCATTACTTGTCGATTAGATTACAACTAATCGAGGATTGATAATAAACCAACTAAGCTTGAGTTGCGCAAGATCATCATCGAGAGGTGTTCTAACTACAGTGCATCCATGGCATTGGCATGCACTGTGAGAGCAAAGTGTGATGTGCTAAGATTAATTTTATCCTAGAACGAATTAAGCATTCAAGAGAAATATACTTAACATGATTAACACAGTTATAAGCTAGGGTTTCATCTCAAACCCTAGCAAAGAAACTTTAGAACATGATTCAATACAAATTAAACCTAATTGACTGCACTGGCTAATCCAGGCGTATCTTCTACATCCATAGAACACTCCTATTTATACATGCAAAGTTTCCCCAAAATACCTAACCCTAATTCAATTAAAATAAAAATTAAATTAATAAAAACTCGAACCCATACTGAATCGCTTCCTCTTCTTGTCACATCGTCTCTGGTAGCTTGCTTGTGATGTTGGTGGACAAACCCTAGCTTCTAGTTATCTTTAAATTAGCTTCTAGAGTTGGTAGAGGCTAAGAGAGAGATAACTCGAAGTAGAGAAGGTAGCGGGTACTACCGGCGCGCGTTTGATGATGGCGAGTAGGTAGAAGGAGGTAGTAGGTACTCACGGGTGGTGGTATGGGTGAAAGAGGTGGCGGAAGAGAAGAGCAGAGCTCGTGTCGGGTGAGAAGGAGAGGTGAAGAAAGATAAGATGGAGAGATTAGGGTTTGCTCGAGTGGGGGTATAGGGTATTGTTGATTCGGTGTAAAAGGAGTGCAAACAAAGGACCGAAGAGAAGGGCCTAGCGAGCGTAGGATGGAGCTGATGGAGATCCGAAGCGGCTCGGGGATGTAGACGGTTTTGGTGTGATCTAGTGTTGCACGGGGAGCGGCGATCTTCGATGCACGTGGAGGCAGCGACCGTTGGATGAGGGAGAAAGAAATCTCAACGTCTCGTAAGAGACGGGCTCGGATCCGGGTCATGGGTAGCTTTAGCCCATGTCTTCCTTGTTGGGTTGCAACCGATTGGCCCGCGCGGCTTTGGCTATCCGCTCCATAGATGTTTGACTCCAATTCTTCGCTCTTTAGCTCCTCGGTTTCTCCGGACTTTATTTATTACCTAAAAACACAAAATTAATTAATACAAATATTTATTCTTGAAAACAAGGAAAATACGAATATGGGATAATATCCGATTTATGAGCACAAAAAATGAGTAAAATGCCAATAAAAGGTGTATAAATATGCACTATTTGGCACTCATCAAATACCCCCAAACCCGAATTTTACTTGTCCTCAAGTGAAACAGAAATTAGGAAATCCTAACTATACCCCGTCGCAGTCTCTCGAATGCATTTAGCGTATGCACTAAGCCTTTAAACCCCTAGGTGTCCCTAGTGGACGAGTTGTAGTCTCGTGAGGGTTTACCGAGGTGTACCCACAAAACCTTCTCCAACTTCGAGTGTAAAAGAGTCTCAAGCCTCCAAGAAGCTATGAGGACATAGAGTTTCGCATGCTAGTAATGAAGTTAGAACTATCGAAGAACGCATTCTCATCCTTAAGTCCGAGCGAGAAGTAACCATACCATATGAAAGAATTCGGATTCGATTGTGATCATAAGCCTCGACTTCGCCTTACCATTAGGGTTTTATGATAATTGCACTCAAAAAGATCGCTTTTTAGTCTCTCATGTGTGCAGCGGGGAATAAAGAGAGAAATCCCGCACACGTTGTAGGTAAGAAGGATAACCTTCCGAAATAAAACTGAGACTCCAGGAAGTGTGGACAAAAAGAATCTTTTCGATGATCTCTAAGAAAGGAAATCAACCATTAGCAAGGGGTGGGAGTACTCACTCACTTCTCACCCGATCGGCAATTAATATCACTCTCTCATAAGAACCATAGAAACGTCTTCAATCTTCGGTCTTCGGTCTTCAAATGTTGATGACGAACTTCTAAACTTCACAAAACTTGACAAATTTTAATTTTTCTACTCAAATTCCTTGTTGTTTGGATTTTTCTTTTTGAACTCTTCTTTACCATGGTGGTAGCAAAAATAAGAAAATAAACTACAATATATATATTTATTTTTTTTTTTATTTTTTTTTTGTAAAATTAAAAGATAAAATAAAAGACTAAAAATTAAAAAGACTAAAAACTCTATATGCAAATGCACCCCCAAACCTAAATCAAACATTGTCCTCAATGTGTCAACAGATAGGAAAAATTAAACAGTCACATACCATGAGAACTATGCTGAAAAGATAAAAGGGAAGAGATTACCGGATGTCGGCGGGAGCAAAGTTGAGCTTCTTTAGTCAAGGCTAGAATCCAACATTCTCAACGGAGATCATATCGGATTAGCATAATATATGCGCATGAAGACTCAACCGATTCAAGAAAAGAAAAATTTAACAAGTCCTACTGGATTATATACAATGAAAATTCACCATAAACTAACAGTCTAAAGAGTTGAGGATCAACCCAATAGAAAATATGTACACACATTAACAGCCTTACACAAATATAATATGATAGTGCAAGTAAGACTGCATATGTGAAAGAGTTTCCCCCAAACCTAAACTTGTGAACAGGTGTGTTTGGGAGCACAAAATCTTGCAATTTTAACGGTACATCATGCAAAAGGTCTAACTCAAAATGAGTTTTGCTAATAACAGGCAGACATACACATTCCAACTGTGGCTCCTTAAGAGTGTTATACTTTGATGCAAAATAGTCCAAGAGGACTTGGGAAGCACAAAGTTCTAAGCCTAAGTTAGGCATTTTTAGAAAAGTTGGTTTTGCAATTTTGTGACAAACTACACCTAGGTTTGGTGGAGGAGTTTCAATTTGTGACTCAGGAGAGAGGTTAGGTACATCTAGGTTGTTTTCATTTTTAAAATCATTTGTACCATCACACACTTTCCCAAAGTCAAAAGAGGGTAAATCATGTTCACTTTCACAGGACAATTCCACAGGATCCATATCAACATCACATGCATGAATATCAGAAGAAGCATCATTCATAGGGTTCACAGGAGAGACACTTAATGTCTCTGAACCTAAAGATTCTACTACATTTTCAAAATACACATGCTCTTCATATTCATCATCATCATCATCATAGCAATGCATTTCCTTATTAAAAATCATAGTATTTCTAGTCCCGTCATTTAAAACAGGTTCATATGAAATATCAATTGCACGAGTAAGACTAGGCATACTATTGACTTCATTATGGTTGATAAACATTTCATCTTGAAAGTCCTCCCTTTCCGATTTAGTGCATCATGATTTGACTCAATTTGAGTTCTAAACTCTCAAACCTTTGCTCAAGGTTTTGATTCAATTCTAGAAATTCATTATGTTGTTCAATGAAAGGAGAGTTTTCAACAGTGGGAAATTCATAATCAATGCTATATGGATGGTCATGTATTGCATTCATTTCAAGCCTAGCATTTTGCTCCATGAGTGCTTCCATTGTTGATTGCAAACTAGGAGTCGGGGGAGTATAAAATTGTTCATATCCCCACTGTGGTGAATGATGCATGTGTGCAGGTTGATTATGGTCCCAATAGTCACTTCTAGACACTTCGTACATTGGATTATCATGGTTTTCCCTAGACTGTCTAAAAGCATGCGAATATAACAAGACTCGGCAGGTGGTCTAAGCCACCACATAAGGTGCAAGCATACATTTCATATTGCCTAGAAAAACTAGATTCGACATTGCTTTTCTAAAGCGATTGCCTATCTAAAGCGGATAGTCGAGCTTCTAATTGATCTAAAAGTGATGGTCGGGTATGAGAAAATTGTTCATTTTCAACCTTGTGGTGGATGATGTATGTGATCATAATGATTAGGGTATGTGAGGTCAGGGCCCTGAGGAGGCTCATAAAATTCCCTAAAGTCACTATGGTATGTGGGGGGTTCATCCTGTGAAGCGTGCCCGTAAGCACGCTCTCTAAGGGATTTGTTTCCATCCCCAGATGCGAGACCAAAATCCCGACATGATTTATCAACTCAAATTGAACTCAAAGCCCGGTTGTAGTGGACTAAGTTTGGTTTTAGTGGGATTGGTTTGGTTTATTGGGTTTCATTTGGTTTGTTGGGTTTTGGTTTGTTGTGGGCTAGTTGTTTGGTTTTTGAGGAAGCTTTGGTTTATGTGGGAAGCCCGATTTGTTGCAAAGTGTGTAGCCCAGAAGTGGATTGAGCCCGGTTGACGGTTTGGTTTGGCAGCCTGGGTTGGGTTGATTAGCCCAACAAAGGTGGGTTCTAGTTTGTTGCACGGCCCGATTGGGTTCGGTGAGACCAGTGTGGTGTGGTCGATCAGCAATGACCTATGTGGTTTGAGATATGTGGGGCTGATGGTTAGCTCGATAAGTGGGCTTCAGGGTTTGTACAATTTGTTTTCAACCCAGTGCCATTTGTGCTAACTACACAGCACTGCCTATGCAGAATTGTGCTCACATTTTAACCCAGGTTATGCACATGTTGTGTTTATTGGGCTCAGTTGGTATGTGCAAGCCCAGGTAGTTGTAGTTTGCACAGCTTGGTCAGGCCAAGCACAGAATAGGTGCACAGAATGTGTGCAACTCTCAGCACAGAGAACACAAATTCACCAAATGTAACTCTCAACAGGCTCAGCAGGGTGCAGATGCCTCACACAAGGTCTCAAACATGCAAACTTGGAAACCTCAGGTGTGGTTCAAGCTCAGCTTCAGGGGGCTGAGATTGAGCACAACAGGGGTTTCATACAAGGCACAGGGAACAGGTTTGAAAACATAGGGTACAGGGCAAATGGGTTGTCACAGCTTGGCTCAAACTTGCAGCTCCAGGGGCTAGCAAGTGAGCAGGGTCTGGCTTTTAACACACTGGTCAAACAACACAATGGGCTATTGAGCCAGTTCAAGCATGCATTCAGGTCACAGGGCAATCATTCAATGCTCCACAGACTCACAAAATACAGTATTTGGTGAGCTTACCTTACTCACAGGGTAATGAGTAGCACAGCCTCACAGCAAGTAGAGCAAGTACCGCAAGTCTGCAGCACCTTTTCTTTCTTGGGCTTGCTCAACAGCTCACAGGTACCTGAGAATAACTTGGACAGACTGGGATAAGGCAGTGATGCTTACAAAGTCACTTATTAAGTTGTAGCTCAGATGCAAAGTGATAATCACACTTAGTGACATCACTAGTTATGATGATTATAAGTGCAAGGCTACTTACAAGTTACACTAATGGGAAGTGTGAAGGGTTATGATGCAGGAATGGAGAACTATAATGCAAGTGCAGATGCAGATGTGTACTAAGTTACAGATAACTACTACTAATGAACTGAGATGCAAGAAAACAAGAAGCTACAAGAACTGAGATGAACTGAGATGAACTTGATGCTATAGGAAAATACAAAAGATGCAGAGATAAGCAAAGTTAAGCTAAGCTACATCAAAAATGGCATGGAAACAAGAAAAGGTCTTACACATATATACGTGGTTACAAATGAAAATCGGGGATGCAAGACAAGATCTTTGAAATGCCACGAGATAAGCTAAGTTATACTATAATGCGGGGCTAAAAGTATCAACTCAATGTGGGTAGATACAGGGATGAATAAATCTCAGTAAAGACAAGCAATGGATCACAGGGCACACGCCAAGTCCCCGGCAGCGGCGCCAAAAACTTGGTAGGCCTGAAAGATGGGTAAATAAATTGGCCTACGGTGATAACCGCAAGTGCACGGCGTCTATCGGAGACGCGGCAAGTACGGGTCGATCCACAGAGACGAGGGGTGCTTTGATGTGTGATCTAAGGGCTTTCTAAATCGAGTTCTAAATGAAGTAACAAGTGACAAACGAGGGATTGTGCCGATACGGCTAGATTGAAAGTCGTGATTCTAAACGGTGAACAAGATTCTGATTAAGGTGCACTAGGGTCTTCAAATCGGCCACTAACTTACGCTTGTGTCTTTAGTTAATTACATTACTCTTATGTTTCTCCAATTGATAAGTTAATCACAACTAATGTATCTCACCCAAGCATTACTTGTCTCGATTAGAGTACAACTAATCGAGGATTGATAATAAACCAACTAAGCTTGAGTTGCAAAGATCATCATCACAGAGGTGTTCTAACTACGGTGCATCCATGGCATTGGCATGCACCGTGTGAGAGCAAAGTGTGATATGCTAAGATTAATTTTATCCTAGAACGAATTAAGCATTCAAGAGAAATATACTTAACATGATTAACACGGTTATAAGCTAGGGTTTCATCTCAAACCCTAGCAAAGAAACTTTAGAACATGATTCAATACAAATTAAACCTAATTGATCGCATCTGGCTAATCCAGGCATATCTTCTACATCCATAGAACACTCCTATTTATACATGCAAAGTTTCCCCAAAATACCTAACCCTAATTCAATTAAAATAAAAATTAAATTAATAAAAACTCGAACCCATACTCTGAATCTGCTTCCTCTTCTTGTCACATCGTCTCTGGTAGCTTGCTTGTGATGTTGGTGGACAAACCCTAGCTTCTAGTTATCTTTAAATTAGCTTCTAGAGTTGGTAGAGGCTAAGAGAGAGATAACTCGAAGTAGAGAAGGTAGCAGGTACTACTGGCGTGTTTGATGATGGCAGAGTAGGTAGAAGGAGGTAGTAGGTACTACTGGTGGTGGTATGGGTGAAAGAGGTGGCGGAAGAGAAGAGCAGAGCTCTGTGTCGGGTGAGAAGGAGAGGTGAAGAAAGATAAGATGGAGAGATTAGGGTTTGCTCGAGTGGGGGTATAGGGTATTGTTGATTCGGTGTAAAGCAGGTGCAGCAAAGGACTGAAGAGAAGGGCCTAGCGAGCGTAGGATGGAGCTGATGGAGATCTGAACGGCTCAGGGATGTAGACGGTTTTGGTGTGATCTAGTGTTGCACGGGAGCGGCGATCTTCGATGCACGTGGAGGCAGCGACTATGCACTATTTGGCACTCATCAACCACTCCACCACCGCCACCTCCGCCGCCGTCACCACCACCACTCCGCCACCACTCTGCCGCCGTCACCACCGCCAAACTTTGGTGTCAACAACTAAAGTTGATCCAAAATTAAAAGTTCAAAAATAACTTTACTAGTACATATTCAAGTTTTTGTGTATCAACAAAGGAAGTTGATCCCAGTGAATGGAGTCAACAACCAAAGTTGATCCAAAAAATCTGGTATCAACAACCAAAGTTGATCAACTTTCTTTGTTTATAAAATAACTGAAAAATACTCCCAATTTTTTTGGGTCAACAATGGAAGTTGATCCCAGTGAATGTAGTCAACAACCAAAGTTGATCCCAAATTATGGTTGTTGACACAATAAGTGAAAAAATACTCCAACTTTTTTGGGTCAACAATGGAAGTTGATCCCAGTGAATGGATCAACAACAGTAGTTGATCCGATAAAAAATGGTCAACAGTAGAAGTTGATTCCTTAAATATATAGTTGATATCATGCATTGTTGGTGATTTCAGTACCTGATATATACATAATCCCCAATGTAGTAGTCCCCAAATATACATAATCACAATGTAGTAGTCCCCAAATCTGCTCCTGAAGTTAAAATAGCTACAAAATAAGCCACCACCACCACCAGCACCTTCACAACACACCACCACCATCATCTCCAATACAAAATCATCATTACTCCTCTCTTAATAATTCCATATATATTCCCTATAATTCCTACACATTCATCTACTAATTTTAATCACAATCCATTAGAAGCTTTAGATTCGAACACACCCATTACTTCTCAGCAACAACAGGTTCATCATCTCCAACATATCACATTGATTCACACAACATAACCATCTCGAAATTCAATTGACCTCGCCTGCATCTCTGTGTATCAGTTTTGGTTACGATTTGTTTTTCTAGTTTTACTTCAATCTTTAATTACTCACACCACAGCAATACCCATCCTGCCTTCTTCTTTCTATTTCGATTCTTCCCAAAATCTTGAGCAATCACCTATCAGACGCACCTCCAATTCCTTCGAAAATCAACCATCCAAGGCTGTAACAAGTTCAATCCCGTATCATTTTCTTCAACTGAATTTTATCTTCTTAAACTCAATCCCCCATTAAACCCATCATCTACATTGTTTCAGATCAATTTATCGTAGAAGTTCTCAGATCCCCTTTTCTTAATCAAATCGAATCATATCACCATCTTCAATGCCAACAGCGACCACCAATCGTTTGCAGACTTTGCTCAAAACTTGATTCCAAAACCTAAAAAATTAGATCTGGATTTCTTTGGATCTGATTTTAAAAATCAATTACAGAATAAGAAGAATGTTTCATATGTTACTGATACTTCTCGATTGTCGGCGGCGAATGTGAGAGTATTTGCAAAGGTGGTGACGATGGAGATGCTGGTGGTGGTGGTGGAGCGATGGAGATGGATGGTTCCCTGCTAATTAGAAAAGAAGAAGAAGAAGAAGAAGAAGAAGAAGAAGAAGAAGAAGAAGAAGAAGAAGAAGAAGAAGGGGAAGTACGTACGGATACAATGACATAAATGTGGGGAGGGTGAATCCGGGATTAATAATTCATTCCAGAACCGGAGGGGTATTATTATTGGTGTCAAGGGTAGTTGTGAAGGTCAGTCAAGAGTAAGGGTAATTATAAAATTACCACAAGAATAATAGCACTTTTGTAAAAGGGCTAGGATCCAATGACATGGTTATATTGACATAATCATGACATGGTTTGGCCATTTTTTCTACAAAATCTAACCGATAATGTATTTGAAGCTAATTTTTTTGATAATATGTTCCTCTTATATATCTCTACATTCCTACCAAAAATGAGAGCATTCCGAGACGTATAAGACTATCATCTACCATTTTGAATATCAACCGTTAAAGATTAACGGTTGAAATTAAATTTTGTGGATGGTAAAGTTTCATTTATCAGAATACTCTCATTTTTGGTAGGAATGTACAGCTATATAAGAGGAACATGTCACCAGAAAATTAGCTTCAAACTCGTTGTCGTTTCGATTTTGTAGAAAAACTGGCCAAACCATGTCATGATTATGTCAATATAACCATGTCATTGGATCCTACCCCAGAAATTACCATATATCTTATTTACGGGTAGCCTCAAGTTTGGCTTCACAAAAAACATAAATAGCCTTATGAGACATTTCAAGAGAAAGATTTATAGTGGTAGAAATTCAAGATAATATTGAATTTTGGTGTGAGTAATAAATGGTTGAATGGATTGATTATTTATAGGGGGAAGAAAGTAATCTTTGTAAACCCGACTGTTGTGGGATCAATTTGGGACGGTAGGCTTATCCCGCTTCAACAATGTTTTTCCACTGCCAAAAGTCAGTTTCCCTATCCACCTGGACAAGCAAACCAAGCAACTTGATGGTGCCTATTGGAGTTGCTCTTACGAAATACACTTGGGTCACTATATAGAAGGTCCGACCGTCGCACTAAGCTCCGGTTCCAATCTGATAAATAAGGGACATTTCATGGGCAGAAAGATAGATAATCATACTTCACACCGACAACAAGGACATTTGTTTTCTATGTTCAACCAACGGAGAAGACATTTCATGTGATAAACCTTATTGCAGCACAACGTCTCTGCAACATCAATCCCCTTCTCAAAGTCATCTAAGAAAATGACGCAAGCAACCGTATCCTCATCATCTTGGTCTGGGCTATCAAATCTACCAATATCAATCGAATCAAACACGTCATAGAAAGGAAATTCCGGAGGGGTTTGAGATCTTCGACAAACTTGTAAAGAGCTCGCTCCTATATCATCATCAATATCTTTTAGTAGCATGATATTTATGTGCACCACAACCTGAATTAAAATTGGCTTTTTATCTTTGACCTTTTCAGCGACTTCCTTACAAATCAAGTTTAGTCTGCGTCTAAATATATTTTTCCAAAATCTATTAGTTCCGCATTCAGAAAGGATAGAGTTGATATCGCAATTACGTAACACATCAGAGGCAAACAAGTCCGCATAATCATCAATATGGAACAATCTCCGTACTATTCTACTATGTTCGTATAGTTGATCATCTACAAAATCGTACATCTGGTTTAGTAGTAGACCGCTACTAGTACGATGAACATATTCACCTCTTAGTTAGATTTCGATAAACACATAACGCCCTATCATAGGGTCGTCGACCGTAGACTCTTGTGAATAAAAAATTCCGTGACCATTGAATCGAACATATTTTTTGGTGGACGGTGCAGTCATTGAAGCGAAGATATTTGGAAAAAATTCTTAATGGAAGGGGTGTTGGGAACAATCTTGGTAGAGGGGCGGCAAGAAATGGTAGAGGGGCGGCAAGTGTGATAGCAATGTCCCTCTTATTGGTTAGGGGGTGTCCTATAGGGGGTGTAGATTGACTAGATTACCCTTTTCACCTTAAATAACCAAAATCAAATCAATTTTTTTTTAAACCTAATGAATCAGAAAAAATCAAATCAGTTTTTTTTTCATCCTCATCTCTTCTCCTCCATCAACCGTAACCTCCATTAAAACTGAAAATTTCATCGTCTTCGATTAATCAGCGATTTGAAAAATGGTTGGAAAAACCCAGTTAGGGTTTAGTTTATCGTGTTGGATTTAAGTTAATTTTGTATCAAAAATTAGGTTTTTGTATGAAAATTGAAATTGAAATTTCTGGTTTTATGCAAGTTACGGTTGATTTTAACTCAATTACGAACCGTAACTGGAGATTTTGATGTTAATACGGATGGTAATAGTTCAATTACCAACCGTATGTTCTTATATCTGAGATTTTTCTTCAGTTACGGTTGGTAACTATTTTAGTTTACGAGCATTTAATTACCAACCGTAACTGAGTTACGGTTGGTATCGAGCATTTAGTTACCAACCGTAACTGGTTTTACGATTGGATCTTCCCCAAATTTAACCAGTTACGGTTGGTATTCGATAACTTACGAACCGTAACTAAGAGTTACGGTTGGTCACGAGCAAAATTGCAACCGTAAGTTCTTCTGAAAATTCAAAAGTTTTGATTTTGTTATGCACTTTAGATAATTTTGAGCGAGAAAAAGCTAATGGGAACTAATTTAGAAGTATACTGGGTCACTGGAATCACTCATTTTGGTTGAGTGAATCAAAATCTAGGGTTTCACAAATATCACATAAGTTTTCTTTTTCTTCTCCTCTAAACTTTTTTTTTTTTTTATAACTCTAAAAACTAATTTTAGAGTTATAATAAGTGAAAATTAATTATCAACACTAATTTTGATTATCATTACTAATCTTGATTATTAACAATAAGGGCTAATTAGTCATTTCCAGATTTTCTTTGATAAGGGGCACTTGAATACCTTGTAATGACCTTTTTTCTCTTATTAGGTTGCCGCCCCTATACCATTTCTTGCGGCCCCTATACCAAGTGACGTTGGGAACGGGAAGAGAATAAAAATATTTAATGCTCATATATTTAGCAAAAGATCTTTAGTGGGTATAGAGAAGAAACTCCCGCGGCAGTTTCCAAGTCTGAAACGAAATCCTAGTGCCTTACAAGTTACAAACTTACAAATATCCAATGAAAAAGAGGTGTCATACCGGGCTGGACCACGATGGATTGTTGGGAAGTTATTCATGAACTATTTTTCGGGGACCATCCCATTTTTGAGGGGACCCTTAAGTTATAAGACCATCTATCTTTATGTTTTAAGGGGTGTCCTAACTCCAACTGAATGACAAAATTACCCCTTCACTTAAATTTAAACCTAAGAACAAAACTAAAATCAGAACACTCTCTTATCCGAATAGTGTCAAAAAGAAGAAGAAGAACTCGTAAGAAACATCGGCAAAAGTTGAAGTTGTGCCGGGAATCAAACCTATAACTCGCTATTTAAATCTTGGTTTTTCTCATATAAATATTTGAAGATATTTTTTGAGGAACCCTTAAGGTTTTATACATTTTTGATTGATAAATAGGGTAATAATGGTCAAATTATGTCTTCAAATGGTAGTTGCAGTTAAAAGTTCGGTTTGAAAAATTAGAAAAGAAATCATTTCGAGATAACCGAACTATCTACGTTATGAAACCCCAAGAACAGTTCGGTTGACAGAACCCTATCCGAATTTTTAGGTTGTAATAACACAGAAGCTTGTTCGGTTATCTCGAAATTCCGTAGTTCGTAACCGAACCACATTTTGGATTAATATGGAACTTAGCAGATAAACTTCTCATCTTGATGCCACTTATAGGCACACGTGGTGATCATGTGTTCTCCCATCCATGCATCTACACTTGTAAGTATGAATTACATGAAAGGAAAATGGAAGTGAATATGAAAGTAATAAAAACACTCATTTTGCTTACTGTTTATTGCGCTTATAGACCTGGTTGTGACATATGTCCTATATCACCCACTTATACTGCCATTAATATCATCCACTGACTACCGTTAATGGGTAGCTGTTCTGACAAAAAGCATATAAAGTGATTGAGATACATCACCGAACTTTTTATTTGCTAACCGATCTATTTCAAAGAAAAATTCGGCTAGGAAAATGTTGCGCTCGAACTAGCCGAACATTCCTGTGTAATCCAAGATTTCAAGTTCGGCTAGGGATTTTTCAAAATTGGTAACCGAATTCAGACGAAAGCACCAGCAGATTTAAATTTGGCTATATGTTCTTAATTTTTGTAGCTGAACTTTCAAAACCTAAGCTTCAAAAGTTTTCATTTTCACCAAATTTTTGCATATATAGGCAACAAAATGAAATTAACTTGTATACTTGAGTTCCAAACAATTTAGAACTGAAAATATTATTTTTCACTCGGGATCACTCATTTTGGATTTAGAAATCTAAAAAGTTAATTTTCCAAAAGTCTTCTTCATTTCATCCTTCTTCTTCTCTCGATAATTCTGATTTTAAAACTAACACTAACTCAAATCATTTATATCACTCACTAACTAATCTAGCTTAATTAATTAAAGTAAACTAACTTAATTAATTAATAGAGGGTACTTTGGCCATTAACAAAACTACTTAGATAAGGGGCATTAAAGTTTACTTCATAATGACCTTGGCCAAAATTGGGGAAGGGTCCCCTCAAAAAAGGGTTGGTCCCCAAAAAATGATTCTTATTCATTGTTTCTGAGTCTGATAAGCCCATCACTCATTTGTAATCGGGTTACAGCATACACGTGACGGGTCATGATTGGCTGGCGTAAGACATTTTCCTAGAAAATAGCTGAAACAAGTAACAGTTTACCAACATAAAATTGGTCTAACGTCTTGTATTGACTAACTAGAACAGCGCTGCCGGGAGGGCCGAACGATCGAACAAAAGATAAATAAGTCAAATTGAAAAAGTGAAGGGTACATTAATTAAATATCCCTATAATAGAGGCCCAACAAAAATACCCTTCCCCTAAATAAATATACCCTCCCCTAAAATATCTGGATTGTCAGATTACGATTTTGCCCCTCAATATATTTGAGGGTTTTAACGTTGGAGACTCATTTAGTGCAGTAGCCGTTTCAAACCATTTCACGTCTTTCCTCTCTCCCCTTCTTCTCCTTCGTGCGATTCATCGAAATCTGCCGAGATTTTGAAATTCAAAACGAAAAAAAAACCGTCGAATAAGATCTTAAACAAAACCGTCAATCTATATATATCATCAACCGACTAATTTCAATCATCTTTACTTTAAGAAATTCAAAAAAAAAAAAAAGTGAAAAGAATGATAGAAAATTAGGTATTTCTGAGTTTGAAGAACAAAAGAGAGCTTAAACAGGTAAAATACCTAAAATCCCTAGTAAATCTGTGATGAATTGCTATTAATTTTGATTTGCTACAGATTTACGATTTTGAGATATCGGTTTTCAAATCAGTTTTAATTTTCTGGATTTTTTTTTTTGTTGCCACATTTTGAGAAAAAAATGTTGTTGCATGTACGATTTATGACCAATTCCTGCTTCTTATGTGTTTGATTTAACTTGGTATGAACTTAGTTTTGAATCTAATTCATTGATTTTGATTTTAGGTTAGAAGTTGATTTTGAGTTTTCAGAAGTTGCAGTTTCAAATGAAAGAGGTAAGAAACAATTTCTTCAATTAGTCACACTTTCAGTTGTTGTTGATGTTAATATATGGGGTCAACAATTAGAGTTGATACCCTAAAATGATTTGTTGTATGTATGATATCAACAATTAGAGTTGATAACTTAAATTCCAGTTTCAGTTGATGTTGGTTATATGAAATTCAAATGAATAAGCATAGGAGTCGATGTTGATATCCAATTTCAGTTGTTGATGCTTTAGATGAGGTGATAAAATAGGAGTTGATATCCTTGTTATGAGGTCAAATGCTTTGTTGATGACCTGAAATGCTTTGATGATACACTGAAATGCTTTGTTGATACCATGAAATGCTTTGTTGATACTTGAAAATGCCTTGAAATGCTTTGTTGTATGTATGATGTTGGGTTCTGTGAAATTAAAATGAATAAGCATAGGAGTCGATGTTTCAGTTGTTGATGCTAACAGATGAGGTGAAATAATAGGAGTTGATATCCTGCTTATGAGGTATAAATAATGAATAAGCCATGAACTTGTTACTTGTTGAATGAATGAAGCTAGAGATATAATACTAGTGTCTAAGACTATATGGTAATTGTTGTTAGTGATTATAAATGAATGACAGAACATAAAACTAATAACTTACCAAATAATGTCATGTAATAACTATTTTGGTTATAGAATAGAATAATTTGTTTTGAAGTTTGTTCTGTTTCATATAAGGATAGATATGCACTAAATAAGGTATTGTTGTTTGTTGTTGGTGTCAACAACAGTAGTTACCAGTACAATGAGATCAACAACATATCTCTGGTTATATGAAACAGTAGTTGACCACATATGCTGGAATCAACAATAGAAGTTGATACCATTTGATGGTATCAACAACAGGAATTATACAAGTAAATTGTTGTCAACAACAGGAGTTGATACCACTTGATGGTATCAACAGATGCTGACAAAATTAATGTTGTTTTAAAAATGCTGTGATTATTGAATGCTGACAAAATTAATGTTGTTTTAAAAATGGATGAAAGGAGTGAGAAGATCACCAAGGGTAAATCCGAAGAGTACAGAAGAAGATAATTCACAACAGAGTAATAAAGATGTAGCCACAAAAAGGAAGAGAGTGAACAAGCAATTGTTGGTTGATAAAGAGCAAGACGTTGTTAAAAGAAGAAAGAGCAGCAAAAATGAAGAACCAGAAGTAGATTCGGAAGAAGACGAATCGGAACAAGAAAGTGAAAGAGTTAAAGCAACAAAAAGAAAGAGGGAGACCAATAAGAAGAATGACCAGGAAGAGGAAGCAACTGGAAAGAAGAAGAAAAACAATGAACAACAAGCAGAAGCACGTAAAGGAAAGAAAAAGCTGGAGGTTGAAGATGATTCAGAGGATGAAGAATCATATTCACAATCAGAACAACAACAAGTAGCCGCAGAAGGCGAAACAGAGGAAGAACAAACAGGTAAAACTTTATACATTATTTTTTATTTGAGTTCTATGCTGCAATATAGTTAAGTTCATTTCTATATTAAATATAAAAATAAATGAATGAGTTGCGTGTATGCAGGTCGAAGTAGGAAGAGCGAAACGAAGTTTAAATCATGTCTAATACCATTGATTGAAATGTGCAACTTTCTATACAAGCTGTTTGAAGTAGGAGGAGATAACAAGAATGGAAAAGCACTAAAGGAATGTGTGTTCTGGGAATTTATAAGACCATTCTACACAGGAAAAGAGATCGATGCAACAAATGATAAGTGGTTAGTCAAAATCGTCCTGGCAATACAGCTACTTATTGGAGCATTCGATAAAGAAAAGAAGATATTCAGGTTTGGAAAAAAGAAAACTTCTTATCAATGCAAAATAGAGCCAACAGACTTTTCATTAATCTTCAAGATAAAAAGGGTCATCGAGAGTGAGGAGTTGAAGAGGTTGCTGAAGAAAAAAAAATGATGTTGTAGTCACTACATGGTTTAAGAACAAGTTCAGAGCAGGGGAAGAATAACATAAGAGTGATAAAATAAACAAGTCTGAAATTGAGCGCAAACTAAAAGCTGCCGCTGAGGATCAGTCTGACCCACGGCATTTTGTGAGACTATTTGCTATGTGGTGTATGCGCATTGTCTTCTTCCCCAGATTTTGGTGCAACAGACTTGCAAAGAATTGGCTTCCTTATATTTTGAACATGGAGAAAGTGTCATGGCCAGATCACATAGTAACCTATCGCTTAAATACATTGGAAAGCGTAAAGGAAAGAATGGAAGTGTTCCCGGCCGCACAATTCTACTATAGGTAAAAAAAGAAAAAGTTCATTTAATATAATGTTTATTTTTGAAAATAGTAAAATGCATATTGTACGTCAAACTAACCTCATTGATTCTCTGTATGCAGTATTGGTTCTGCGAACATACAAAAAAAATCGTCGCAAAGAGGACAAATTTTGAAACCGCAACACCAAGATTCATGAGATGGAGCCAACACGCAATCTACAAAGAACTGGTAAAATAATTTCAAGGGAAATGTGGAGATACCATGGACATGACTTGGTTCACTCGTAAGGTAACATATTTGTTTACTCAATTTATATTTCAAATAGATTTCACTTTTATCATGTCAACAAAAGGAAGTTGATACCATTTTAGGGAGTCAACAAACAAAGTTAGTGTATCAACAAAATGAAGTTGATACACAAATGTGTCTTGATTATAATAATTATACTTGTGTCAACAATGGAAGTTGATACCAGGTTTAGGGAGCATTTGTATGTATACAGATTATACTTGCACATTTATTGAATCTATGTCAACAATGGAAGTTGACCCAAAAATGAATGTAATCAAAAATATATATTTTGTGTACCAACAATAAAAGTTGATACAATTTCTTGGAGTCAACAACAAATGTTTACACGTAAATTTAAATCGCGAGATTCTATTTTGTGTCAACAATGGTAGTTGACATCATATCTAACATGTAGTTCAGTCTTAGTGTCGCAAATCACTCGGGGGCTACGCCCCTCGTGAAAGATATATTATGGTTATAAAGTTGGAAAAAAATATTATGCTAACTGTATTTTTATGTCGATTTGCAGGTTCATGAAGATGTTGTTGATCCGGTGACAGAAGAAGAGATGTATTTGATAGACATGTTAGCACCAAAGACGATTGGAAGTAGATAGGCATAGGAATGAGAATCTGATAGAGGAAAACATTAATCTTCTACTTGACAACCAGGAGATAACATATGAAAGGAGGGGGAAAGCGACTAAATCAATGAGCAACATAATATTCATGAAGAAACTTATTGACAACAACAAGGACATGATGCATTTGAAGCCTGAGGATAAAGCGAGACTTGATGAAATTGCTATAGAAGTGAAGCAATGGGAAGAAAAGGAGAAAAATCTCAAAAAAACAAGAGAAACGTCAGACAGTACTCAACAGGAAATCAATGCTATGATTGAGACTGCTTTAACTAAACTGGAGAATACAAATGAAGAACCATCTAGAAATCAGACTGAAGCTGAGTTGGAAACTGAGTTGAAACCTTCTGAAAAGCAGGATGAAGATGACTTGAATGAAGAAGAAGAAGAAGAATCAAGTCAAATGGCACTGTCACTTTCAGATGGAGGTGAAAGCGATTTTGAAAAGCTTTAAAAAGGGTTATCAGAGTGGATTGAATGTCAATGTACAAATAGACCCAAATTTATTGGCAAGCTGGAGGATGGGACGTGCTTTAGGAAAAGAAGAAAAAAGAAGACAAGAAGAAGCAAATCTTCATATTGCTAATGTGGTTCCAGATACTGGTAACTCAGATGAGAGAGTGAATCCACAGATTGCTAATGTGGTTGCAGACTCAAATGAGGAAGTGAATCTACAGATTGCTAATGTGATTGCAGATATTGGTAAAACAGCTCAACCGACGAGAAGATGATAATGAAGAAAAGAGAACAAACATGGAAGAAGTGGAGATGGTGGGAGATGTACTTGTTTATTCAACTCCTCCAATTAAGGCTATACTTCCAGAGAAATCGTAATCTCCCTACAGGTACTATTCAGTAATTCAGCTTGGCACAATTTGAAAATGTATGCAACTGTGATTATGCAAAAGTATGTTGATAATTTTGATTATACAAGTTTCAGTTTGGGTTCTTTCATTATGACAAATGAACATATAAAATTCTGTTGTAATGCTAGAGATAAAATGCTAGTTTTATTTTTGGTTATAATGCTAATGTCGCAATGTTATATAGATCAACAATTGTTGTTGATAAACATAAAAAATTGTATCAACAAAAGGAGTTGATGCCATGAGATAGCATCAACAACAATTGTTGAGTCCTACTTAATAACAATAGAAGAATCAACAACAATTGTTGATTCCAAAAAAAAATGAGTCAACACTGATATGTTGATACTGTTTAAATAGGACTCTTACATGTTAATCTAATCGGATTATTTCCTTGCAGGTACTACCCCAAACTTCGGTGGTCCAAGCTTCGATGCGATCACTGCTGAAATTTATACTCCTACTGATGCAAAAGAGATGGAAAATGATCCATCACAACAAACAGAATATACTCCTACACCGAAAACAGGTGACGATAATGTCTTTGAAGTCCTTAAAGTTCTATTCAAATTAGATGAAATTGATGTCCCAACTGAAGACGAAGACACCACCCAAGAGGATGATTCTGAAGCGACGCAGAGACAAAGGAATCAGTATGAAGCTGTTGGAAGAGGAAGGAGGTATAACACAAGGTCATCAAGGAATGCGCCAGATAAATACACACCTCCGATTAATGTGAAGAAGAGGACCAGAGCAAGAACCGGAGAGCGAGAAAAAGGAAAGAATAAAGGGGAGGTGTTGAAGAAAAAGAGGATGCGATTATTAACCTCCTTGATGATTACGTTGATGAGACGCCACCTGAGCCAATACCGCTGAATAAGCCAGAAGACCTCAAACTCTGGGAATCCTGCACCGAGGACGAAAAAAGGGTCATTGGTCCATTCTTTGAGCAAGCAACATAATGGTATGTAACTCTGAAACAAATTGCATGTTTATTCATAGACATAAACAATGAAAGTTGATGCCATGATAATAACCAAGTTGCAGTTAGAATTGACTGATATGTAATGTCAAGATAATAATACTTCAACATTAATATGTTATGTAATGTCGGGAGATAACATAAACTTTGCAAATGCAGTACCAAACCGTGTACCTTTTATTTCGACAATAAACATGAAGAGTGGGTCACCTGGAAGGCATCTCCAATTTCTAATGAACAACATCAACATTAACAAGTGAGATAGTTGATTACTACAAAGACCGTCTTTGAATTCCAAGATGGAAAATCCATCTAAGCCAAGATACTATGGGAAGAAGCACTTAATTCTCGAATTCAAATGCTTATGTAAGTGTGACTCTTAATCTGTCTTTTGAATAACTAGTTACATAAAATTATGATGAACAAATGAATGAATTATTGTTGTTATCAGTAAAAAACAAACTAACTGCCAAGAAAATGATGCAGCAAATAATGAGGGGTGCAGTAGCTAGCGGGGATATACAAAAAGTGGAATCAACTAAGATTCCAGCAAACTTGAGGAAAAGATACCCAATGGATGACAGTGAAGCAATACTGATGATACCGATGTGTCTACAAGATAGGACTGGGAAACCCTTCCACTGGGTACTTCTTGCGTTGATACGTGGAAGATGGTTGATCTTCAACACCATTCATCACTACAGACGATACAACGAGCAGTACAATGTCATGGTACAAACTCTGACTCCAGTCCTGAACGAAATGGCTATAAAAGATGTTGAGACAGATGGACAGGTAATTACAAAGTTAGATCATTACCCGGTACCAGCGCAACAGGGTTTGGACTGCGCAATGCACGTCTGCTTGTTCATGAAGTGCTTGGTGAAGCGTGGAGATTGTTGGGATTTAGATGGTAACAAGGTCCAATACCATGAGAACATAAATAGGAAGAGAGCAAAGATTACCGCGAGAATGTTATCTGAATTGAATGCATGGCAACCAACTTTGCAACTTAAAGACTCAGTTGAAGAGGTACTCAACATTCAAGATTCTGTTGAAGCATTAGATGGTAAGCAAGTACAAGAAATTACAGACTCGGTCGAAGAGGTTATCAACCTACAAGATTCGGTTGAACCATTAGATTAGAGCAAACACACTTAGGTGTAGTTTAACATTTGCTGGTAACTAATTTAGTTGCTCTGTGTTGGTCTGCTAATTTATTTAAACTGTTAGTTTGAAAACACATCTTTTATTTGGAGGATGTGTTTAGTACTAGTTTGTTATCAATTAATATTACTATTAGTTACTAAAGTGATTATCAAGTGAATGAATGGTTTGGTTATGAAAGTAAATGAATGTTGCTTGTACAGGTTGCAGGTATGATCAGCTAATGGAGTTAACTTGTAAATACAGATAAAACCATGAATTTTTTTTATTTTTATTGAGCATCAACAATGGAAGTTGATACATTTTTGGTATCAACAATGGAAGTTGATACCAAAAAACAATGGGTCAAAAAATTAATTGATGAATAACTGATTGGTTTCACATAAAGTAAAGTGAATGGGTCTTGGTAGTAAGAATTACAAGTATGCTCAGCTCATGGTATCAACTTGAATATATACAGATAAAACCATGAAAAAATTTTCTTTTCAGTAGGCATTAACAATGGAAGTTGATGCACTAAGAGGTATCAACATTAACATGTTGATACTATTTACATAGTAAAAGCTTGCAGGAATACACAGATAAAGTAGTTAACTTGTAACCATGCAAATTTTTTCATTTCCGCAAGCCTCAACAAATGGAACTTGATCCAGTAATGGGGCATCAACATTGAAAGTTGATACCCTGACTTGCATCAACATTGATATGTTGATACAGTTTATATAGTATTTTTTCCTGTAAAAAAAAATAGTAAACCTGCAAACTGACATAAACTGACAAGAATGACATTGCTAAACAAAATAATAGAGAATGTATGTCATTAAAAACACAAGAAATCCAACAACAAAATATAGAGAAAGCATAAAGATAACTAACATCCATGTTGATCATTCAACAACTAGCATAAAAAGGTAAAAAAAGAGAGTTCAGAGATATAGTAAATCATCCAGGAAAACTTCAGAACAACATTCTCCTCAAGAAGTTGATCATTCTGGAGTTAGACTCCCTGCGAAACACTGGTGCACGAGGAGCCAAAGGGGGTCTGCGACATCTACGATGGTTGTGGAAGGCAAGTCTTCCACACTGACCACACTTCCTCTTCTTGCGAACTTTCTCTCGAGAACCCCTGTACCTTGAAGCAGTTGGCCTTCCAGCTGACGCTCGACCACCATTGGGAGGTAGGACATAACCTTCTTCATTAATTTTAGGCGGCCTCTCATGGTTGGGAATAGGATAGATAGGACGAGCATACAAACCTTTGTAGTACTCGGTGGTATAATACAGACTGATGTGCTTGTAAGGTTCGTCTTCCCTAATCTGCAACATAGCTTTCATGGAATGGGTGCAAGGGAAACTATGCTTCTGCCACCAATTGCAGGTACATGTCCTAGCATCCAAATCCACCATATGCTTACCAGTGGGAGAAATTATTTCAAATACTTTATCACTTGCTCTTCTAAACTTGTAGAAACGACGATCGGTAATCCTCTTGTTGAGTCTAGCTTGCATCCGTGGTGTAAGTCCTGGAATTCCACTTACTAGAAAACACCAACCTTTCGTAGTTCTTCTCCATTACATAAGCACGAATACAATCCACAAGCTCTAGTTCTGGGAGCCGCTTCTCATGCTTGATAACACTATTAAAACTCTCCGCAATATTCGAGGTGTTCTCACCCAACCTTTCTCCTTGAAAAGCATGAGCTGCCCAGTTCTCAAATGGAATCTTCACCATCCAATCAATCACTGAATCAAGCTTGAGATTGCTCAAACTCTTGGCGGCGGCAAAAAATTTCTCCTTTGTTAAGGCAGTGTAGCACTCTTCAAACAACTTCACAGCAGTTTGCCTGCTCTTACCCTTTGGAACAAGAACATTACCTTTCATGCGGTACAAACAAAAAGAATGGAAAGCTTTTGGAAAGACTAGAGGGACATGCTTCAAAAGGCCAGCTCCATGGTCTGATATGATGGTCCGTGGACGGTCTTCACTAATAATACCCTTCAGGTTGGTTAGGAACCATTCCCAACTGTCACAATTTTCGCAAGGAACAATAGCAAAAGCAACTGGAAAGATCTCTAGAAAAAAAAAAAAAAAAAAGATTCAAAGAGTAACACACAAAAACTGATATCCATGAACAAGTTAATGGGTCAACAACAAAAATTATGGGATCAACAACAGCAGTTATGTGATCAACAACTACTATTATGGTATCAACAACTGCGATTATGGTATCAACAACTACAAAAGAGGTCAACAACTGCAAATTACGGTATCAACAACTGCAAAATATGGGATTCATAACAGAAATTATGGTATCAACAACTGCAAAATATGGTATCAACAACTACAAAAGAGGTCAACAACTGCAATTATGGGATCGAAAACAACAATTATGGTATCAACAACTGCATTTAGTGGGAATTATGGAATTATGTCATCAACAACTGCAAAAAGAAGTTATGTCATCAACAACTGCAAATTATGGAACAACAACAAGAGTTGATACAGAAAAAAGGGGTCAACAACTGCAATAATGGGATAAACAAACAACATTTGAAATCCAGGGATATAATGCATCAACAATAATTATTATGTGATCAAACAACAAATGATTATAGGATGAACAAAGTTATGTGATTCATAGAATTGAAATCCAGGGATATCATGTGATTCAGAAACTAAAATTGAAACACTTAATACTTAAAAAAAGAGAAAAAAGATTAAAGAAACATACCTTGGTTACCAGGTTTTCCATAAGCAACCATAAGACCTCCCTTAAACTTCCCGGTGAGGAAAGTGCAATCAATAAATAACATCGGACGACAAAGTACTTATTGAATCCAAGAATTGAAGCTTCAAAAGCAACAAAAAACCTCTCGGAACTCGCTTCGTATCACCATCATAATCAAACTTTACGACACTTCCAGGATTATAATGTTCAATTGAGTCTTTATACCAAACAAAGTCTGAATATGACTTGATATCATCACCCCAAAGAGAATCTTTAGTGAACTGTAACCCATGGTATGCCTGACTATACGAGAGATCAATACCATACTCCTGATGGAGCAAATCTTTAACATCACTGCAGTCTCTTTTCTTCTTTGATGCTCGAAATTCATCAATTAAGATATCCTTTAGAAAAGACTTCGTCATCCTGACCTTTGCTGGATCAGAAGAAGCTAAATCACATGCATGCTCCCCGTTAAACGTCTTGCACTGAAACACACCATTAGAATTGGCAACGAGAGACGCATGAAACCTCCATTTACAAGATTGAGTTTCATGGTTAAAACACCGGACAGTGTAACGTGTCTTGTCACTCTTACGTACGTCAAGTTTGTAACCACTATGATATTCATACTTCTTAACACTATCACGACAATGGATTTTATTATCAAAAACCTGCCCTACTCCAGTTAAGATGTTTGCCCAAGCATCTGACTTCTTGGGGACCCTTCTGACCATAGCTGAATCATCAGTCAAATCTTCTACAACAACAAGATCATTATTTGAAACAAAACTTGATGATGACGAAGAAGGACCAATAGAAGAAGAACTAGGAACATCATCAACAACAATATTAAACAGGATGTTAAACTTCACCGCATCACCTTTGGAGATACAATAGTGAATGAATAACCTCAACTCAAGATCGTGATTAATCACATGTGAAATTCCATCAACGGTGTAACCAAAAATTACGAGGTCTTTGAGGATATAAGGCCGAATTTTTTGACCACACTAATCAACTCATTGACAAAGTAGTTAACTCGAAACTTGAAGATGCGATAAGGTCAAATTGGATAAAGTGAACTCTGCAACAGCCATCTTTGACCTGCAACAATAAAATAATCAAAATGGATCAACAAATCTAATAAAAACAATGTTGACACCCTAATTTGTCAACAAACCAATGTTGATACAATAAAACAACAGCTATCAACACACATAATCAGCAAATTGTCCAAGTTATTGCATCAATAACGAAAGTTGATCCAACAAAACCTGAATCAACAACCAATGTTGATACAACAAAACAAACATAACAACCATAATCACAAATTTATGCAGGTTTTTTGCATCAACAATGAAAGTTGATACAACAAACTTGTATCAACAACCAATGTTGATACAAATAATCTGAATATGGTACAAATTTTTAGTATCAACAATGAAAATTCTATGTCAGCAACAAGGACTGTAATACAAAAAACAGCATAAAACATCATCATATATGTTACTACGCGTCGCATCAGTATCCACGCTGCAAATGTGAACCAGCAACATGAAAAACTACATTAACATACATGCTCCTTGATAAAAAATTCACAGAAAATCATAAGAAAAAGCCTAAACCAAACCTAAGATACAAATTGATTAAAGTCAGCACATCACTCCTGGGTGCGCCACCTCGTGAAAGATATATTCAATGTCGAACGTTAGATATGTAAACTGAGAATATAAACAATGTGTTTAAGCTTCAAACAATGAGTATTATCCAAATAATTCTCCTACTAACTCATCAACAACCAATGTTGACACAATAAAAAACCAATCAACAAAACATAATCAGAAAATTATCCAGTAATCTGCATCAACAATGAAAGTTGAAGAAACAAACTGCATCAACAACCAATGTTGATACAAATAATCTGGAAATTGTACAAAATTTCAGTGTCAACTATGAAAAATCTATGTCAACAACAAGAAGAACAGCTACAAAACATCATAATATGTTACTTGAATATATTACTAATAATTCATCCATACTATGCAAAGTAAAACAACTGAAATTCAAAAAATCAAAAACCGGAGATTGAAGATTGAATAATACCTGTTTAAGAGATGAATAACGATTTCGAATTCAAATAAATGAACAAATCAATCAAGTAGAATCAAATAACACAGAATAAAGCTTCCAGAAACTCGTTCTCTGCAACATAAAAAAAACCAAAAAAAACAGAATTTAGAAATTGAAGATTTACAAACTACAAATTGAAAATGCAAATATCATATAATTTTCTACTCATATTCAATAACTAATCAGCATTACATATTGTTGCAGATCGAGAATTTTCGGTTGAATCTGTTGTTGATGAAGAAACTAATTTCAGATCTCAAATTTAACGAATCGAACGATTAAATCACTGAAATATAGATTTAGAAGAATAAGAAGATGATGAATGAGCTGAAGGAAATTATTGGAAACCTAGATTTTTCGAAAATTTTCTCCGACGAAAAACAGCTCTCGGACACGAAAAACAGCTCTCTCTTTTTAAGAAGATGATGAATGAGTAGTGAACTGAAGTTTGGTTTATGATCATTAATTATATAAAAGGGCAATTCAGTAATCTCACCGAATTTTAAATGGGCCCCTGATGGGCTTTGGATAGGGAGGGGTATTTTATTGCTTCATAAGGGTAGTTTTGAAGCCCGTGAAAAAGGAGGGCATTTATATAATTCCCACAAAAGTGAAAGTATATTTTTTTCTGAAACAGAGGGAGTACATCGTTTTATTAGTTGTAATGCAAAATTAGTTGATGTATAAATCAAAATATGGTTGTATAATGTGTTATGCATTCCTTGTGGTGGTTAGCATAATGCTATGTATTCAATTTTCAAAAATTTTTCAAAAAGGATATACACCTCCGAATTTTTCGTAATAACTCTAAAATTTGATATTTTTGTTTGTACTCATTATGTAGATCTTTTTAAAAGCTTTCCAACGAGATAGAATTTATAAAATTTCAAGGCACGGATTTTTAAATATGTTATATTCTAGTTTGCTTTCCAATTATACCCATGAAAAAATAGGTTACATAAATAGTTATAGTAACTGGACTGAAAGGGAGGGACAATTGTGTCAAGTGAAAAAGTAACCATGTACACCAAAGATTTCAAATCTTTTTATCAATTGCATATTTGCGTGAGGCTTCATTTTACAAAAAAGTGGCCATAAAAGGGACTCCCTCCCTTCGGGTCCTTCGGACCCTCAGGTCGGCCGGCCCAATAATGAAAGGATAATGTCATGGGAAATTTATTGGTTGGTCCTACTAGGCCCATCTAGTTGTTTATAGTAGGGTCCAGGGTACAACCTGAAATTTATAGTTACCTGGAGGTTCAAAGTTAATTAAAAGATCGAAATTACTTACCTACCCATGACTCACACAAATCATATAAGATGTTCAAGGTAATTTTCACATGATCATCTTTTGACTTAACATTTAGTTTCCAACAAATAAATTGTCTCAAACTAAACTCGTCAAGAATATGATCAACATAGCTAAAGCAAAAGCTTCCAACGCATATTTTGAGAAATAGATAAGCGAGATAAACTCGGCTCGAAATATCAAATGCGTATAATGAAAAAGTCTATATAGCTATATGACTTAGTCTCATTAGAAGATAAAATAGAATCGACTTCTAAGTGATAGATAAGTTTTAGTCTCCACATACCTTTAGTTAATGAAGTTCCTCTAAGCTCCTCATTAGATTTTCGTCTTTAATTGGTATACGTCGTGAAATCTAAAGCTCAACTACACATTCTATCCTAATCCGAGACATAGTTATAAGTAGACTAAAAATCAAGTATATAGTTTTGATCAACTAAACTTGACAAACAAGCTTGAGATAGTAATGCTTGCGAGTTCGACCGAGCGATGCTCTAACACATCTAATTGCTTAAATGGCCATCCCCTTAACAAAGTAATTGTAAGAACAGTCTTAATTGTTGGTGCTTTAACAATAGGACCGTAAGTCTCTGAATAATCCACTTCATCCATCTGATCATAACCCTTAGCTACTAATCTGGCTTCACATCTCTCAACTGCCCCATCTGTTTTCATCTTCACTTTATACACCAACTTACACCTTAATACATGCATTCCAGGATTATAAGGAACATTGTCCCAAGTATCATTATCTCTTAAAGTAGTGTGTTCCTCCTTCATATCTCTAACCCACACTGATATTTTCATTGCACTCTTAAAAGTCTTTAGTTTAGTAACCTGAAGAAGAGAAGTAAAGGTTGCATCTATTGGATGTGTAACAGTGTGGTTAGTAACAAAATCAGGGAATTGCTTTTTCCTAGAGGTTCCAATTTTTGATCTAGTAACAATAGAAGAAGAAGTAGGAAGATGAAATAAATGAGCAATAGCAGATTGTGACAAAGACACAGAACTAGAAGCATTCATGAACTAAAACATTTATGATTTCAGTAATGCAAATTAACTTTGCAAACCGTGGCTTAATGTTCATGAATTGATTCTTGTATAAGTACTTTGTACGATTACGAATCAATCCGATTTTGTTTCAATTTGTTCATATATATTTCTATGAGATAGTGAACAATTGAACAACTCTATTTGAAACACAATAAGATTCATTTGATTATCTATCATGATTGATTGATCATCATATTTGATCTAGAAGTGTTGGATGAATGTGGTTAAGTTAAAAGTGTTCATATTGAAAAAGTGGGGGTACAACAACCACACCCAACAATTCGTTTGGCAATCTGAATAGACAAACTCCAATATACTTTCAAGAGAATCAACTAGACAGTTAGACTCAATCTAGAGAAAAGTATATCAATGAGTTTTGTATCTTTATCTCTCAATTCAATCTGCAATCATCAAATAGGAATTTGCGAGCCCGATTGAATATAAGAGAAATAACTTGAACGGTACCAAAGACCAATGTTCAAGGATCAATCAATTTCAATCAACAACCAAAGGTTGGATTTCCCAATTGATCGATTCAACGTAGAATCTGTGATATTTCAATTATACAACAAAATATAATGCAGAAAAGAAATAACACAGACACCAAAAATTTTGTTAACGAGGAAACCGCAAATGCAGAAAAACCCCGGGACCTAGTCCAGATTCGAACACCACATTGTATTAAGCCGCTACAGACACTAGCCTACTACCAATGAGCTTCGGACTGGACTGTAGTTGAACCCTAATCAATCTTACACTGATTCAAGGTACAGTTGCGCTCCTTACGTCTATGATCCCAGCAGGATACAATGCACTTGATTCCCTTAGCTGATCTCACCCACAACCAAGAGTTGTTACGACCCAAAGTCGAAGACTTGATAAACAAATCAGTCTCACACAGAAAAGTCTATAGGAATAGATAAATCTGTCTCCCACAGAAATACCTACAACTTTTGTTCCGTATTTTGATAAATCAAGGTGAACAGGAACCAATTGATAAGCCGAACTTATATTCCCGAAAAACAGCCTAGTATTATCAATCACCTCATAATAATCTTAATCGTATGGTAGCGAACCAAGAAATTATGGAATCACAAAAGAATGAGATGAAGATGTTTGTGACTACTTTTTATCTTGCCTATCGGAGAATAAATCTTGAGCCAATCTTAAAGAAGATCGTACTCAATACGATAGAAATATCAAGATCAGATCATGCGACTACATAGAAAATAGTTGGATCTGGCTTCACAATCCCAATGAAGTCTTCAAGTCGTTAACCTACAGGGTTTCCGGAAAAACCTAAGGTTAAAGGAGAATGGATTCTAGCTTATGCAACTAGTATCACACAGGAGGTGTGGAGATTATGTTTCCCAGTTGCTAGAGTTCTCGTTTATATAGTTTTCAAATCAGGGTTTGCAATCTAAGTTACCTTGGTAACAAAGCATTCAATATTCACCGTTAGATGAAAACCTGATTAGTTTTAAGCTCATATCTTTCAACCGTTAGATAGAACTTAGCTTGTTACACACAAATGAAATGTACCTTCATTTACGTTTATGTAGTCGTACCTAAACGTGTACACCATGTTGGCTCAACAATATTTAACCAAGGTTAGCCATATGAACACTCTCATATCAACCTTATTCATCTTAACCATAACTAGTTCAAATGACTCAAATGAAACAAGTTAAAGAGTTGTTCAAGTGCTATATTCTCATAGAAGTATACAAGAACACAATTGAAGCAAAATTGGTTTGATTCACTCGAATCAATTCATGAACATTATAGCGCGGTTTGCAAAGAATGCATTCCTTAATATATAAATGTATTAGTTCATGTACTAAACCGATTTTAGAATTCTAACCTTCAAGTACGCGAACAAGTACGCATACTTGAAATACCCGGACTGAAATTGGTTTTCTCCAGTACGCGAACAGGTATGCATACCACCAATCCCAACATAAAATCACGGACATGAACCTTACGCCAGTACGCATACGTGTGCGCATACTTAGGTTCCCGGACTTCTCAAACCAACATGTACGCATACTATGGTTCCCGGACATGGATTACATATGTGCAAGGGTACAAAACATGTCACAATCCAATAATGGTTAAGTGTTCTAAACTCTTATTTCAATCATTGAAACTTTCTTAAAGGATGACAATAGCCGTTTTCACACACTATTAGCATCAAAGCAATTTTCAAGTTATTGAAATAATCATAACGAAACATTCCAAGTCTACACCAAATGATTGTGTCACACAAACCATGTAAGATGTTACTCGACAATTTTTACATGATCATCTTTTGACTTTCGTCAAGAATATAAGATGAACTTGGTCGAAGCTAAAGCTTGCCAACACAATTCCGAGAAATATGTAAGCGAGTTAAACTCAGCTCGAAATCTCAAATGTGTATAATAAAAACTATATCGTAACACGACTTATGTCTCAATATAGGAGATATAGTAGAAATAGACTTTCCAAATGATAGATGAGTTGCAGTCTCCAGATACCTTTTTGTTGATGAAGTTCCACAAGCTCTCCTTAGTAGTTCTTCGTCTTCAATCAACTACACAATCTATCATAGTCCGATACATCTATAAGTAGACTAGAAATCAAGACTTATAGTTTTGATCACTAACATTGACAAACAAGCTTGAGATAGTAACGCTTGCGAGTTCGACCGAGTAGTGCTCTAACAATCTCCCCCTTTGTCAATTTTAGTGACAAAACTATCAATACATATGGATACAAAATAAATAAACTTTGTAGCTTCTCATCCAAATGATTGATCTCCTTGGTTCTTCAACATTACTCGAAATCTTTGTCACTTTCAAGTACTCCAATGATTCCAAATGTGTTCAACTCAGCCTCATAGTTGTTAAAGATCCGTAGCAATAACAATGAGAAAACAGTTTCTCTCAATCATTGTTATATAGTGTCATAGTATCATTACACGACATCAAAGTTCAATTGTATCACAACTTTGACAACAATACTATGGTGATATGTATCACCCCCCCTTAGTCAATACTTCATCACACAATGAAAACCACTCCCCCTTACATAATGATCCGAAAAAACATATGTATTTGTAGTGTGAACTACACATTAATTCTCCCCCTTTTTGTCAATAAAAATTGGCAAAGGTACGAAAATTAGTTGGATCCTCGTGAAATTTTCATAGAGATACTTCATGACCAAAAGAGAACAACATATCAACTTGTTTAGATGCCATCATATAGCCGAAACTACATGCATTCATCAAGGAGTTTATAAAGATACAAGATAACCCCTACAATATTCCACAGCCGCACTCCCCACAAAGATTTGGCAATTAAGCACAAGTTCAATTAAGAACTCTCCCCCATAAAATGTCATTCCCGAAAGAACAACAAGAGCGACCTTACTTTTGCGAGAAAGGAAGGATTTCTTTGGACATTAACAAATCACATAAGAATATGAATTTGTATCCAAAAACATCAATTGAATTAACCACAAGGAAAATGACCAATTCAATTGGCCATGCTCAACATAAGAGAACTTACGGAGCAACACAGTATATACACAAAGATGTGGATCAGGGAAAGACCAATACTACGGAATAAGCAAAGACTGATTCTATTTTTCATCACTATTTGCACAATGACATACAATAGACTTAATCTTTGTAAACAAAAGTTTATCCTTTCTTCCATTAATATTTGCATAATGACATAAAAGGCTTAACTTTTGTAGTCAAAAATTCATTTTATCTTTTATCAGTACTTTCATGTCGACATAATAGAGAAAATTTTTGAACAAGTATGGGACAGTCAAGGTTTACGGACGTAAACAATATATCCCATAACAATTTGCAATATATAAAACCATAAAGATTAATACTGCAAAAATCATCTTCCAAATCAACTTTAGAATTTAAATAAATAAATCTAAAAACATTGCAAGATGAAAACGTTGGCAATAGCTAACAATAATGGCTATTCCAAACCCTAGTAATGTTTCTTAAAACACGAGAATAAATTCTCATAAGAAATTTCCTAGACATTGAGACCTCTGAAAAATTCTTTATCGTCCCCGAACTCCTTGTTGTCAACAACCATGTGAACATAAGGTTCATGACGAAAGGAGTCAATTCCAACAAACCTTTTGAACTGATGCCGAACCAGGGACTTCTGAATTTCAAGAGTTCTCAAAGCAATATCCTTTATGTCCTGAATCTCCTTTCTTGTTTCCTTCAACTCTTCAAGAACACTAGAAAACTTCTGGGAATTTGAAGGCACAACTCTTGGCTTCCTCACGTTCCTTCTTTTTCTTTTCAAAGTTGGAGGCAACGGAGATATATTTTTTTTCTTCATGATTGATGGCTTAACAATCATATTGACATCTTTTTCATCGGATGACATAATGCTTGGAGTATCCATATGAGTGGAGTTGTGAGAGGAAATCACAATATAAACTCAACAAGCAGTCTTATGATAAAAAGAGTTTCAAGTGAAGGAAAAAGGAATATAGGGTTACAAAACTTTTAAACACATAAGTTCATGCACTCACAACTCTCAACTCTCAACCCTCTTTTATTGATTAAACATGGAAGTTTTTTCCAATATCAATTAGATATGAAAAAGAGGCACGAATTCCAGACTTACAATGCTCAGCAGAGCAAAAACAAGAAAAAAAGAAAATCAAAATACTCTAAAAGAATTTTCTTTTCCTCAAGCCTGAGGTGTGCATAATCTTTTCTCTTTTGATCAGGCACATGAGACAAGATGCACTAACCAACACAATTAAGTTGTGCTGGGGTGAATAATAATCTTTCCACCATATCCTTTTCGAAAGGAATTAATAGATCCCTGTTCATAGTGTTTAGACCATAAATTTCTCTCTAATGATCTAGTCCTTTCTTTGGAAACTAAATTCTTTGAAGAAGAGATGTGTTTACATACCTCTGATTATTTTTGAACAAGTTTGAGATTGTTTGCTAATCGATTCGCTCTTCATTGAAGTTTGTTGACATATCTCATTTTTGTGTTTGTACTTGAAACACTTTAAAAGTCCATGACCTTTGAGAGAACAATAAGAGCATGTCAAATTGATGATGATTCAGACTCCCGAGATGCATACGCGTCTAGACACATAGTGGAACCTGAAAAATCAGAAAAAAAAAGTTTCTAGTAGAAACAAGTAGTTCCATTTTTTCTTCCAGACCGGTTGAGGTTTCTTCTGAATGAATATCAAGATTGATGTATGTATTGCTACAAGGGATATTTAATGTTTGGTACCCGGTAAATGACCAACACATTGCTTTGGTACCCAACATTTCAAATATTAAGGGTTGGTGCCTGGATCCGTGAGAGACTGTCAAGTTAAACCCTTGACCTGACGTTCTGTTATGTAAATAAATAATAATTAATAATTACTTAACGCCGTTAACACTTTAAAAGTTCATGACCTTTGAGAGAACAATAAGAGCATGTCAAATTGATGATGATTCAGACTCCCGAGATGCATACGCGGCTAGACACATAGTGGAACCTGAAAAATCAGAGAAAAAAAAAGTTTCTAGTAGAAACAAGTAGTTCCATTTTTTCTTCCAGACCGGTTGAGGTTTCTTCTGAATGAATATCAAGATTGATGTATGTATTGCTACAAGGGATATTTAATGTTTGGTACCCAGTAAATGACCAACACATTGCTTTGGTACCCAACATTTCAAATATTAAGGGTTGGTGCCTGGATCCGTGAGAGACTATCAAGTTAAACCCTTGACCTGACGTTCTGTTATGTAAATAAATAATAATTACTAATTACTTAACGCCGTTAACAGGCCGTTAGCACGTGCCACATGTGACTTCTAACAAAACGTGTGAACAAACCAAGTTAATCTGACGGTTGATAATACACTGATCTAACGGATTAGATTCATCCAATTCAAAAAAAAAGAGCCGTTACAAAAGACATGGATTATAAAAGGACTCATTCACAGCTATTAAACCACCATTTTTTTCTTCTCCATTTTTTTTGAAACACCCTGCACCTGCAAATTTTCTTTGAAGATCACAACTGAAGTCATGGCATCATCTTCCAGACTTGAATATCGAGTAAGTGTGTCAATTTTTTCAGATGAACACTATTATTAGCTTCACTGTTGGCGAATAAACTTCACTATTCTTTCAAAGATCATAACTATTTTTTCAAGATCATGACTTAACTATTGTTTTGTAGGTGTGTCAGCAATGTGACATTGTAGTTCGTATAGCCAAAACATGTGCATAGACATATACCAAATGCACTGAACCTGGATGTATTGGTATTAAGATGTTGTTGCAGAGTGATTTAGCTCTAAGCAAGGGTAAGATGTGCTTAAAGTGTTAGTTTCCTCATTGTGTAGGTTTTTTGTGGCTTGATGATGCTAAGAATGCACCAAAAGAAACTTGTGAGCTCTGTCAGACAAAGGGACACATGAGAACTAACTGCATATGGTCCAACTTACCTTGCCCCACTGAAGAATGTCATGGAACCAGGCCTATCGGAGTATCCAAGACAAAAGAGAATCCAAAAAAGAGATTTCTGAAGTGCAATATATGCCACGAGTTTGATTGGCTTGTGGATTATATGGCATGACATGGGGCTGCTATGGTCTGTGACCAGATAATGAAATCATCTCCTACCAGTAAGAATAAGAAATATGATGATATGAATAATATATGCAATGCATTTACAACTAAGGTTAAGGTAAAGGTGAAAAATACTTGTTAAAACTGCAATGCTAATGATCACTTTGCTAATTCATGCCCTTGGAAAGGCATTGACTACATTGCAGGTTGCAACAACATAATGAAATTAGGTAAAAGTTGTTAACCTGATACAATGAATGAGGCATACCTGCACTGTGAGCTGTGTGGAGAATTTGCAATGTTGTAAAAACTACAGAAATAGAATGAAGGCATCCTAATGTTCCTGCCTTTACTATTTACAACAACTTTTATCTAGTAATGTTTTCCTATTGTTTTCAATTGTGTTGTACTGTTATCTTAGTTGTACTTTAATCCATGAATGAAAGTTATGTTCTTAATCTATAAAGACAACCATGTATGTAATACAAGATCATAGAGAACATAATATTGCATTAATAGTTAAACAGCTGAAAATAGTTGTCTGCATTCATGATTTAAACATGTCCAAAAACATTTAAATAAAACTAGTGTTGATAATAGAGATGGGGATACTAAGTTTAGTGTGACTGAAAGTCTGTGATCAATGCTAATGAGATTCAATCATCCTCAGTGAGGTCAATGCTAAGACCATTCAACTTCTTACCTAGCCCACCACAAATTCTGTTGCTCCTCCTAACTGGTGAAGAGTGACTGTCAACAGGTTCCTTTCTCTTGTGTGGTTGTGTTGATGATGGTCCACCCCTTGGTATGTTAGAAAAAACTCCTCCACATCTTGTCCTGCATCCACCAGTTCTCATTGTTACTCTTTCAACACCTTCAGCTCTATTGATTACATTTGTGTTCTGCAGAGGAGTGGGTTGGTGGTCTGGTTCTGTAACCTGTGGTATTATTGCATGTGCTTCCACCTGCATATGTTTAAATACTCAAACATCAAACACTAAAACACAAAATACATCAGAATTTTATAAGAAAATCATCCTCTTGTAATACCTGAACTCTCGGTGCTCTAAAAACATTGTACTTCCTTTTGGTGGGTTCAGAGTATCACCAAGATTCAAAATTCCAACACCATAAACTGTCCCATGTCTCTTATACACCATATTTCCTTTCTCAGCATTTTTTGGTCTTCCCCTCTTACTTCCTCTTGTAGTGGTGGTTGTGGATGTACCTGGTGGCATCCAAACTGGTTGAACAGATGTTCGTTCCACACCATCAACACTTCCTTCACCAAATAACAAATATTCAGCACCCCTGGCCACTCTACCACCTGCATTTCCACCTCTACTACAACCTCTTCTACCTCCTCTACTGCCACCTCTTGGTATACCAACAGAAGTGTGCTCAGCTGGTGTGTTAGCTGGCATTGAAGTTGGAATTTGAGCTGGTATTGGTGCTGATGTGGAAGCTGAGCTGGCACCATAGTTAGCAGCTGACCTGGCACCTCTGTTAGCAGCTGAGCTGGCACCTCTGTTGGTGTTTTTCTTTCTTCCCCTTCTACCACCCGTACTTGTATCAATTGTTGAAGGGTCAGACATTAAAAAGTCTTCAGCAGCAGTGGTTCTTGGTTCACTAGGAGGTGGAGGCCTGGAATTCTCAAATCTAGCAGATGTTCTCCTCTTATGTGGACCTGTAAAATCAGTAGAAACTACATAGAAAAGAGAAACAATAGTTAGTAACAAAAAATGGTGTTCAATATTATGAAAACAATAGCAAAATATAATACCATACCCCCCCCCTCTGCAATTTGCTCAGCTGTTAACCATGTATAGGTTGATCTGTAGTGACCAATTACACCACATTTCCCACATTATTTGGTGTTTTTGTTACTGCCACCCTTATCAACATCCTTTATTCTTTGTGATCTGGGCCTTCCAGGAGGTCTTGCAAATGGTGGTGCAAGAACCTTGAAAACCTTTCCTTCAGCATCAGGCTACAAAATAACATAATTCAGCATTAGAAACAATAGTTAAGCAACAAAGCAAGGGATACATTTGAAAGTAAAAATTACATTCACCTGAGGCTTAGGCCATCTTTTCTGATCCAGCATTGTTCCAACATATCCATCATATTTTTGTCTATAGTTGTCCACACTGTGATAAGGATCAAGCAACCTGCAAAATAAAGTAAGAGTAAGAGACGTATTTCATGAAGTAAAATGAAAGAATAAAAAGGAAAAAACACACTAACATTTTCCAGACAGTATTTTTTGTTAGAGCATTGCTCGGTCGAACTCGCATGAGTTGCTATCTCAAGCATGTTTGTCAATGTTAGTGATCAAAACTATAAGTCTTGATTTCTATCCTATGTAGCTAAAGGTCTCGGACTAGGATAGAAAGTGTAGTTGAGCTCAAGAACTCCATGGCAATCATCATACAAGACGAAGGACTATTCGAGGGACCGGTGGAACTTCATCCACTAAAAGGTATGTGGAGACTTGAACTTATCTGTCACTCAAAAGTCTATTTACTCTATCTCCTACTCTTGAGACAAAAGTCGTTTAGACGTATAGACTTTTATTATACACATTTGCTATTTCGAG
The DNA here is from genome assembly GCA_023531295.1 of Papaver armeniacum. Taxonomy (NCBI): domain Eukaryota; kingdom Viridiplantae; phylum Streptophyta; class Magnoliopsida; order Ranunculales; family Papaveraceae; genus Papaver; species Papaver armeniacum. Next base: position 84,410 of record JAJJWW010017406.1, read on the forward strand.
CCGAGTTTAACTCGCCTATCTATTTCTCGAAATATGTGTTGGTAAGCTTTCGCTTTAACCGAATTCATCTTTACCTAGTGACGAAAGTCATGTTATGTTTCAATCACTTTGGAAATTGCTCTGACGAAAAATGGTCTGTGAATAACGGCTATATAACGTTCTCTGAGAATGTTTCAATGATTGAAATGAGAGTTTAGATTACATAACCATTGGTAGGATATAATCATTGTTGTGGAAATACATATATGTATAAGTCCTTATTCCTTGAACCAAAGTTTGCGAACTTTGTTGATCAAGAGAAATGGAAGTGGCGCAAGCCAAGTCCGCGAACTGGCGGAAGTTCTCACCCGAGAATTTCTGCTGGAGTTTGTGTACTCCTTCCATGAGCTTAAGTCCGCGAACCCAGTCCGCGAACTTGAGTAGGTTATATCTAAAACCGGTTGTTCTTGAACTAATGTTTATATAAACTAAGGAATGCTTTTGCAAACCGCGGCTATAAAGTTCATGAACCGATTCGAATGAATCAAACCGTTTTTGCTTCGATTGTGTCTTGTGTAGTTACATAAGATATAAGCAATTGAACAACTCTCTAACTAGTTCATTTGAGTCATTGAACTAGTTATGGTGAAGAAGAATATGGTTGATATGAGAGTGATCATATGGCTAACCATTTGGTTGACTATTGTTGAACCAACAAATGTTAATGTTTGGGTACGGTTCATAAACCCAAAATTGAACATTTCATTTGTGTGTAACAAGCTAAGTTTTCGATCCAACGGTTGAGAAATATTAGCTTGAATCTAATCAGGTTTTCATCTAACGGTGAATATTGAATGCTTTGTTACCAAGCTAACATTGATTGCAAACCCTGATTTGAAAGACTATATAAGGGAGAACTCTAGCAACTGGGAAACATAATCCCCACACTTTACGTGTGATACTAGTTTGCTTAGCTAGAGTCGATTTTCCTTTAACCTTTGGTTTTCTTCTTCTAAACCCAAGTGATACAGGTGTATCCGTACTCCTTTAGGGAACTTAATTAACCTCAAGCTAAGTTGAGGGAAGAAACCTATTCTAGGCATGAATCCTTGTTTAGGCAGAATTCCTAGTTAGGGAAGAGTTTTGTTTTAGGCAATACTCTTAGTTTAGGAAATAGATTCCTAATAGAAGTCCTTGGTCGGCTGAGTACGATGAAGACTATAAATAGAGGGCTTTGGCTAATAGCTAAGGACAGATACTATGCACAGAAAACCTAGAGAAATCTTACGACAATACTTGTGCAAGCTTAGCAAACAGTTTAAGGTTAATCCACTGTTTGGAGAAGATTGTGAGCATAACAAAGAGAGAATTGTAATCGTTTTCTTGTTCATAATCTAAGAGAAGATACTTTCTTCGAATTACTACTTGTGTTCTGTTTTCTAAGTTTCTCGTCTATTATTATTCTGAATTCCTCCTTTATAGTAATAGTTACCAAGGTATAGATATCAATACGTATCGAGTTGGCATCACGAGCAAGGTTAGTTTTTAGGGTAAATCCCTGTGGTTTATGGTTTTCACTAGATCTCTCTACATAAAGCTTGGTGAGGTACTCGAGAAGTTGGAAGACGTTAAGAAAACAAGGGGATCAAGGATGACAAAGTCAGATGGTGATCCTAAGGAAGGCGAACCACAAACTATGGAAGAAAAGGTGGCTACGCTGCAGACAGATATGAAGTCAATTCAAGTTACCCTTCAAGAACTGAGTGAATGTATCCGTTCTTATACAACCAAGCCGAAGACGAAGAAAAAGATTACACCTTCACCTGAAGCTTCGGAAAAAGATGATTCTGAAGAAGACGATTCAGAAGAAGAAGAAGATGAGGATGAAGAAAAGGAGAAAGAGTTTCTTAAAAGTCCTACATCAACTAAACCTCATGGTAAGAATCTGAAAATTGATTTTCGTGTTGATATTCCACTTTACGATGGGAGTGTCGATGTAGAAAAATTAGATGATTGGATTGAACGTCTAGAGACGTATTTCTCTTTCTTTGAATATGGTTCAAAGGAAAAGATTGCTTTCGCGGCATTGAAGCTACAAAAGCATGCTCTAACCTGGTGGAAAGCTTATCAAAGACAAAACCTAGGTAAAGGAGTATTGTCGTGGAAAATATTCAAGGCAATTGTAAGGAAACAATTTTATCCGATTGGCTACCTTGAGGAGAGATGGTTCAAGTGGTACAACTTGAAGCAGACTTACAACCAAACCGTACAAGAATATACTTCGGAATTTCAGAATCAAGCTATGATTTTGGACTTAAACTTGGGGGATTATGTTATCTACATGAAATAGATTTCCTGGTTCCATGAGTATATACGGAAGGAGTTGAAGATGTTTTCGGTGGATACTATCTCCGAAGCAAGTATAAAAGCTAATGCCATTGAGGGCAGGCTTAAGAAATCTGATTTAAAGGGAAATACTAAGGTGAAATCTGGAGGTACCACTGTGAAAGGAGGTGAAAGGAGCAAAGAAGAAGGGAAGTCTAGTGACAAGGAAGGTTTGTCTTGCACCCATTGCAAGCAAAAAGGTCACATTATCGACAAGTGTTGGGTTAAGAACTCTCATCTAAAGCCTAAAGGGTTGCAGAGGAAATAAGCCAAGAAGGCAGCACTAGTCGCTCAAACTCCAAAAGAAGTCCACGGACTAACGGAACCCAATTCAAAGCTTTCTCTTATGACATGGGAAAAAGAAAGACCTTCAAAAGATGATCTTAGGGAGCAACTCTTCACAGTGAAGATGCAAGTTAAAACTTCACTAGTTGATGTTTTTATTGACCCGGGAAGTCAGAAGAATTTGCTTTCAAATTCTTTGGTGCAGAAGTTAGGTTTGAAGACTTTCAAACATCAAAAACCATACCCTTTAGGATGGCTTCAAAAGGAAGGGGGCTTACAAGTTTCACAGCAGTGCACGTTCAAATTTGCTCTAGATAAGTCATATATTGACGAAGTTACATGCGACGTAGTTCCTTTGGATGTTTGTCAGGTGGTACTAGGTAGTACTTACCTATGGGATAGAGATGCAACTCTACACAGGAGGAAACAAAAGTACACCTTTACCAAAGATGGAGAAAGTTTTGTGATTCGGGATATTGATTCTCCTCTTGAGGGAGCAATTTTGAACACTGCCACTCAGGCTAAGCGGTTGGTGAATGCTAGCACAAAGTTCATTCTCCTTGTGATCCGTTCTCTTGAGGATAAGTCGAGTAGAGTTTGTTTGCCAGCCTTGACTGCACAACAAGAAGATGACCTAGAAAGGTTGAAGTTGAAGTACAAGGATTTATTTTCAGATGTCACGGGATTACCGCAAAAGAGGAGTGTGGATCATGAGATCATGTTGACCGGGGAGAGTTCTCTTCCTAATGTAGGTCTTTATCGCACGACCATAGAGGAATCTAATGAGATCAAGAAACAAGTCCAGGAACTTTTAGAATTAGGAATGATAGTGCCAAGTGCTTCACCTTGTAGATCAGCGGTGTTGTTGGTTCCGAAGAAAGATGGAGGCTGGCGCATGTGTATTGATTATAGAGCGTTGAACAAGATCACAATCAAGAACCGTTACCCTTTACCTACGATAGACGACATGATGGATCAGTTGGAAAAAGCTCGAGTCTTTACAAAGTTAGATTTCAAATTCGGATATCACCAGATGAGAGTTCGAGAAGAAGATACATGGAAAACTGCTTTCAAAACCAAACAAGGCTTGTTCGAATGGTTGGTGATGCCTTTTGGTTTGTGTAATGCTCTAGCGACGTTTATGCGTTTGATGAATGATTTATTACGACCTTTTATAGAAGATTTTGTGATTGTTTACTTGGATGATATCCTAATATACAGCAGAACTTGGGAAGAGCATCTCGTTCACGTTGAGAAGGTGTTTAAAGTGTTACATGAAGGCCAACTGAAGTTGAATGTAAAGAAGTGTGAGTTTGGGAAGGAGGAGTTAGTGTATCTCGGATTTATTGTTGGTGGTGGACAACGGAAGATTGATCCAAGGAAGGTTGAAGTGATCATTAAGTGGCCTAGACCTAGTACTGTAACTGAAATCAGGAGTTTCTTAGGGGCTTGCACCTACTTGCGTAAGTTTATCCTGCATTTTTCAAATATTGCAGAACCATTACATGGTTTGACGGGAGCTAAGGAAAAGTTTGAATGGCAGCAAACCCATGAAGACGCTTTTCAGTTACTAAAAAGAAAGATTTGAAGCACCAGTGTTGGCATTGCCTAACCTACAGTGTACTTTTGAAGTTGAGACCGACGCTTCTAACTATGCATTGGGAGGAGTGTTGTTACAGGATGGTAAACCAGTGGAGTACCATTCAGAATTGTTCTCAGGTGCTATTAAGAACTACGCACCTTATGACAAAGAATTTTATGCTTTATATCAATGTATCAAACATTGGCGAGTGTATCTCTTAGGTAAAGAAGTAGTGGTACATTCAGATCACAAACCGTTGGAGTATCTACATGCACAGATGAAACTACAACAAGCCCGACACATAAAGTGGATGTCTTACTTGATGACTTTCAATATTCTCATTAGGTACAAGAAGGGAGTAACAAACAAGTTGGCAGATATGTTATCTCGACCTCCAGTTCAATCACTAATGGTGGCCATGAGAATTCAGCCAATTGTTCCTCAAGAGTATGCAGAGTCATACGCATCCAGCAAAGACTTCAAGAAGCTATTATAAGGTGTAAAGAGTGGTTTGAAAAGCGAGTATGAACTCCGAGATGGATTGTTATACAAAGGTCAGTTACTTTGCATACCAGAAGATGGATATTGTTTACAGTGGTTGAGAGAGGCACACACTTCTCGAGTTGCTGGACACTTTGGGATGAATAAAACTCTACTTAACCTCCGGCGTTATGTCTTTTGGCCGAAGATGCAAGATGATGTGGCTAAGTTAGTTAGAGGGTGTAAGTTGTGCAACACATATAAACCTTCCAACAAAAAACGTGGGTTATATCTACCATTACTAGTACCATCAAGGCCTTGGGAGAGTATTTATATGGATTTTCTTGGTAGGGTACCGAAGACCAAGTCTGGTCATGATTACTTGTTCGTTATGGTCGACCGATTCAGCAAGATGATTGCATTAATTCCATGTACAAAGATGGTAACGGGAGCCGATGCAGCAAAGCTATTCTTTGAGCACGTGTGGAAGCATTTTGGTTTACCTACTTCGATTATTTCTGATAGGGATAGTCGATTCCTTAGTCACTTTTGGGATTCTTTATGGAAGATGATGGAAACTAGGTTGAAGAAGAGTACAGCTTTTCATCCACAAATAGACGGACAAACAGAAGTGGTCAATAGGACTATGGTTCACATGTTAAGGGGATATAATTCTAAGCATCATAAAACTTGGGATGAGAGTTTACCGTATCTACAGTTTGCTTTCAATAGAGCAGTTCACAGTTCTTCGGGAAAATCTCCTTTCGAGACGTGCTATGGTTACTTACCACCTAGTCCTTTCGATCTAGTATTTTCTAGTGACACCTCAATGGGGAAAAAGGAAGGAAGTGAACGACAAAAGGCACAAAAGTTCTTGGAGAAGATATCTCATATTCATGCGACTGTTGAAGCACAACTAAAGAAGTCACAAGCCAAATACAAAGCAAAGCATGACAAGCATATTGTACCTTATAATTTCGGTGTTGGTGACTTGGTATGGTTAAAATTAGGTAAGGAACGACTGAAGGGGGAAGGTAAGAATTTGAAACCATTGAGGTATGGACCATTTTGTATTCTCGATCAGATTGGTGACAATGCCTTTCGTCTAGATCTGCCACCTTATCTAGGAATGTACTCGGTCATAAATGCCGAATACTTGAAGTTGTTTGAACCACCATTACTTGATGATGACGGCGACAACACTATGATCTTACCACGAGTAGAAGACTTATGGTTTGATAGAGAGGAACCACTCAAGGAAGACTGCATATTGGAGAGAAGAGTGACTAAAACACGACAAGGAGAGAAAGAAGCTTTTCTAATTGGATGTAAAGGTCAAGTTCCTAGCAAGGCTAAGTGGTTTAACAAGGAAAAAGGAACTCTCGAGTTCCCTAACCTTCATTTTTAACTCTCACAAGAGTTCAAAATCTTAAAAGGGGGACCCATGATACAGGTGTATTTGTACTCCTTTAGGGAACTTAATTAACCTCAAGCTAAGTTGAGGGAAGAAACCTATTCTAGGCATGAATCCTTGTTTAGGCAGAATTCCTAGTTAGGGAAGAGTTTTGTTTTAGGCAATACTCTTAGTTTAGGAAATAGATTCCTAATAGAAGTCCTTGGTCGGCTGAGTACGATAAAGACTATAAATAGAGGGATTTGGCTAATAGCTAAGGATGAATACTAGGCACAGAAAACCTAGAGAAAGCTTACGACAATACTTGTGCAAGCTTAGCAAACAGTTTAAGGTTAATCCAATGTTTAGAGAAGATTGTGAGCGTAACAAAGAGAGAATTGTAATCGTTTTCTTGTTCATAATCTAAGAGAAGATATTTTCTTCGAATTACTAATTGTGTTCTATTTTATAAGTTTCTCGTCTATTATTATTCTGAATTCCGCCTTTATAGTAATAGTTACCAAGGTATAGAAATCAATACGTATCACCAAGTTAACGACTTAAAGACTTCATTGGGATTGTGAAGCCAGACCGATACTACTTTTATTGTAGTTGTGTGATCTGATCTTGTTGTTTCTATAATACGAGTACAATTAAAATAATTGGCTTGAGATTTATATCTCTGATAGGCAAGATAGAAAAGAAATCACAAACACTTCGTCTCATCGTTTGTGATTCCGCAATATCTTTTTTCGCTGCGTCGATTAAGATTATTGTGAGGTGATCAATAATACTAGGCTGTTCTTCGGGAATATAAGTCCGGGTTATTGATTGGTTCCTGTTCACCTTGATTTATCAAAAGACGGAACAAAACTCGTAGGTTTGTTCGTGGGAGACGGATTTATCTATTCTGTAGACTTTTCTGTGTAATACAGATTTGTTTATTAAAGTCTTCGACTTTGGGTCGTAACAACTCTTAGTTGTGGGTGAGATCAGCTAAGGGAATCAAGTACGTAGCATCCTGCTGGGATCAGAGGCGTAGGAGCATAACTGTACCTTGGATCAGTGTGAGATTGATTGGGGTTCAACTATAGTCCAGACCGAAGTTAATTTGGAGTGGGCTAGTGTCTGTAGCGGCTTAATACAGTGTGTGTTCAATCTGGACTAGGTCCCGGGGTTTTTCTGCATTTGCGGTTTCCTCGTTAACAAAATTCTGGTATCTGTGTTATTTCTATTCCGCATTATATTTGTTTATATAATTGAAATATCACAGGTTGTGCGTTGTTCAATCAATTAGAATATCCGACCTTTTGGGTATTTGTCTTTGGTACCATCCAAGTTATCTCTTTTTGATTGACACTTGGGTATTTGTCTTTGGTACCATCCAAGTTATCTCTTTTTGATAAAGACTCGGAGATTTCTATTTGCTTGAGTAAAGATCAAATCGAGAGATTGAGATATAAAACTCTTTGATATACTTTTTATCTAGATTTAGTCTGACTGTCTAGTTGATTCTCTAGAAAGTATATTGGAGTTTGTCCATACAGATTGCTAAGTGAAATATTGGGTGTGGTTGTTAGACCCCCGCTTTTTCAATTGGTATCAGAGTAGGCAAACACGTTAAAGACCTTATAAGTTTGTGTTTGTAGCGATCTGTTTATGGATGAGTGTATCTCTAATAACGTACCAGTTCATAAATTACCAGATGATTTTCAAAGCTTGGATTCACCGGAGAGGACTGTCACATCTAGGTTAGTATCTAAACATTCTCTTAATGTAGAATCTGTTGAAGTCTGGGAAACACGCCTAGAAGAACAGTTGGATAAACTTTCTGATGAAGGTGATTCAGATATTGATAGAGATGTTGATGAGGAAGTCTCTGAGTATGTGAAGGTTTTGAATTTGTTGGAAAAGAAGAAGATGACAACATCTCATGTCACTCCTCTTCTGACTCCTCTCTGTCGAGAAAACAAGAAATTGAGAAGATTTTACGCAGGTGTTTATGTTTCGAATCGTTCTAACGAATCGATCCTCAAGGATTCTTAGGAAAACCTACGTATGAAGTCACTTGAGTGTGATAATCTTTATCAAAAGTATTTTTGGTTGGAAGAGAAACTTGTAGAATCTGAAGCAAGGATTAACTCCCAGCAAACAAGTTTTGACGACAGAGAAAGCGCTTGTCTTGCTCGAGAAAAACGCCTTGAGGCTGATTTAGTTGTTGCTCTTGATAAAATCAAGATGTTAGAGGAGGACTTGAAAAAGTTCAATACTAGTTCGAACAAATTAACCACTATGCTAGGAGCAAGTAAAAATCATCGTGATACACGAGGATTGGGCTATAAGGGAATATATGCTCCAAGTATTAGCAAAGAGGTAAAATTTATCAAGGCTAGTGATTCTTCTCAACAAAAGGTTTCCATTGATGGCAAAAGTGAAATACCTTCACCGGAAGATAAAGTTCAAAAGAACAGAGTATATCAACCTCCAAAGTCAGCACACACTGATCGAGGTAAGAACATTTCTTATGTTTGCCACTATTGCGGAAATAAAGGTCACCTGGAAAGGAGATGTCGTTTCCGTATAAGGAATGAGAAACTTCATGATGTTCTTGTTTGGGAATCACAAGAAGTTGCGAAACCAAGATCATATGTTAAGACTAATCCCCTTAATGTTACAGGTTGTAACTTTCCAACCTTTAGGCAAAGGAATCAGTGTTGTGATAATCCTAGTTTTGCCTATAAACGTCATACTAATCCTTTTCACAATCGTAATGGTTATCAAAAGGATAACTTCGTAAAGACGAAGACAAGATCCGATGCTCCCAGTTGGATAAAGACTAACTTGCAAAAGAATAGTCAATCCAATTCTCTTCCAAGAAATCTTGAAGAGAGTAATGGGAAGAAGGTTCTGGTTGTTCCTAAACGCACTCAGAAGTGGGTACCAAATAAAGTCAATGATGCTTTGAGTGCGAAAAGGAATGATCTTCCTGAAAATTCCATGACTATGGAGAAGGCAGTTTCCATGATGTTGGAACTTAGCAAGTTTTTTGGAAAAATGGAATTGGATGTGAAAGGTTCTAAAAGCGATCTCTTTCATGACAATCCAAAAGTCACTTGTGGTGAGCAAGACATTGTTCACCTCAACACAACTTGATTGTGTTAAAAGTGCATCCTCACCAAGGAATGCCCTGCTATGTATACGGTGAGGGAAGCACGAGAATGGGGCACACAGATTATGTTCGGTAAGGCTGTAGAATTCAATTCGATTCTTACAAAAAGGTATGTCTATAAACTTGAGCAAGATTTGTGTTTTTATTTGCTTAGAATACTTATAATGATCTTGCTTATAGTTTATTTCTACCTAACTTGATATTTGTTTAAGGTTCTTAAGTGTTTAGGTTTGAAAATAGTAGTTCGGGATGTTTGAACTTCATGGTACACATACCATGTGTGCATACCATCATTTAAAACCAAAATGCAGGGGTCTAAGTACGCATACCCATTTGCATACTGCTCCAGGTCACGAAAATTCGTTTGCAAACCCGTATGCATACTGACCTGTAGACGTCGATATTCGGTAAACTTGTTTTGGCCGTAACTTTTTCGTCCGAACTCGGAATGACCTCATTCTTTTTTAATTCTATTCAAAATGGAGATGATAATTCTTGAATTTGGATGAGTTAAGATTGGTCTTTGTACTGTCTCTTGTTTTTGAGTGATGTGCTCGGTTTCGTCGCACTTGTTCCGTTTCTTTTGGACTTGGGCACTTGGATTCCTGGAGTACTCCTCTTCTAAGCTTATTTGTAGCTTTTACAAGAATGATGTTGGTGAATCACAAAGAAGGAAGTTCAAGAATGGGTAGTAGTACGCATTACTATGGGATTCTTGAATGTTCACAATCATTGTATGTGAACTATGGTGCATGGTCGTTAATGACTTTGTATGTTCTTATTTGTTAAGAAAATCTTTTTATACGCCTTTGGTAGCTACCCTTGGTGTAAATCCGGGCGAAAAAGATTGATTCTACCCTCTAAGGACAAATCATCTTATATGTGCATTACGAATTTGTCTTGATACCTAGGAAACTTCTTATGAGAATTTATTCTTGTTTTTGAGAAGGATTACTAGAGTTTGGAATAGCCATTATTGTGATTACACATATCTATGTCCAACGTTTTCATCTTCATGTTTTTAGGTTTATTTGTTTAAATTCTAAAATTGTTTGGAAGATGATTTTTGCAGTATTAATCTTTATGGTTTTATATATTGCAATTGTTATGGGATATGTGTGTTTGCGTCCGTAAACTGTTATTGTCCCATATCTTGTCAAAAGTAAAGTCTTTCGTAAGTCGATATTCTTATATTGATAAAGGAATGAATGGACTTTTGACAAATACAAAAGTTAAGCCTATATTGTCAATTATTGATGGAAGATAGGTTAAAATCTTTTGTTTTTCAAGGATTATGTCTATTGTATGTCATGGTGCAAATTGTGATGGAAAATAGAATGAATCCTTGTGTATTCCGCAATAATTGATCTTCCCTGATCCATATTTTTTGTGTATTACTGTGAGGCTCCGTAATGTATCTTATGTTGAGCACTAAAACAATCAAAGTTGATTATTTTCATGGTTAGCTTTGTTGTTGTTCCATAAGGTACTTTATGTCGAGCATATTGGACTAAATTAATCATCTTGTTTGGTTATTTAGTTATCACTCCATAAGTGTTCTTATGTTTGAGCACTTTTGATTGGGTTGGTTATTTTCATGATTAACTTAGTCATTGCTCCATAGATTCTCTTATGTGAGTATGGCCAATTAAATTGATTACTCTTTGTGATTTGTTTGATTGTGTATTTCGATTAAATTAATCATGGGTTCTCTTGCGGTTAATTTAATTGAGTATTTTGGATTCAAATTCATACTTGTATGTGATTTGTTATGTCCAAAGAAATCCTTCTTTTCCTTCGAAATTAAGGTCGCTCTTGTTGTTCTTTCGGGAATGACATATTATGGGGGAGAGTTCTTTTTGAACTTGCGCTTAATTGTCATATCTTTGTGGGGAGTGCGGCTGTGGAATATTATAGGGGTTATCTTGTATCTTTAAACTCCTTGATGAATACATTTAGATTCGGCTTTATGATTGCATCTAAATAAGATTATGTGTGTTTCTTTCTTTTGGTCATGAAATGTCTCTTTCGGAAATTTCATTAGGATCCCGTTCTTGTACCTTTGCCAATTTTATTGACAAAAAGGGGGAGAATTAATATGTAGTTCACACTACAAATACATATGGTTTTCGGATCATTATGTAAGGGGGAGTGGTTTCCATGTGAGATGGAGTATTTACTAAGGGGGAGTGATAAATATCACCATAGTATTGTTGTTGAAGTTATGATACAATTGAACTTTGATGTTGTGTAATGATACTATGACACTGTATAACAATGATTGAGAACTCTTGTTTTCTTGTTGTTATAGCTACGGATTTTCAACAACGATGATGCTAAACTTACAGCCTTTGGGATCATTGGAGTACTTGGAAGTGACAAAGATTTCGAGTAATGTTGAAGATTAGACATGTGGAATAGGAGCTACAAAAGTTTTTTTTTTTTTTTTTTTGTATTCCATATGTATTAATAGTTTTGTCACTAAAATTGACAAAGGGGGAGATTGTTAGAGCATTGCTTGGTCGAACTCGCATGCGTTGCTATCTCAAGCATGTTTGTCAATGTTAGTGATCAAAACTATAAGTCTTGATTTCTAGCCTATGTAGCTAAAGGTCCCGGACTAGGATAGAAAGTGTAGTTGAGCTCAAGAACTCCATGGGAATCATCATACAAGACGAAGGACTACTCGAGGAACCGGTGGAACTTCATCGACTAAAAGGTATGTGGAGACTTGAACTTATCTGTCACTCAAAAGTCTATTTACTCTATCTCCTACTCTTGAGACAAAAGTCGTTTAGACGTATAGACTTTCATTATACACATTTGCTATTTCGAGCCGAGTTTAACTCGCCTATCTATTTCTCGAAATATGTGTTAGTAAGCTTTCGTTTTAACCGAATTCATCTTTACCTGGTGACGAAAGTCATGTTATGTTTCAATCACTTTGGAAATTGCTCTGACGAAAAATGGTCTGTGAATAACGGCTATATAAAGTTCTCTGAGAATGTTTCAATGATTGAAATGAGAGTTTAGATTACATAACCATTGGTAGGATATAAGCATTGTTGTGGAAACACATATATGTATAAGTCCTTATTCCTTGAACCAAAGTTTGCGAACTTTGTTGATCAAGAGAAATGGAAGTGGCGCAAGACAAGTCCGCAAACTCAGTCCGCGAACTGGCGGAAGTTCTCGACCCGAGAATTTCTGCTGGAGTTTGTGTACTCCTTCCATGAGCTTAAGTCTGCGAACCCAGTCCGCGAACTTGAGTAGGTTATATCTAAAACCGGTTGTTCTTGAACTAATATTTATATAAACTAAGGAATGCTTTTGCAAACCGTGGCTATAAAGTTCATGAACCGATTCGAGTGAATCAAACCGTTTTTGCTTCGATTGTGTCTTGTGTAGTTACATAAGATCTAAGCAATTGAACAACTCTCTAACTAGTTCATTTGAGTCATTTGAACTAGTTATGGTGAAGAAGAATATGGTTGATATGAGAGTGATCATATGGCTAACCATTTGGTTGACTATTGTTGAACCAACAAATGTTAATGTTTGGGTACGGTTCATAAACCCAAAATTGAACATTTCATTTGTGTGTAACAAGTTAAGTTTTCGATCCAACGGTTGAGAAATATTAGCTTGAATCGAATCAGGTTTTCATCTAACGGTGAATATTGAATGCTTTGTTACCAAGCTAACATTGATTGCAAACCCTGATTTGAAAGACTATATAAGGGAGAATTCTAGCAACTGGGAAACCTAATCCCCAAAATTTACGTGTGATACTAGTTTGTTAAGCTAGAGTCGATTCTCCTTTAACCTTTGGTTTTCTTCTTCTAAAACCAGGTTAACGACTTAAAGACTTCATTGGGATTGTGAAGCCAGGCCGATACTACTTTTCTTGTAGTTGTGTGATCTGATCTTGTTGTTTCTATTGTACGAGTACAATTGAAATAATTGGCTTGAGATTTATATCTCCGATAGGCAAGATAGAAAAGAAATCACAAACACTTCGTCTCATCGTTTGTGATTCCGCAATATCTTTTTTTCGCTGCGTCGATTAAGATAATTGTGAGGTGATCAATAATACTAGGATGTTCTTTGGGAATATAAGTCCGGGTCATTGATTGGTTCCTGTTCTCCTTGATTTATCAAAATACGGAACAAATCTCATAGGTTTATTCGTGGGATTTGGATTTATCTATTCTGTAGACTTTTCTGTGTGATACAGATTTGTTTATTAAAGTCTTTGACTTTGGGTCGTAACAACTTTTAGTTGTGGGTGAGATCATATAAGGGAATCAAGTACGTAGCATCCTGCTAGGATCAGAGGCGTAGGAGCATAATTGTACCTTGGATCAGTGTGAGATTGATTAGGGTTCAACTGCAGTCCAGACCGAAGTTAATTTGGAGTAGGCTAGAGTCTGTAGAGGATTAATACAGTGTGTGTTCAATCTGGACTAGGTCCCGGGGTTTTTCTGCATTTGCGGTTTCCTCGTTAACAAAATTCTGGTGTCTGTGTTATTTCTATTCCGCATTATATTTGTTTATATAATTGAAATATCACAGGTTGTGCGTTGTTCAATCAATTAGAATATCCGACCTTTTGGGTTGTTGATTTAAATTGATTGACACTTGGATATTGGTCTTTGGTAGCATCCAAGTTATCTCTCTTTGATAAAGACTCGCAGATTTCTATTTGCTTGAGTAAAGATCAAATCGAGAGATTGAGATATAAACTCTTTGATATAATTTTTATCTAGATTGAATCTGACTGTCTAGTTGATTCTCTAGAAAGTATATTGGAGTTTGTACATACAAATTTCTAAGCGAAATATTGGGTGTGGTTGTTAGACCCCCGCTTTTTCATTTTTGTTGTAGAAAGATGCTTGTATAGCATGTGGACAAGACATTCATGTCACTTTCCAATACTGGCAATCACATGTATGCTCTAACAGGTGTACATTCCAGTTTTTACCATGTGCATCTACAACAGACCATTCATGTTAAGTGGAGGGAACTCTGTTAAAAAAACAAGCCTTGTCTCTGTTTTCCTTGTATATATTCTCTGCTCTTGTTACAACACCTCCATCAACATACCCTTCACCTTGCTCCTTCCTATCAAACATTAACCTCATCATCATGAGGTGAAACTTCTGCAATAACTTGCATACTGGAAGACCCCTGATATCCAAAATCCAAGAGTTGAAAGCTTCACTAAAGTTGCTAGTGATGTGCTCACACTTGCATGAAAAATCAAAGTAGCTTCTAGCCCAATGCTCCACCTCTTCCTTCTCCAAATACATCTTTGCAGCCTCCTTTGCCTCACCAATCCTATCCATATACCCCTTCAAATTCAGCGATGGTATATGCCTTAGCTGCATTCCAAGACAAACTCTCCATGTGTTATCCAGGATTAGAGCTGTCAACGGGCTAGGGTTAGGGTCAACCCGGCCCTAGCTTGCCAACCCGTGGTCGGGTTAGGGTTAACTATTCATGAACAAGCCTAATACCTCAACCCTAGCCCTAGACGGGTTGGCTCTAGCGGTTTGACGGGTTGGCTTGTCAAATGAGGTGGCTGAAACGTAAGCTGATTTTTCAGCAAATTTAAAAAAAAAAACAGTGGGTGGATGGACTCGAAGTCAGTTCATCTTGGTATCAAGAGACTTGAACCACTTTTCCATCTCATGGTTGTTGTTTACTTCCATTTTTTTGCTTATAATGATTCCGTAGATCAATGATTTATAAAACCTAAAACCACTCCATTAATCCTAAATCTTTGACTCCATTTTATAACTATTGTCGCCCTATCTCGATCTCACCCTTCCTCTCTCAGACACCAGTACAAAGCTTCATATATTTCCGTTCATGTCGCTCGGGAATAAATGGCATAAGTGATCATCAAAGACTCATCTTGTCTTTCTTTTCTTCTATCTGAAATCTGATTTTCTTTTTCTACGCATATTCAGTTTTCTAATGAGTAATGAATCAGTGATGTTGTTTGTTTGAAAATCTGAATCAGAATGACTAATTTTTTGTGTATTATTGAATGTGGTATTATTGAATGTTAACAGTAAGTATTTGGTGGGATTGAAGATCAAATCAAATGAAATTTTGATTATTTTACATCATTTAAGTTATATATGAACTTCAATTTCTAGCACAAAACCTTAAAGTCGTAATAAAATCCCTAAATTAATAACTCACAGGGAACGGACGGGCTGACGGGTAACCCGCAGGTTGACCCTAGCCCGACTTGTTTTCTACTAGGGTTATATATGACAACCCTAACCCGGACCATTTAGACAACGGGCCAAGCCGAGCCGGGTTGAAACAAGCCGGGTTAGGTCCAACTCGCGGGCTGGGTTAGAAATTGACAACTCTATCCAGGATGGTACTTCTTCATGTTCTTCCATATATGCCTCATGCAATACTTGTGGTAGTGGTTGACATCACTAAAATTTACATCAACACCAGCTTTAAGTCGCTTCTGCCTATCATAAATAAAGGTCAAAGCCCTTTTGTGGTGCTTCAGATATGGTGCCATGATTCTAAGAAATTCTATCCAATTTTCCTTGGTCTCAGATCTACACAAAAAGATAGCAATTGGAAATAACCCATTATTTCCATCCAAAGCTGTGATAGATAGTATAACACCCCCATACTTTCCATTCAGATGAGCACCATCTAACCCTAACAAAGGTGTACCTCCATTTATAAATCCATATATACTACATTTGTAAGCAATACAACAGTTCAAAAACTTGCCATCTTCATCCCATTTACAAGTAGCAACACTACCAGGATTTTTCTTCAGAAGTTGTTTGCAGAACTCAGGGAGAAAACTGTAACTCTCTTCAAAATTACCTAACACCCTCTCTATACAGAGATGCCTAGAATGCCATGCAGTTATGAATGAGATCTGCACTCCATGTGCCAACTTGATTTCAGACTGGAAGTCTTTAGGTTTGAAGTTTGGGTGAGGTTTAAACTTCTCCAACATCATTCTAAATACCCACCTGCAAAATAATACATATTCATAAAGTTAAAGTAACAATCAAAAGTTAAAAAAAAAAAAAACAAAGTAAAAAGCTAAAGTTAAAAGAATAAAGGGCAGGTGATAAGACAGTACCTTGCTTTTTGCAATGGGATTTATTATCCCATGGGTAGTGGAACAGGTGTGCTCAAAACAACCACTTTTACACTTAAAAGAAGTCTTGTCATATGTTGAACAATATATCTTCCACTTACAGCCTTGGGATTTCTTGTGCACACATTCATATGACTGTTTGACACGAGTGTGTTTCAGTTGCTTTATATCAAAATTTTCGAAGATATGTTGATCTTTGATATAGTCCTTACAGCGCTGATAAGTGGCCCATTCCTGTCCTACCCAATACTCATCCAGTATAGTGGTATCAGTATTCCACTTATTTATATCTTCTTCCTCATAAACTCTTCCACTTTTCTTAACATATGCCTTGTACTCTGCTGTTGACCTTAAAAATTTTCTAATCTGAGTTGCAAGATCATCTTCAAATTCCTCCTCATCTGGGAATGCCTCCTCTCCAGGTTCCCCATCAAAGTCAGAATGGTATCCTTCTTCAGGGTCACAACTATTAATGTTTGGTCTTGGTCTAGCTGGTGGCACCACTGAATCTTGAGGCTGTGAAGGCTCCACCTGAGTGACCCCCTCCACTTGACTAGGACCACCTTCTACTGCATTTACATCATCTACTAACCCTGTCACTTGTGCAGTTACATCTTCATTAACTGAACCAACATTTACAGCTACTGAACCAACATTTACATCACCATGTACTGCACCAGCATTTACATCACCATGTACTGAACCTTTACTAACACATTTACCACTTTTACTAGCAACCTTTTTCCTAACAACTTTCCTAACCCCTGTACTAACACCTGCAACTGAATTAACACCTTTACTACATTCATTAACTTTTGTCTCGCTAATTCATCATCTCTAACCCCTGTACTAACACCTGCAATTGAATCAGCATTTATACTACCTTCATTAACTGCAGTATCTGCTACTTCATCATCCAAAACAATAACTATTCATGTCTCATCAAACTTATTTAGCTGAGATAACCAATCAAGCTCTTCCTCCAATACACAATCAGCTCTCTTCTTATTCAAACGAGTATCTTTCTTAGCCCTTTGAGAATCATCCAGATATCCATCTTTAGTGGGGAAATATTTTTTTCCTCCTACAGAACCCACCATTTTCGACAAAAAACAGTAAAGGAAGGGACCATCAGATAAAAATACAAAAATGACATAACAAAAACTACTAAACAACTAAAAAAGATTGATTATGTCCCTTTAAACAACAACATCATCTTGTTCT
Source organism: Papaver armeniacum (assembly GCA_023531295.1). Lineage (NCBI taxonomy): Eukaryota > Viridiplantae > Streptophyta > Magnoliopsida > Ranunculales > Papaveraceae > Papaver > Papaver armeniacum. The sequence goes on from JAJJWW010017406.1 coordinate 102,063, forward strand.
TTATGAAGAAAACAAAAGAAAAAGTTATTCTTTAATAATAGAATCAATAAACAATGAAAACCCTAATTTACAATCCCTATTTCGCATCTAATAAAACCCTAATGTCACAATCCCAATTTAAAATCAAATAGACTGTGTTTCGAAATTACCTTACTGTGTCTCGATAATCTCTTGCTTTTGTCTTCGATTTGGTCCTTTATGTCTTCAAATAAACAAAATTAAAGTTATCAATCTTATCAAACTGGTTTCAGTGGTAGATCTAACGAAACCCTAGGATTAAACAATGGAAATCACTCGAAATCAATCGAAATCACTTGAAATCTGTAAAAATCGCCATTTCGGCTTCACTGCAAACCATAGTTCTATTTCTGCTCGATTACTGAAAGGATTAGGGTAGAAGGTGTTGCTTTTATCTAACCTGTTGAGATCTCATTTTGGCCGTTAAAAATGGCACATGTGTGGCGCTTCGTCCAGATTGAAACACGTATCATGACTTTAACCAGCCGTTAGGACAACCCAGGTCAATGTTAGTATTGGTGAGGACAATAGTGTAATAACACGACTTCTGTTACGGGCGTTTTAGTATGGTCGGGTTAAGGGTTTGACTTGACAGTCTCTCACGGATCCAGGTACCAACCCTTAATATTTGAAATGTTGGGCACCAAAGCAATGTGTTGGTTATTTGCTGGGTACCAAACATGAAATATCCCTTGCTACAATTATCAAAATCAATATTTTCACAAAGAAGTGCAACACTTGATTTTTCGTCTTCATTAGAATCATAGTTGTCAGACATTTCATCAAGAGTTGCAGCTAGACCTTTGTTCCCAGTATATTTTTTACGATTTGGACACTCATTGGCAAAATGACCAAAACCTTTACACTTAAAGCACTGAGGCATATCCTCGTCATCAGTTTCATCAATATTCCTATTTTTAGGAGGAACACGATTACGATGTTTAACTGATGACCTAGGTTTATCTCTAGGGAACCGTTTACTTATCTTCAAAAGAAGATCTCTAAACTGTCTTGTGATCAAGGAGACTGACTTGTCAAGATCTTCATCTGATGAATCAGCCTCAGTAAGATCATCTTCAGAGATGCAAACACTTTTACTTTTATCAAGTAATTTAGTGTTCTTTTGTGCTTTTAAGGCAACATACTTTACGGATTTGGATGTATGCTCTTGATCAAAGATCTTTAACTTCCCAACCAGAGTATTTCTAGAAAGAGTTGCAAGGTTATTACCTTCAACGATGGCATGCTTCTTAGAATCGTATCTAGATGGCAACGAACTGAGGATTTTCATCACAGTGTCCTTATCAGGAATAGTCTTACCCAATGCAAAGGATGCATTAACAATTTCAGACACTTTGTGATTAAACTCATCAAATGAATCTTCATCTGCCATACAAAGGTTCCCAATCGGAATTTAGGTTTTGAAGCCTAGCTTTCTTTTTACTGGTATTCCCTTCGAATACGGTTTCTAAGATATCCCAAGCATCTTTAGACTTTGTGCAAGTAGTCACATGATGATGTAGCTCTGGGATAATGGCATGAATGATAGCGTTTAGCCCATCAGAATTTTGCTTCGCATCAAGAATTTCGGAAGTATCATAACTACCAATATCCTTTGGAACTGTTACATCGCCTTCTGTAACTTTCAGAGGATTATATCCATTAACCACATAAACCCATGATTGAAAATCACGCGCTACAAGAAAGGCACGCATAACAATTTTCCATCAAAAGTAATTTGAGTCATCGAAGATTGGTGCTATGTTTATAGACATAGCAGTTCTGTCCATATTCAGATGGCTACAAACATAGACTTATAAAGTCTTTAACGTGTTTGCCTGCTCTGATACCAATTGAAAAAACGGGGGTACAACAACCGCACCCAACAATTCGTTTTATAATCTGAATAGACAAACTCCAATATACTTTCAAGAGAATCAACTAGACAGTTAGACTCAATCTAGAGAAAAGTATATCAAAGAGTTTTTGTATCTATATCTCTAAATTCAATCTGCAATCAGCAAATAGGAATTTTCGAGCCCGATTGAATATAAGAGAAATAACTTGAACGGTACCAAAGACCAATGTTTAAGGATAATTCAATTTCAATCAACAACCAAATGTTGTATTTCCCAATTGATCGATTCAACACACAACCTGTGATATTTCAATTATATAACAAAATATAACGCAGTAAAGAAGTAACACAGACGCCAGAAGTTTTGTTAACGAGGAAACCACAAATGCAGAAAAACCCTGGGACCTAGTCCAGATTTGAACACCACAATGTATTAAGCCGCTACAGACACTAGCCTACTACCAATGAACTTCGGACTGGACTGTAGTTGAACCCTAATCAATCTCACACTGATTCAAGGTACAATTGCGCTCCTTACGTCTCTGACCCAACATGATACTACTCACTTGATTCCCTTAGCTGATCTCACCCACAACCAAGAGTTGCTACGACCCAATTTCGAAAACTTGATTAACAAATATGTCTCACACAGAAAATTCTATAGGAATAGATAAATCAATCTCCCACAGAAATACCTACAAGTTTTGTTCATTCTTTTGATAAATCAAGGTGAAGATGAACCAATTGATAACCCAGACTTATATTCCCGAAGAATAGCCTAGTATTACCAATCACCTCACAATAATCTTTATCGTATGGTAACGAAACAAGATATTTTGGAGTCACAAATAATGAGACGAAGATGCTTGTGACTACTTTTTATCTTGCCTATTGGAGAATAAATCTCGAGCCAATCTTAAAGAAGATCGTACTCAATACGATGGAAACATCAAGATCATACCACGCAACTACATAGAAAATAGTTTGGTATGGCTTCACTATCCCAATGAAGTTTTCAAGTAGTTAACCTATAGGGATTCGTGAAAAACCTAAGGTTAAAGGAGAATCGACTCCAACTTATGCAACTAGTATCATACATGAGGTGTGGGGATTAGGTTTCCTAGTTGCTAGAGTTCTCCTTTATATAGTTTTCAAATCAGGGTTTGCAATCTAAGTTACCGAGGTAACAAATCATTCAATATTCACCGTTAGATGAAAACCTGATTAGTTTCAAGCTAATATCTTTCAACTGTTAAATCGAGCTTAGCTTGTTACACATAAATGAAATGTACCTTCATTTAGGTTTATGTAACCATACCTAAACGTGTACACCATGTTGGCTCAACAATAGTTGACCAAGGTTAGCCATATGAACACTCTCATATCAACCTTGTTCATCTTAACTATAACTAGTTCAAATGACTCAAATGAAACTAGTTAAATAGTTGTTCAATTGCTTTACTCTCAAAGAATTATACAAGAACACAATTGAAGCAACATCGGTTTGCTTCACTCGAATCAATTCATGAACATTATAGCCACGGTTTGAAAAGAATGCATTCCTTAATATATAAATGTATTAGTTCATGTACTAGACCGATTTTAGAACTCTAACCTTCAAGTACGCGAACATGTACGCATACTTGAAATACCCGGACTGAAATTGGGTTTCGCCAGTACGCGAATGGTACGCATACCACCAATCCCAGCAGAAAATCTCGGACATGAACCTTACGCCAATATGCATACGGGTGCGCATACTTAGGTTCCCGGACTTCTCAAACCAACATGTACGCATACTATGGTTCCCGAACATGGATTACATATGTGCAAGAGTACAAAACATGTCACAATCCAACAATGGTTAAGTGTTCTAACCTCTTATTTCAATCATTGAAACTTTCTTAGAGGATGAAAATAGCCGTTTTCACACACTATTAGCATTAAAGCAATTTTCAAGTTATTGAAATAATCATAACGAAACATTCCAAGTCTACACCAAATGATTGTGTTGGCAAACCATGTAAGATGTTACTCGGCAATTTTCACATGATCATCTTTTGACTTTCATCAAGAATATAAGATGAACTTGGTCGAAGTGAAAGCTTGCCAGCACATATTCCGAGAAATATGTAAGCGAGTTAAACTCAGCTCGAAATTTCAAATGTGTATAATAGAAAACTATATCATAACACGACTTATATCTCAATATAGGAGATAGAGTAGAAATAGACTTCCCAAGTGATAGATGAGTTTCAGTTTCCACATTCCTTTTTGTTGATGAAGTTCCACAAGCTCTACTTAGTAGTTCTTCGTCTTCAATGATGAACGCCGTGAAGTCTAATGCTGAATTACACATTTTATCCTAGTCCGAGACAACTATAAGTAGACTAGAAATCAAGACTTATATTTTTAGCGAGTCTTACGCTTCTTAGTGCTCTAATGCAACAATAGATATGGCTAACTTGGTTAACAAGCAATTATGTTATTTATCCAACCTGATATACATGTTTAGGTACGGTTACCCATATTTAAATAGAAGTATGTCTCGTTTGTGTGTAACAACCTAAGACCATCTAACGATGGAGAATGATTGCTTAATTTCTAAGCAGACTTAGCTTGAATCTTAAATCAGGAGTTCATCTAACGTTGAATATTGAATGCTTTGTTACTAAGCTATCATAACTTTGATTATAAGCAACCTTGATTTGAAAGGATATATAAGGGAGAACTCTAGCAACTGCAAAACCTAAACCCCACACTTTCTTCTGTCCTCGTTGCAAACTAGAGTCGATTCTCCTTTAACCTAGGTTTTCCAAAATCATAATTAGGTTAACGACTTGAAGACTTCATTTGGGATTCAGATCCAACTATTTTCTCTTTAGTTTTGTATTCTGATCTTACTTGTTCTATCGTATTGAGTTTTATCTTCTCTAAGATTTACTCGAGATTTATTTGAAAAATCGGGGGTCTAACAACCTCACCCAATATTTCGTTTAAGAAATCTGTATGGACAAACTCCAATATAATTCCAATAGAATCAACTGGACAGTCAGATTCAATCAATGGAAATATATCCAAGAGTTGTAATTTTGTTTCACAATGTAATCAGCAAATCAAACAGATAGAAATCCGCGAGCCTGATTATCATGTGAAACAACTTGAATGGTAGCAAAGACCAATGTTCAAGTGTCAATCATTTTATATCAACAACCAAAGGTTGGATTATCTCGAACTACGCACAACATGTGATATTTCAATTATATAGAAAATATAATGCGGAAACGAAATAACACAGACACCAGAAGTTTTGTTAACGAGGAAACCGCAAATGCAAAAAAAACCTCGGGACTTAGTCCAGATTTGAACACCAAATTGTATTAAGCCGCTACAGACTTTAGCCTACTACAAGTTAACTTTGGACTGGAATGTAGTTGATCCCTAACCAATCTCACACTTATCAAGGTACAGTCACGTTCCTTACGCCTCTGAATCCCAACAGGACACTACGCACTTGATTCCCTTAGCTGATCTAACCCACAACTAAGAGTTGCTACGACCCAAAGTCGAAGACTTGATAAACCAATTTGTCTCACATAGAAATGTCTATTGAATAGATAAATTTGTCTCCCGCAGAAATACCTATGAGTTTTGTTATGTCTTTTGATAACCAAGGTGAACAGGAACCAATTGATACACCGGACTTATATTCCTGAAGAACAGCCTAGTAATATCAATCACCTCACAGTAATCTTAATCGTATGGTAGCGAAAGAAGATATTGTCGAATCACAAACGATGAGACAAAGATGTTTGTGACTACTTTTTATCTTGCCTATAGGAGATTAAATCTCGAGCAAATCTTAGAGAAAATAGTACTACAGAGAAAATAGTTGGGTCTGGCTTCACAATCCCAATGAAGTCATTAAGTCGTTAACCTATAATGGTTTTAGGAAAAACCAAGGTTAAAGGAGAATCGACTCTAGTCACAACTAGTATCACACAAGAAGTGTGGGGATTAGCGTTCCCAGTTGCTAGAGTTCTCCTTTATATAGTTTTCAAATCAGAGTTTCCAATCAATGTTATCTTGGTAACAATGCATTCAATATTCACCGTTAGATGAAAACCTAATTAGACTCAAGCTAATATCTTTCAACTTTTAGATCGAACTAAGCTTGTTACATACAAATGAAAAGTGACTTCATTTAGATATGGGTAACCTTACCTAAACGTGTATACCTTGTTTGCTCAACAATAGTTAAATGAAGTTAGCCATATGAACTCTTTCATATCAACCTTGTTCATTTTAATCAAAACTAGTTCAAATGACTCAAATGAAACTAATTAATTATAAAGTTGTTCAATTGTTTATATTCTCATAGAAGTATACAAGACATTATTGAAGCAAAATCGATTTTGATTCACTCGAATCAATTCATGAACATTATATCCATGGTTTGCAAAAGATTGCATTCCTTAATTTATAAACGTATATTAGCTCATGAACAAACCGATTTTAGAACATAACCTACTCAAGTATGCAAATGGGTACGCATACCTAAGTTCCCAGACTTGGTCTGGGTTCGCTAGTATGCGAACGTGTACGCATACTGTCGTACACCACCAAACTCAGTTGAATTCCCGAACTTTGAGCTTTCGCATGTACGCATACGAGTATGCATACTAAGTTCCCGGACTTCAACTAACAAACCATTACGCATAGGGTATGCATACTATGGTTCCCGGACTTGGAATAACTTGCAACAGTTAGCATACAAGTACGCATACTGTGCTATATCCAATCATGGTTAAGTGTTCTAAACTCCCATTTCAATCAATGAAACATTCTTAGAAGATGGGATAGCTGTCTCACACAAACTTTTAGTTTCAAAGCAATTTTCAAGTGATCGAATGATCAATACGAAACATTCTGAGTCTACATCAAATGACTGTCTCACACAAATCATGTAAGATGTTAGCAGGCGATTTTCATATGATCATCTTTTGACTTTCGTCAAGAAAATAAGGTGAACTTGGTTAAAGCGAAAGCTTACCAATGCATATTTCGAGAAATATGTAAGCGAGTTAAACTCAGCTCGGAATATCAAATGTGTATAATCGAAGTCTATATAGCTATACGACTTTTGTCTCAAATAGGAAATAGAGTTGATAGACTTTTGAGTGATAGATGAGGTCAAGTCTCCACATACCTTTTGTTTATGAAGTTCCACAAGCTCCCCTTAGTAGTTCTTCGTCTTCAATCGATGAACGCCGTGAAGTCTAAAGCTCAACTATACTTTCTATCTTAATCTGAGACTTAGCTATAAGTAGACTAGAAATCAAGACTTTATAGTTTTGGCAACTAAACTTGAAAAACAAGCTTGAGATAGCAACGCTTGCGAGTTCGACCGAGAAGTGCTCTAACAATCTCCCCCTTTGTCAATTTTTGTGACAAAACTATCAATACATATAGATTACAAAACAAATAAACTTTGTAGCCTCTCATCCAAATGGTTGATTTCCTTGGTTCTTCAACATTAGTCAAAATCTTCGTCACTTCCAAGTACTCCAGTGATTCTGAATGTGTTCAACTATGCATCATAGTTGTTAAAGATCCGTAGCCATAACAATGAGAAAACAGTAGCTCTCAATCATTGTTATACAGTGTCATAGTATTATTTAACAACATCAAAGTCCAATTTCATCACAACTTTGACAACAATACTATGGTGATATGTATCACTCCCCCTTAGTTAATAATTCATCTCACAATGAAAACCACTCCCCCTTACATAATGATCCGTAAACCATATGTATTTATAGTGTGAACTACACAATAATTCTCCCGCTTTTTGTCAATATAAATTGGCAAAGGTACGAAAACTAGCGGGATCATAATGAAATTCTCATAGAGATACTTCATGACTAAAAGAGAACATATCAACTTTGTTTCGATGATTTCACATAGTTGAAACTTAGTGTATTCATCAAGGAGTTTATAAAGATAGAAGATAACTCCTACAATATTCCACAGCCGCGCACTCCCTACAAAGATTTGGCAATTAAGCACAAGTTCAATTAAGAATTCTCCCCCATAAAATGTCATTCCCGAGAGAACAACAAGAGCGACCTTACTTTTACAAGAAAATAAGGATTTCTTTGGACATTAACAAATTACATGAAACATGAATTTGTATCCAGAAAACTCAATTAAATTAACCACAAGAGAACCCATGATTAATTTAATCGGAAATGCTCAACATAAGAGAACTTACGGAGCCACACAGTACTTTCACATAGAAGTGGATCAGGGAAAGATCAATAATTCAGAATATTCAATGATTCATTCTATTTTCATCAATATTTGCATAATGATACCATAGACTTAATCTTTGTTATCAAAAGTTCATTCTATTTTCCATCAATATTTGCACAATGACATATAATATACTTAACTTTTGACATATATTTAGCTGAACTTCTCATGGATTTAATACATTTAGCAGTTTACTTAAAAGATAAAATCATTCAAGGCTAAATTACCATTAAAGTCATTACAGCCATTAAAGGATAACAGTAATAAGTTCGACATAAGAAGTTCAACAAATAAAATCATAGGCATATATATAGTTAACACAACCAAGGCAAGTAAACAGTTATTAACGAATCATGTCATAGTAAGCATTAACAATTTCATCAAACTTCTCAATCAGTTCAGGATGAGTTTCAGTAGATGACTCCAATTGCTCTTGCAAGCATTCAACCTCTTCTCTGAGACGGGTAATTTCAGTGTTCGAGACTGTTGAAGCCTTTGCTGAGGTTCTAGTTGAGGTTTTCATCTTTTATATGCTTTCCATGGTTATGACTTTTGGACCTCCAAGATCAGTTCCAAAAGCAACGATACCGAAATGACATGCAAATCCTTCAAATAAGACAAGGAAAGCCTGGAGTCTTCTTAGAAGTTTGTTTTACACTTATCATCTGACGAATGATAATACTACAAAAATCGATGTTTCTCCCTTTAACAATGTAACAGACCAGTTCAGAAAAAGACTTGGTCCATACCATAATATCTATAGTACTCGACATCATATTAGCCACAACCAGTTTCCCAACAACTTTAAGAAACAACTTAGCACCATGAACATCAATCTTACCATCTCTCCATGAAACGTCTTTATTAGGAAGACGATTCGAAAGCACGTTTGGAGATAACCTTTCATGCTCAAGAGGTGGAAATTGGAATTTACCAACAGTGTTCAGTTTCAGAAGCTCAGCAATAACATGACGATTTACCAAAATGATTTCACCTCCCACAATGGTTTTAAAGGTGCAGTTAACAAAGTCTGGTTCATGTAAATTAGCTTAACTGAGCAGTCATTTTTATACGGAAAATTCCTATGGGTTGATGAATTATACCCCAATCAAAACCTCTAAAAAACCTAGAGATATGTTATACCCCTAACTCTTACCACGACTTAATCTTTTCCTAGATGCCATTGAAATCAAAGAGAGGCTAGAGAACGATGAAAGCTTACCGAGTACACGAACTGTTCGAAAACGATGAGTATAATGAAAATAGTTTTTGAACCAATATGCACAAAAACTTCTCCTGATTTCAAAGGTACACACCAAGTACAAAATGGTTAAGAAACGAGAGAGAGGTGATGGAAGGTTTGCGAACCAGAGGTTTTTCTCTTCCGTTCTTGAACTGTTCGAAAGAAGAAGAGGTGAAAAGAATGAAGTGTTCTTCCTCTTTTTATGTGTTAAGCAGTGGTTCAAGAACCATTTTAAACAAGTTCTGGAACGCGGATAAACACACTCAATGGTTCGGAGTACGTGAACCGTACGTGTGCAGGCAAGGGCTCGTTTGTTTTTGAGAAACATCATATTTTGAACAAAATAAGAATGAGAAATTTGGAGCAAAACTCAACAAATTTATAGCGAGCAATTCTTTGTGAACACAAGATAAAAACAGTATTGTGCAGCATGACACCAAGAGAGAGTTTCTTTCCAACAACTCTTACAACTTCCAGTATTGAGAGAAACACAAAGGACTGTTTTTACAAGTTTTTTAAAGAACTTAAAAAGAGCACAAGATAATATGTGTTGAAAGCTTTTTACTTTAGCTATGTTCATTGTATTCTTGATGAGTTTAGTTGGAAACAATTTATTTGTTGGAAACTAAATATTAAGTCAAAAGATGATGATGTGAAAATTACTTTGAACATCTTATATGATTTGTGTGAGACAGTCATTTGATGTTAGCTTGGGAAGTTTCGTATTGATCATTCGATCATTTGAAAATTAGTTGAAGCTAATGGTATGTGTGAGATTACCATTTTCATCATCTAAGGATGTTTCAATGATTGAAATGAGAGTTTAGAACAACTACCTATGTCTGGATACAACACGCTATGCATATCCAGTATGCGAACTGTATTGTGATGATTCAGGTCCAGAACTCTTGTTTGAGTACCTAGTATGCGAACGGTTTTACCTGAGAAGGTCCAGAACTCTTGTGTGCGTACCTAGTATGCAAACGGGTTTAACTGAGTTGGGTGTGGAACAATTATTCGCGAACCGAGTTTACGAACGGCTTGACTAGACCAAGGTTCGGAGCTGCTGTTCGCGTACCCAGTTTGCAAGCACATTGGTTAAGTTTTAAAATCGGTTATGTATGATCTCATTCTCATGAACTAAAAAATTTATGATTTAAGGATTGAAAATTAACTTTGCAAACCGTGACTTAATGTTCATGAATTGATTCTAGTATAAGTACTTTGTAAGATTAAGAATCAATCCGGTTTCATTTCAATTTGTTCATGAATATTTCTATAAGATAGTGAACAATTGGAAAACTCTATTTGAAACACAATTAGATTCATTTGATTATCTAGCTACCATGATTGATTGATCATCATATTGGATCTAGGAGTGTTAGATGAATGTGGTTAAGTTAAAAGTGTTCATATGGCTAACTTCGGTTAACTGTTATTGAGCCAACCCAATATACATGTTTAGGTACGGTTACCCATATCTAAATATAAGTATATTTCATTTGTGTGTAACAAGCTAAGACCATATAACGGTGGAGATTGATTGCTTAATCAACTAGGTTTTCTAAAAGTTTGAAAAGAATTTTGGCATATGTGCTTGAAAATGAAGAGTAAGACCAACGTCAGTGATGTGTCAATGTTTTCTCTCAGCGGTACCATTTTCTTGAGAGGTATGTGGACAAGAAAGTCGTAATGAGATACCACACTGGTCAAAAAAAAAAAGTTTGAAAGGACCTTTAGTGAGTTCATAAGCATTGTCTGTCTGAAAAGATACGATTTTGGTGGCCAACAAATTTTCATTAAGATGTTTAAAATGCTGAAAAGCTACAAGACAATCAGTTTTTGCTTTCATGGGATAAATCCAATGAAAGCGATTGTAGTCATCTATGAATACAATGTAGTACTTAAAACCTGAAAGAGAAGACACAAGGACATGGCCCCATACATCACAGTAAACAAGTTCTAAGGGAGCTGAACTGACTCTACTAGACAAATGAAAAGGCAATCTTTTACTTTTGTCTAACTGACAAATTACGAAGTAAGCTTTATTGACTCGGAAGATTGTAATTTGTGAATAATAACATCAACAGGATGACCAAGCTTGTTGTGCCAGATTGGTGAAGAAGCAACAGCGGAGGCATGAAAACAAACTGGAGAAGCAACTGAGAGAGACTTGAGTGGATACAGATTGTTATAAATGGAACCTAGCAAGAACCTGATTTATTATCACATCCTTTATCAAGTATTCTCAGTCATACAATTCAAAAAAACAGGCATTATCTTTAATAAACCTATCTATAGATAATAAATTTGCTTTCAAACTAGGAATGTATAATACCCTTAAAAGTTTTAAATTATTATATTTAGTAGATACTATAGAATCACAAACATGAGTTATGAGTAAAAGCTTACCATTTCCCATTATGACCTCAGAAGATCCATTATATCCAGAAGTATTTGTAAGAAGAGTAGGATCACTTGTCATGTGATTTGTTGCTCCAGAGTCTAGAATCCAACTGATAGAAGTAGGTGAACTAGTAGATTGTTCAATATTGTTAGGTTGTAATTCAATAACAGCAAAAACCTTATGAACTGAGCTAATAGAGTTTTTTATCAGGTGTGTATCTGTAGTAACACCTACTTGCACAATGGCCCATTCTCCTGCAGATCTGACATTCTACCTGTGACCAATCAACAGTTCCACCGCCAGAATTACCAAAATGACTGTGTGAACCAGAATTACTGTAGCGCCACTACCAGAACCGGAACTAGAAGATCCTTGAGTGTAGGTGTTGTTCTTGAAGTTAGAAGAATGATTCCTCTGATTCTTGTTGTTATTACTCTTTCTAGCACCATTTCCTCCACCGGAGTTAGTGTTTCGACCATATGTAGCAGTGGCATTCTGATTATCAAAAATACCTTGAACTTACGCATCTTGATCCTTAAGCCATTGTTGGTGACTAATCAAGCGTGCTTTAATTAATTTCAGAAAAGGTAAATGGAACTTCCCGTGTTTGAACAAAAATAACAAAATTGTTGTATAACGACCAAGACCATTCAACACATGCATAATGATATCATAATTACTCACACATTCATTAATAGAAGCAAGATTATCATTGATAGTCTTAATTTCATGAAGATAATCCTCTACAGAGCTGTTACCACGCTTGATGGATTGAAGTTGATTGTGTAATATTGATCTTCTAGCAACAAATTGAGTTGTAAAAGTGGTTTCAAGAAACACCCAAATTTCATGAGAAGTAGCTAAACCAAGGAAATCACCAGAAATTGATAGTGTAAATGTAGCTTTAAGACAACTAGACACAGAATGATCGACTTTCCTCCAATATAACCTGTCAGGATTCTAAACTTGAACACCATCAACCATTATAAAATGAGGTGGTTCTAGGAAAGTACCATCAAACAGATCTACTGCTATCAGTACAGATTCAAATTGATCTTTCCATAACAGGTAATTGGTATCATCAAGTTTTAAATAAATAAAATTTGCGATATTAGTAAAAGGAAGTCGAAAGTTATATCGATCTTAAATAGATTCATCATTAGAAGCAGCGGAAGATACTGAAGCACGAGTAACTGGAGGCATTGTGGAATCAAGAAATCTAGAATCCTTGAAATCTTATGATTTGTATGAAAAGTAACCTCAGTGATCAATCGAAGTTGAATCGAGCAATGAAGGAATGAAAAATCTTGAAAATAAATTTCAAGAAATCAGATCTGAGTAGAAAAGTTGATTGAGCTTACTACAATAGATGTGAAATTATGTTGTAATTTGATCAAAGATCAAATTTGTGATATGAAATGAAGAAAGATCCGAAAATATTGTAGAAGATTCTGGAAAAATTGTTGAAGTTTTTAGAGAAAGATCTAACCTAATCTGATACCATATAAGATAATCATAGTAAAGAGAAAATGATATATTGAATTATGTGAAATGATACCGAGATATACGATTACAGAGAGTACTTATAGTATTGACCAGACACTACAAAACAATGTAAGAAAAGTACATGACACTGACCTACCCAATACTCAAGCTAATAGAGCACTCATATAATAGATAGAGAAGACATTTAAAATGAACTCTTATAGGAGAAGAGGATGAAAGACTGGAATTGCACAACAATTTTTTCTGTTGGTTTTAAGACTCTTGGGCAGGCCATGCAGCAGAACTGTCCCACTACACAGTGTATCAGCTTGCAGCTTCCCCAGATAGGAGTGTATCATTTCCACTTGACGAAGGGCCGGGCCTAGGGATGGCAATGGGGCGGGTATGGGGCGGGGACCTTGAATCCCATCCCCTACCCCGTTCAAAAAACCAAAACCCATCCCCTACCCGATCCCCGTAAGAATGGGGCGGGGACGGGTATGGAGAATCCCCGTAGGGGATGGGTTCCCCATGGGTTACCGTAACACTACAATAAATATTTAGAATTTTATAAATAATAATAATTAAAAAATAATTATAATGTTCAAACAATAATAATAACCTATGCAAGTGCATTTTAAAATTTTAAGTTTATCATAACCAACTAAAGCGAAAAATAAAGGAAACAATTGACCCACAATTAAGAATTATGGTTCTTTTTACTTCTTAGTTCCTCATTATTAACCATCTTCCTCCATGTTAATCATCTCATCATGGTCTTCTTCATTGTCTTCCCAAAAGTTCCCCATTCTGATTTTAATCCACCTCTGAAATATAAAGAAAATGTATCATATATAACCGTAAATAAGTATTTAAATGTAAAAATTGTTTTAATACAACAAATATTCTTTTACCTTTCATCTTATCCCACAACCAATCTTGAGTGCACATCAAATATGGGGCGGGTATGGGCGGGGACCTTGAATCCCATCCCCGCCCCATCCCCGCATCATTAATTTCGGGATTCCCGCACCCCGCCCGTTCCCCATTTATACGGGTAAAACCCTAACCCATAGAGGCGGTCCCCACGGGATGGGTTTGGGTGGGGCAAATTGCCATCCCTAGCCGGGCCTGATGAGAAAAATGGGCAGTTATGACGGTTAAGAATTTCGATCCCGTTAGATTTCTGGAAGATGGTTTGAAGTAGCATCCCGTAAGGGAATATTTGCTGGCGCGGGAAAAGAAGACTGACATTGTACTCGGGGGAAATATATGTCGATTGATTTCATACATTCTTGTATGGGTTTAAGCATTTATATCTTACCAACTCTAGGTTTTGAAATGTAATTAGTTGATTCCTTACTCTTTTTTTTTTTTTTTTTTTTTTTGATGGGTTAGTACAGTGGTTAGTTGTGGCCCCTAAATACTACTAGCAATTACAAGGTCCAGGGTTCGAACCCTTACCTCCTTCAAGGGAGGGAGCATGAGAACCATCAGGCCCCTTGATGGTTCTCTAGTTGATTCCTTACTCATAGTCATGAATATTGGAGTCTTGAGTTAGCATGGCATTTGCCCCTACTTCCAGGATCGTACCTAGTGCTTGGGCCACATAGGCAACTACCTGGGGCCACCAAAATGTTTCTTTATCAAGAGTACAAAACAAAGCTAGGCTAAGTTTGCCTGTCTGAGTGGTGGTCAGGATTTGTCCGTGGGAAAGATAAATCAAGGGTTGTGGTTCTCCTGACCACCCCTACAACTCGCACGCGTGGCATTAATTCCAATATTATGAATGAAAAATGAATACATTTTCAAAAATTATAACGGGGAAGTTCGAACTCATGACCTATTGTGTCACAAGAGTGGCCTCTAACCACTGTTCCACCTTGGTTGGAATTAATAGAAAAGATAAATCAACGGTGAAGTTTGTTCAACTTAAATATCATAATTGCTTTATTAATTAGTGTTTCATTAATTGCACATAATAAATAATCCATTCATTATAAAGTGTTTTATTAATATGTGTTTCACTAATTGCTCATAATAAATGACTAATTATTTTTTAATTATAAGTGTTTTCTTAATTAATTATAATATGTATTTCTATTAATAAGTAATTTTGATAAATAATATCAATAGACATTTTTGGCGACAATGAGTAGTAAAAGAGGTGGAGGCCGAAAGATTAGTGGTGGTTAAGGGCGGTGCCAAGAACAATTATATTTATTTTTGTTCTTTTATCATCAAATGGGATACGAAGTCCACTTTTCACATGTATCCAACTTGCCAAGAGTTTTTTCTCCCTCTTTCCTCAAAATCCTAGCTTCGTCCCTGGTTTGTGGTGGAAAAAGTAGTGACGGTGAGTGCTGGTGAGTAGTGATGGACAATATTAATTTTATGTTTTCGTTACAACATCGATAACATCGTAGTGTGGAAGATGTGGTTGGTTGTTTTTAACACTTTTGATAAAGAAAGGTATCATATATTTCCGGGATGATATCATAGAAGATGATATATTCATGATCATAGTTGGATCACCCAAATGGTACCCCTATTATCTTTGGTACTATATCGTATAAATCATGATTTTTTAATGTTAAAATAAAATTGATTGCAATACAAGAAAGAATATATACATGGAAAAAAAATAATGAAACAAATCAATTGAAGACATTTTGTTCCATCTAAACCTCATACATGGCATTTGTGATTGAAATTTAGAATTGCGTCCAACAACCTACATGGGGTGGTCTGCAGTGATGGTGCAGTGGTGGAGTCAAAAATTGACATTGAGAAGGCCTGCTTTAAAAAAAAATAAAAATATATATATATATATATATATATATTTATAAAATATGTAAACTTTGGTGGACTACTTCAAAAAACTAAAATAAATATATTGAGAAGGCCTACTTCAAAAATTGACATTGAGAAGGAAACATGTAAACTTTGGGGAAGGAAACATGTAAACTTTGGGGGACTAAACCATAAATATATATGGACAAAGTACTATTTATAAAATAAACTAAAAAATTCATGTAGGAGTAAAAATTTAAGGGGTTAGAGCCAGGTTAGTCAACCCTTGGCTCTGCCACTAGGTGGTGGTGGATAAAAAAATGGATTCATATGGTTTTATGGTGGTGGCGGGTATTGGTGAACAAAAACATATTATGCTAATTTTGTAATGCCAGAAAATATGTAACGTTATATTATAAAGTATAAAACGTGGTTGATCATTTTAATGTTAAAATAAACTCGATAAAGCACATGTCCATTTTAAAAAATTAGTGCAATCAATTGCCATGTTATGTAATAACTAAACGAACGAAACACGAATCAAGATTAGAACATATGAAGTTATTTATTATCGATTTGTCAATGTAAAGAGTGGTCAGGATTTGTCCTTGGCATAATTTATCGCTGGGGTTTGTTTAACTTAACCATTTTAAAATACTTTATTAATTCGTGTCTCATTGATTGTTCATACTAATGATTAATTAAATTTCTATTATAAATGTCCCTTTAATAAGAATAAGTAATTGGGGGATATGGGAATTAATTGGGGGATATAGCTACAGGACAAAAAAGGTGTCCCAATAGTAATTCTGGGTGACCCCCTATGTAATTATTATTTTTAATTCCTAATCTAGCCCCCACTAATCAGGATTATTGATTAATTATAATTAGTAAAATGTTAAGTATTTGGGGGATAAATTAGTGTGTATTTATTTTTATTTGAATTTGTGTAGGTTAGTTGAGAGTAGAAGGAGGGAAAATGGTTTTTGAGTGGATTTTTTTTTGGAAAATGGAAGATGATTGTGATGAGAGAATTGTTGCTAAGAGGTTGAAAATTTGATTTTTTTTCTTTGAATCCACCATTGTTGCAGCTGAAAAAGCTTGGTACCGGCATGGTATTCAACCAAAAACCCATCATAGGCATTTTTGAGAATTTTCATAAATTGTTTGCCACTATCCGGGGAGTTCGGGGGGGCGTAGCACAGTTATCTGATTTTCGAGCATGCCGGAACTACTTCCGGCATGGTTTTTGCTTAAATTTCTATGCCAGAACATGATGAAAAGTATCCAGAAAATTGATTTTTTTTTCACTTAACTACCGGCATTGATAGATTTACATCGAGCATGCCGACATTTAGTTCCGCATTGAATTTCATCACTTCCTAAGCGTGGTCTTCATCATTTCCGACATGTTCACTTAGGCGTGGTCTTCATCCTAAATAACCATCCGGAACTCACTTCCGCATGGTCTTCATCCTAAACAACCATGCATAGGAACTCACTTCCGGCGTGGTCTTCATCCTAAATTCTATGCTTAGGAACATGATGAAAAGTATCGAGAAAATTGATTTTTTTTTCACTTGACTATCGGCATTGATAGATTTATATCGAGCATGCCGACATTGAGTTCCGGCATTGAATTTCATCACTTCCGGCATGGTCTTCATCACTTAAGCGTGATCTTCATCATTTCCGACATGTTCTTCATCACTTAGGCATGGTCTTCATCACTTCCGGCGTGGTCTTCATCATTTCCGGCATGTTCTTATCATTTCCGACATGTTCTTCATCGCTCCGGCAGAGAAGGAGAAGAGAATTTGAAAGGAAATGGGGAAAATTTAGAATTTGAAAGAGAATGGGAACATTTGGGTTTCAAAGTTTTAACCCTAAAAAGAAGAAGTGGAGATGGAAATGGGGAGTATGATTTTGTTTTTTGATTTTAAGTTTTTTGATTTTTATTTTGAGGGAAGGGTGTTTTAGTATTTTCGCCCCCAAAAGTCACCCCTTAGCACACACCATGGGTTGGGGGAAGTAATTCATATCCCCCAATTAATTTCCGTATCCCCCAATTACTTATTCTTTAATAATCTAACATAAATACATAATTTTATTAATAAATAATTGTACTAAAATCTATATTAATTCTAATGGTAGTAGTGGAAGTAGGGTTAGTATAAACGGTGGTGGGTGTTTGTGAATGGTGGAGGCGGTAACATTACTATTGGTGGAAGAAATAGTGGCAGTGGATGGTTTTTATGGTGGTGGGTGTTGGTAATAGTAGTGGATAATAATAGTTTTTGCTTTTTTAGTGAGTTTTATTGACCGAGTTAAAAAAAATCTTCACAAAACATGCAACATTGTATTGTGAAAGATGTAATTGGTTTTTTTAGCACCATTGATAAGGAAAAAATCAAATATTTCGAGGATGATACCGGAACGTATAAGACAATATGATCGTGACTGTTGGATCACTGAAACGGTATCCGTATTATATAAAGGCAATTGGTGTGCCCACGTAAGAGAACATTATCGCTCTCTCAAGTACTATTATATTTTTTCCTGAAAGACCATCAATGTCGAGTTGTTTCCCGACAACTACCTACAAAGACAACAACTGTTTGAAAATATTTGTTTGTTCATCAAAATCATCATAAAAAACTCTAAATCATAAATCTAAATTTCACCTCCGATGTTTATAGAATATTTTTTATATTTTACATTCTCAAATCATGCGAACTCTTGATTACAAATCAACAATATCAAATTACGAATCAATATGTATAGGTTTCATTCACAGGATTAGAAGGTAGAGTAGATACAGATGGGTAGATCACACAAAGCAGAACATGACTGAGAATACTTCAATAATTTGGTCAAGAAATAAGGTCAAAAATTTAAGATTAACTTTCTATAGGACTAATTAGATCGTCTTTGATAGGAGCTGACTAAAATATGGATTAATAATAATTTCCACATAAGACAATTTCAAAACATAGTTTGGCTAACTCTGCCTATGTAAAGAGTGGTCAAGATTTGTCCTTCCTCAATTGCTATGTTATGTGAGAAGAAGGTGATATCAAAGATTGAGGTACAATTCAAATCCATTAAATTCATACCATTTATAACTGGACACCTTGAAAAAAATTGACGTGTTGTTATTATTATTACAGGTAAGGGATACATTGACCACACTTGCGCAAATAACTCACTTCACAAATGATTGGTGTTGCATGTACTGTCTAGAATGCAACGGTGAATTTGAGGAAACAGGGCACCAGAAGCAGAGTCCGGAGTATTTTGGATATAGTAACTTAGACCCGATGAAATACTTATGTTCTTTTCTTTTTTTTTTAGTTTTTCCACAATCTGTTTATTTAAGAAAAATGCACATTGCAAATACATAACATCAACAAAAATTAGATAGATTGCGTTTGATAATAATGGCTACCAATGGTCCGGAAACGGCAAAAGAAAGGAATTGATGTAGAAGAATTGTTGGGATATACGATGGATTACTTGATACGAATGAAAGAGGTATAACTATTTCGATTCTGAAATCACATAAAGTTCACAGTAGAAGATGACATCAAGTTTAAAGTTAGTAACAAACATAATATGGCTAACTAAAATGTTCAAAACAAACAGGATATATAAACTTAGAAAGTCGTGGGACTTGAAGAGACCAATTTTGAAAACTACAATCTTAGAAAGCAACGATCCACAATACCATAATTTTTTTAATAAATATTCAATGTAGAAGATGTCAACTTTTGGTAAAGGATCTATTGACAACCTATAAATTTGAAATAGGATCAGGGAGTACAATATGTGTTCAAGGTTCTTTATGAGGTAATGTGTCGCCAGATTGTATTCCAAGACTTTTGAAGATATGGAAGTGACAAAATGTCCAAGACTTTTGAAGTTACCAAAGCCTTCGTTAAGACGAACTGTTGGGCACAATACTTTGTTGAAGATTTAATGGAAGAGGTTTGCATATATACAATCCCTTCGAAAAGGTAATTGTTACACATTTTAAACATTGTCATCTGATGGGTGTTAAAAATTACAGGAAAATCATGTCACATTGGAGAGTTTGTATCATCCGTTCGATGCAAAAAATAGTATTCTCTTCCTATTTGGAGGATCGACAACATGACCAGGATAAATGAGTCAGCTGGAGCGAAATAGGAGCATGGGGATACTTTTATGGACGTATTGATTAGTTGATTTCACCGAGATGAGCCCATTCGACGACATATTTTCAAAAAATATTTAAACTTCCATGTTCATGTAGAGCATTATCTCATTATAAGCAATGAACCTAAATAAAAAATTGTCTGGAAGTTAAGATTATATTTCTTTCGTTTGAGCAAATCTCCGTGGTAAAATATTAAAGGAAAAAACAAGAAAAAAAAGAGAGGAAAATCCGACTATTTTTATGACGAACCCATATTAAATCATAAGGAATTGATAAGTATTCGGGACACAAATTATACGATATATTAAAAATGAACCAAGTCATGAATATTGGAGTCTTGAGTTAGCATGGCATTTGCCCCTACTTCCAGGATCGTACCTAGTGCTTGGGCCACATAGGCAACTACCTGGGGCCACCAAAATGTTTCTTTATTTATATATAAACTAAGTATTGTGTATTTCGCCCATTATAAACAAACGAACTACTACAATGTATTCTAATTTCTACAAATTCCTAGAGTTTCTTATTAATCGGCCCAAGTTTTAACTACATTTTGGCCTAATAACACATTTTGTCTTCGGTCCCAATTAGTATACAACTTTATAACGTACAAAAGTAACAACCTAACGGGCTAAAATAGTTATACTCTCTCTCGCCGATAACACTTTAAAGGCATCTTGTATCAAGCTCCGTAATTATCTAAAACATGAAATGAGTTCCAATATGATGGGCATGACTTATATGCCGAAATAAATATTTCAAAAAGTTGTTTGCCAGCATAAACTGAATACACGATTTAAGTGTTGCATTTCTCGAAAGACATGGAAGCTTGCTACACAAATGCAGATATTGCGTACATAATTTTATTGATAATTCCAGTTATAGTTACCTTTGCATAAAGAAAATTTTCAAATTTTAAAAAATTTGAATTCCTTAAGTTAAATGTTTTAGTTCATGAATTCCTTAAGTTAATTGAAGTTGATCAAATTTTACATTCGAATTTTCCAGTTACAACATTTATATTTTACGGTTACAATTATCGAAGCTCGACTTTTATTAGATTAGCCATTTTTATAGAGTTGCTTGTATTTGGAAATGTTATAAATTACTTATATAAGTTTATTTTAAACAATTGGTTTTTTTTTTTTTGAAGGCCCACCTCTTTTTTTTTTTGTTGCCTAAAGGCCCTTTCCTATGCACCATGTCAAAAAAAAATGAGTTTGGCATGCAATGTGGCATGGCAAATGAATTTCCCCACTATGGTAGATATGTCAAATTTGATTAAAAGTATAATTTAATTGTGTTGGGTGAGACCCTAATGAATAAAAGATATATTTGTGTTATTGTGGTGGGGTATTTATAAAAAGTTTACTATTATTATATATTCGGTGGGACCCTATAGATATAAAAATATATTAGAAAAGTGAAAAAGTAAGAGAGAAGAAGAGATTATATATATATATATATATATATATATATAAAATTACTCAGAGATAAAGTCTTTATCGCTGGGGATAAAGAGACCATCGCTGGAGATAAAGAGACCATCGAGCGATGGAGTCTTTATCGCCCGATGGAAACTCCATCGTGTATGCCTATATGTTATTTCTAACATATAGGCATATGAGTTTGGCACTTTGGCATACCCATAGTGGGTGCATATATGCCAAATACATGAGTTTGGCATACGCATAGGAATAGGCCTAAGGCCTCTAAAAAGTTTAATACCGCTATGCCTACTTCATCCAACTATCGCGAGGGGGTGACCCACTTTGCTTAAAATACGGATAATTTCATCTATTTTCGTCACGACCTGTAGCTTTTGGGTCTGTTGCATATACTGCCTAACATTCCACAAGTACAAGTTGAGTGCACGTGCATTGCACGTCGACAAAACCTTAGTTTTTCATATGTATTTTCTATTCTCGCAAAAGTATGATGCTCTGAAACAAAAATCATTGTAACATACAATTCTCGGATATAAATATTTAGGGTCCAAGGCTTCTGCAGGAGGCGTGTATGTGGTGGCTTGAACAGGTTTCCTCATACACTTTTGTTGATGCATACCTTATTATTTTCTCAAACATTATGGCATTTCTCCTCTTTCTGTATCTAATAACTCGGGTTCCCCATTTCTTGAACTGATTCCTTGAGTAAGCATTTGGACTGGATTACTTGAGAAGGATCAATAGTTCCAGATGCAGGTCTAGTGTAAGAATGCAAGATATACATCATTGCTATACTGGTGGTACCATTGATAATACTGCAACCTGATTTTATAAAACAAATAAGATAGACACCAACAGTTACATAAACGGTGAAATGAAGAACACAGACATCTACAATGCATAATCTGAAGGATATTTTGAAGTTAAGTATCGAGGCTGATGTGCACTCAAACCTCTTTACAATCTAAAAAACTCACGAAACAGGAATATTGTACAATTGGTTTCATGACTTGCATTGTTTTCCTAATGAACAATTATGTCTGAACAAAGAAACGACAACCACCAGATCATGGCATTTCCCTCGAAGGGTTCATCTTCTGACAAACACGACCTCCCTATCAATTTTGCTAGACATGGCAGCCCCACTACTTGCACCTAACTACATCCTAAAGTGCTAGACACAATCCTGAATGCTCTAAGAGAATCAAGCCTATGAAATTTCACAACTCAATGGAAGAACCCCAAAATCGATTCCCAACCATCCTAAGCAGTTGTAAAGAAAGATAGAGAGACCACTTGGTTTCTTAAGCAGTTATGCCTTCACACTTCTTGTGTATATCACTGGCCTAACTACACACATAGATAAAACCATAGTAATAGAAAAGATAAAATAACAGTTACCCACATTAGCATAAAAAGCTCCAATGAATCTAAACTTTGCTAACGTTCCTTTTGTATAAATCCTACTCATACACTATTGCAGTTTGACTTCGGATATGTTCAAAGTTAATCCCCTAATTTTACTAATAATTGAACTGAACTGCAGAATCAACGAGAATACCTTCAATTAAAATAAAACTCATAGAATTAATAGAATCCAAACAACAATACAAACTATAATTAGATCAAATCAATACCATAAAACAACTTTTAAACAAACCAAAAAAATACAGGACATTGCCATATTAGAAAGCTTGATTATACGATTTAAAAACAAAAACCTTGACTTAATTAGATTTATACATGTCATCATTGAATAACAAACACATCGAAACCATTGATAAGCATAAATCAAATGAAACCCCTAAAATTTGACAGAACCCTAGAATTACAGATTACAGTAGAAAACGATTTTGATGGGAGGAAATGCACATACTTAATCGAAGAATAGAAAAAAAAATTGATTCAACTATTAATCTTCACATTCGAAACACAACTGAAGATTCAGCTGTTGAGCAGAGAGTCAGAGAGAATCGAGGGAGAAGAAGACTAATAATCGAAGAGAAATAACGGAAAGTGTTGTTCTATAAAAGTTTAGTTGGATCGGACTGATGTAGTTGGATATGGACCTAATCTAACGACGCATACTAAAAAGACGGGTTGGACGAATAGTACGTCGACGTACCAAAAATACGTGCGGGAACGAAAAATGGTTAGTGTTTTTAAGTAATGGTTGTTGGCATTAAAGAGGGGGGAGATTGGTACCCATGTCTTTCTGCGTAGCTTCAAGTTGCGATAAAAATAAATGTAATACTCTTCGTGGTGGTTCTAATTACTGAGCTTCATTTGAAGGAATATACATTTGATGGTGAATCTTGACATCCTTCTATCCAAGTAGATGTGTTCATGGTGGTGACGGGTATATTACTGGTATAAGAGGTTCAATGGCTGTCGGAGGAAGATATGGAAAAAAAACCATAGGTCATTTACTGATAGGGCAAAAATTAAAATCAAATAGGTCCGAGGGAATATATATGGAGGACAAGTGGCACGAGATAGGGGTACATGAAGCATATAGAGATGAGTGATGCTACATCGACGCCCATTTACACCGGGGAAATATCGTGAGGGGGAATTAACTGTCAGATTGAATGACTCGTGCATTTGGATAGGGAATGGGTATAAGTGGGTCCCATTCCCTCTCTCTCAGTCGATAATTCTCATGGGATTTACTCCTGGTATATAAAGCATTATTGTATGGAGACAGAGGATCTGGAGCTGTTATTTTGACTCACAAGTTGTATCGCCTATGCGTTTTTCCTGTTTCTTTTTCTTCCCCTTTTCGATAAAAACAAAATAAAAATAAAAATAAAAATAAGAAACTTGAATTAAAATTGGATTTCTGTCTTTAACCTTTTTAGCACAAATCAAGTTTAGTCTGCATCTAAATATATTCTTCCAAAATCTATTCGTTCCGCATTCAGAGAGGAGAGAGGCAGAGAGCTGATATCGCATTACGTAACACATCAGAGGCAAACAAGTCGGCATAATCATCAATCTACAGTATAACTTTTATAAATTAATATTTGCAGCACAAATCAAGTTTAGTCTGCGTCTAAATATATTCTTTCAAAATCTATTCGTTCCGCATTCAGAGAGGAGAGAGGCAGAGAGATGATATCGCAATTACGTAACACATCAGAGACATACAAGTCGGCATAATCATCAATATAGAGTATAACTTCTATAAAACAATAGGCTTGAAACTAAGAAAATTTATTATTTTTAAAGAAATATTAAATTATCCACAATATAATAAATTATTATTTTATAGTTTAATAATATATTATTATTATAAAGAATAATTCCTAGCTTGGAGGTTGAATAATAATTGTAGATTGTGAATATAACATTGACTAATTTTGTAGAGATATTATATCATTGACTAATTGCAATAAACATACAACCACTCCAGGTATAAATCACATTTTAACGTTTGAATTTTTAAGAAAATCAAACCAATATTGAATCATATTTGGATAAAATTTAACATGTATGAAACTTATTTTTTATTTTTTATTTTTATAGTAGCATTATTATTTTATATATTATTTGATACCTATTAATGCTTAAGGGAACATTTGATATGTATTATTTTAGGGATTGTCTCTCTGTTTTTATAGATTTGATGGTGTCTCAATACCATTCAGATTTCTTATATGATAGCCATAATGGCTTTTTCTGGTGGTGGTGCAGCATCATTATCAAGTATGTTATGAAAGAAGATGATCTTTTTTTTTGCTACGAAACACACCATACATTAAATAACCAGGGAATTACAGATATTGTTCAGGTTTACATTCCTAACAAGAGAAACCAGAAAAGAAGGAACATAAATCCAAAGACTCTTAAGACTAAATTTCCTAGCCCGACGAGCAAGACGATCGACTAGGAGATTATTCGAACGCTTTATGTACACTACTTTAAAATTCACTGAAGAAGAAATTAAACTCCGACATTGACTTAAAAGATCACCGGATCTCCAGTCAACATTAAGACTGACTCCATTAATAAACTGCACTAGCTGAAGACAATCCTTGGATTTAAAACGACATTGGAGAGATTCATCTCTTCTGCCCAAGAGATGGCCAAAATTAGAGCAGCAGCTTCAGCTCCTAATGCTTCAAAAATCAATCCAAAATCAGCACGAACACTATTTATATTTCCTGCAATGTCACACCAAATAACACCCAAACCCATGTGAAAACTTTTGAAAGAACCATCCACAAACATAAAATGCTCCACCTGCGCTCTAGGAATCTTTACATTACAAGTAGAAACAAGATTATGAGTCTGCGGAAAGATATAAGTGTTAATCATTCTCTTCGTATCTAAAATGGTCTTGTTCATATCAATAGAGGCATCACTAAATGACACATTACACCTTAACTTCCAAATGCACCAAAGCACTATGGCACCAACACTAGGCCAAGAAACAATAAAAGAAGAATCACCCATAGCAGAGTCATGCCAAGCCAGAAAATAGTCATCAATCCAATCCAAATCAACAGAAATCATATGATGCAGTGAAACTCCAGTCCATATTTGTTTCGCAATGGAGCAATTGATGAACAGATGCATAACAGTTTCCTCATGATTATGACACAACGGACAACTGACATCAGCAGCAGAATTATACTCATGAATCAAAGAATTAACCGCAACATGTAAGCGAAAATTTTCCATAAAAAGAACTTAATTTTAGGCAAGCAGTCAACACCCCAAACTTTCCTCCAAAAAGCAGCATCATCCGAGGAAGCCATATCATTTTTATAAACACGATAAGCAGAATTGTAAACTTACCATTCCTAGTATGCATCCACATTAAATCATCTTTCTGGTATAAATTTAGGGCGTTCCTTTATATACCCCTAGAAATACTAACCATACCCCCATTAATTAGTTAAGTTGGTTATAATTTAATTAACATGAAAGTTGTTGAATTAATATAAGTTTTTTATACGGATACCCCCTTTTGTATTCATCACAAAATCAATTTTCCAGATATTGTCTTGTATTTCGATGCCAAGACTTGTGTTCCCTTGAAGAACCAATCCTGGTTTTGGAGCGGGATTTAACTTGTCGATGCCTTTTTATACGAAAGAACTCCGTTGTTGAAGAACCAACTCACAAGAGAATGGAGATGGAAGATATTGTCTTTTGGATGAAAATAAATCCATGGGAAATAAGTCTGTACTGATGCTTGAATTTGGTGCAAGTTAGGCGCACATGATTGATTAGAAGAATAAAGGTCATTGGTTTAAATTTTGTCCACCATAAACACACCAACGTAAACACTTGGAGAATGAGTTCTTTCTATTGGTTATGTACTGATCCTGCCTGTATATTCAGTGTGTTCATACTTATATGATTAGTAAGTTGGCACTCAAATGGTCTTTTCCCAACAAAAGCCCTAAATCCAAATCAGATGAAAGGCAATTATTTCTGAAAATCAATCTAAGTGGAATTTTTTTTTTTTTTTTGCCCATAATTGATTTGGGGTTCGTTTGGTTATTGTTTTCGGGGTCCAAGGAAAATTAAGTTTAAACCAGTTAGGCTTTGCAACAGGTTCTTCTCTCCAGATCTGTGAAGAGAGTGAGAAAAAGAATAACTAGTTTCATCAATCTCTTAGATAAAGAGAAGACAGGTTTGTGTATCTGTTTCTCGTGGGGGTATGCAAATTTATAAACCTTGATGGGGTAGGTAAATAAATGTTGGGGGTACACAAATAAAGGGGTATCACTAGTAATTATGGTGGTATATAAAAGAATTCCCTAAATTTAATCTAATTGTCCTAATCCTAGTGACTTCATCAGGTGAGAACAGATCCATTAAAAGGATAACATTCCAACAACCATTCTGAGGATCAAAAAGTTCATTAACATATGTATAATTAATATTAGAAGTATGACCTGGAACAGGAGGAGCGGAAAATCCCGGAATCCAATTATCCTGCCAAATCCTAGTAGAAGCCCCATTGTTAATATTAACCACCGAGTTAGCTTTTAAGAAATTTAACCCTTTCACTATACCTTTCCAAATCCAGGATGAAGTATTTGCCGCCTTATCGATTTCAAGAAAATTCTGATTAGGAAAGTACTTATCTGTCAAAAAAATGGAGAGTAAACTATTGGGATTTTTTATAATACGCCATCCAAGCTTACAGATAAAAACTCAATTAGTAACAAAAGTGTTTTTAATACCCAAACCACCATTAAGTTTAGACTTGCCTAAATCATCCCAAGATCTAAAATAAGCAGCCCTCTTTGGATTCTTTTTAGACCACCAAAACCTCCTCTGAATAGAATCTAACTCTGAAGTAACTGTTTTCGGAAGGGGGAAATAGGCCAAATGATAGATGGCTAGATTAGATAAAACATGCTTGGTTACCACTGTTCTACCAGCAACATTAAGATTGGTTTTTTTTTGAAGAACCCAATCTAGCATACAAATTATCAATAAGAAATTTAAAGGAATTAGTTTTTTTTGAAAGACGATGATCTACTTCAGAAATTAATACCGATGTTGATTGTGATGATGTCGATTTGGGCTTATTGCTTCTTCACTATGGAAGCATATAACATATATGATGTTGATGATCAAGAATCTGAAGTTGAAAAATTAAAAAGATTTAAAATCATGACCATTAGAAATATATCAGTTTCGTCGATGGATTGGAGAATAGTACAATACTGGGTTGTATTTATTTTATTTTTTTGAAATCTGTAATGTTTGTACTAGTTGTTTTTTCCATTTGTTTCTGATGTAATTGATCATGTAACCAAAATTTCGTATTAATTGAAATTATCAGGCACTGTCTTTTTCCTTAAAAAAAAGTATTTTAATAATGGTTTTTGTAAAATTAATAAACGGAAATGCTATTTGGCGCCCCTAATAACGCCGTGCTCTACGCCCAATCCTATGTGGCTAGATTGCCAACAGATCATATCCCACGCAGTTAATCACGTGATTTTCTCTTCCGTCTTCCTTTTTTTCTTTTATTTTCGCTATCTCTGATTCTCTGTTGTTAGTCTTTGACCATCAGATTGAACTCAAAATCATCCACTAATACCTAGACGATGAACAAAAACCAGAACAAAAACTAATATAGAACTTCATCGAAATTAAAAGATCTGAAGGGTCTAATTTTGACTAGAGAAGTCAAAAAACCCATGCATCTTTCTTCTAAATTTGAATCTTAATTTTATTAGTTGTTTTTTTTTTGTTTTTTCTTTTTTCGAAGCATAATCTTTTATTAGTTGATAGAAAGAGAAATCCGAGAGGTAGTGTAAAATTTGAAATGCGGCTATTTAGAAATTTAACCTCCCAAGATTATCAATTGCAAGAAAACTCCAGTACATGATTATGGTGAAAGTTCCATTACATCGATTTCATGTTTGGAAGCCCCATTAGAAATTATCATTTCATGAATGTCAACCGGTTTTACCATGAAATGTTAAAAAATCCAACTTTTATTTCATCTTTTTCCAGCAAACCCATATTTCGAATCTCTATTTGAACCCTGAAAATCAATGAATACTAACCCTGACAATCAACCATACATTTAACTCGAAAAGTTCTTAAATCAAAATTGAGTTTTCTAAACACAGACGCAGTGAACAAAGTGTTATTAGTGATCCTTACTTAGGATTTTCATTCCTACAATTTGGCATTCTCTTTAATTTCGGTTAGGATGGTAAGAAAGAGGGACAAGATCTAAATGATCTGTTTTCAAGGAGGAACAACAACTCCAAGGGGCACATCAAACAACTTGGTTTGACGATTATACACCTACAGTGGGGCTGGCATACCATTAAAACGGATGAACAAACCCTCAAATAAAAGGTTTTTTTCACCGCGTCTCAGATTGAGTCGATCGACCTAATCTGAGACGATCAAATTATATTGAGACAATCTTCTCAATATGAATCGAGTTGAGTCGGTCGTCTCAATGTGATACGACCACTATCTTTGAAACAAAAAAAATATCCAGGAAGCTAGTTAAAATTATTTTATATATTTTATAAGATCTTTTTGATGAATGAGTCTCTCGTAACATTATAAAAATATTTTTTAATATAAAAACGGTCCTACCAGTTAAAAGAAATATTTGTTTATGTATTCAAGTAGATACTTTAGTTAAATTTGTCCATTGACCACTTTGAGAAATTAAGTTTGCGTGTCCACGTGAACATGCAAACAATCAAATTAGATGAGTCCCATTGGACTTGTTCATGAAGATGAGACGAAGTTTTTCGGAGTAATAAATAGAAGAAAGAGAAATCCACAATCACGTGATTTTTGATGCGTCACCTAGCCACTTTGGATTAGGGGCGGGGCGCTGAATAGCATTTCCGATTAATAAATTCGACTAATATATATGGAGGACAAGTGGTGTGTTATAATTGGCAGTCACAGGGGTATAGGCATCATTGGGAGACGGGGAATCTGGAGCCGTCATTTTGACTCACAAAATGTATCGCCCTGGGCGTCTCCCCAGTTCCTTTTTCTTTCTGATCAAAAAAAAAAAAAAACTGAACTAAAACTGAATCTAAATATAGATTCTTCCAAAATATATTAGTTCCGCATTCAGAGAGGAGAGGGCTGATATCGCAATTACGCAACACATCAGAGGCAAATTGCTAGGATCTTGCTTATTGTGGGTTTGTAACACAAACAAGTTGCATAATCATCAATATGGAACAATCTCCTCACTAATCTGCTATGTTGTTCTAATTGTGAAAAAAAGGAAACTACTTGTTGAAGCAGCATGCCTCACCCGAAACGGAATTCCTTCATTGCATACGTTACTAGAAAGATAAGATCGATTTTGAAAAAAATTGATCAAGGAGAAGGGGAGGAGCAGCAAAATGGGATGGATAGAGGAGCTATTGTACAAACTGATGGGGTAGAAGAAGGACAAGAGCAGCACAAAAAGGAACGGATATGTGAAAATCTTCCAGACGAGATGATGATTGAAAGTATTCTGACGAGATTACCAGTCCGGACTCTGGCAATATGTTGTTGCGTCAGTAAGTTATGGTACAATTCAATCCTTAATGATTCAAGATTTTCTATGATTCACTATATGCAAAACAAAAACAAAGTATTTCTAGTCTTTAATCTACTTAATATAATGAAAGATGGATCGGAAAAGGTTTTCTTTTTCAGTTTATTAGGAGGAGAAAAGGCGTATATTAGAGTTAGATTTCTCTCATGTTTTAGTACCGAGTGTACACATGAACTAGTAGGTTTTTGCAATGGTTTAGCATGTGTAAAACTAGCCAATGAAACTGGTGATGCTTATGGTTCAATAACTCTTGTTAACCCGATGAGGGATGAAGGGCTCGTCCTGGCTTATGTACCACCTACTGACGGATACATCTACTTGTGTCATGGTTTTGGTTTTGATTCATTATCACAAGTATACAAGGCTGTGATTGTTTTTACTTCAGACGCCAAGGCCGAGATTCTTTGCTTGGTCATTACATTGGGAACTATGTCGTGGAGAAAGATAAGCACTAGTACTTTTGATATCTCAGCTCCTAGTGGGATGGTCGTCAGAGTTCCGAAAATATTATGGAGAGCAGCCACCTTGTGCGGAGGTGATCTTTTCTGGAGGATGCATAATCAAATTGGTAATAATACTGACATTAAAATGTTGCTCTCATTCGACCTCCACAACGAGAAGATTCACTTCATTCGACTCCCGCCTGAATGTACTCTGACAACAGCAACAAATGAGCATCGGTATGTAGTAGTTGATCATCTTCTGGAGTTTAAAGGATACCCTTGTATTGCACGTTCTGAGGGGATAACAACATCCAAAAATGATCATGGCGGCCACCGTTGTAATTATCAGACCGGTGTTTGTTGTTGTTGTTACAAGATTCATATGTATATCTTGAAGGACAAGGACAAGCAAGTATGGACCAGGGAGGAAACTTTCAATGTTCAGATTATGGATCAGGAAGGTTTACAACCAACTCCACTCTGTTGGTACTTCGACAGTTCTGCTGCTACGGTTCCTACACGTATATTGACTTTCACTGATCAGGTGTTATTGTATTGGTTTAATGGAGAACGTCTTATATTCTACAATTTGCATGAAAAGCATCTCAAGGTGGTGGAATGCATATTTTTAAATCTAAGATGAATGAAGACCTAGGACGTCGTGTTGGTGCTGATGATAATATTTATTGCCCATCCATGGATTATCAGCTGCACGCTCAAGCAGAGAATATCATTTCTCTGAAAACTTTCATTCCGGAAGGAGTTAAGACTATCAAAACTGATTGTGCTGATGAGCTGAATGCCCTTCTAGATAAGAACATTGCGGCAGGATGGCTGTCTGTAGGAAGAATAAAACATACTTATTATGCCTTCTTATAGTTTGTTTCGTCCTGTTACAGTTTTCTGTTCAGACTACTAGTTTTATGTGAGTGTTTGTTTATCTGTTTATTTTTGACTTGTAAGTGCTAATATGCTTATGCTTAAACAGGTTTTTGATTCTATTCAAAAAAGTTTTACCGACATAAAATTGGTCTTCTATTTTTTGACTTGTATTGACTAATAATGGAAAGGATAATGTCATATTCCTGTGGCTATCAGAGTTCTGAATCTGACTGAATCCAACTGACCGTAATTGAAGCAACAAAACCTTTAGTGGGTCATGTTGCTGATTCTGGGTACTCCTCTCTCCTCACCATCTCCCATCAGGTAACTCTTTTCTCTTAGTTTTCTGTTTGCTTCTTCATGATCCATTTGATTTAATAATTTTACCTAGTGGAATCATTGGAGTTGAAGATCTTGTTTTTTTTTTTTATTTTACAAAAATGGTGATATACATTGCAAAATGTAAGCTTAAACTCTAACCAACCCGCATTTCATTGTTCTAATGTCGTGTTTTTATTACATCAATTTTTGGTTAATCGTTAATCTGCTGTATATAGGGAGGTTCCAAGAAACAGAACATCAATTACTTGTTCATGGCAGCAATCCGCATCAAGCAATAAAGTTACTGTCAAACGTGTTTTATCCGGTGTTGCCGTTTCACTTGTACTTCTTTCTCAGACTAATCAGGTCAGTCAGTTTCGGTGTTTCTCTCAATTGTACTTCTTTTTTATCAAATAGTTTGTGACTTTCAATTGCCCATAGTTATGGATTTTCAAGCCGATTCGGTGCATAGCTAGGCAATCAAACGAAAAACAAGACAGAATGTAATTAAAAAATCCACTGTCAGTGACATGGTGGAGAAGAGGATGAAAGACTGGAATTGCGCAACTAATTTTTTTCTGTTGGTTTTAAGACTCTTGGGCAGGCCATTGCAGCAGAACCGTCCCACTCCACACTGTGTCAGCTTGCAGCTGCCCCAGATAAGAGTGTGCCATTTCCACTTGACGAAGGGTCTGATGGAAAAAATGGGCAGTTGATGATGATGAGAGGTATGACGGCTAAGAATTTCGATCCAGTTAGATATTCTGGAAGATGGTTTGAAGTAGCCTCCCGTAAGGGTGGATTTGCTGGCGCGGGTCAAGAAGACTGTCATTGTACTCAGGTGATATATATGCTGATTGATTTCATGTGTTCTTGTATGGGTTTAATATCTCACTGAGTCTAGGTTTTGAACTGTCATTAGTTGATTCCTTACTCATAGTCATGAACATTTGAATCTTGAGTTAGCATGGCTTTTGCCCCTACTGCATCCAACTATCGCGAGGGAGTCACCACACTTTACTTAAAATATGCTTCTGTCACGACCTGTAGCTTTTGGGTCTGTTGCATATACTGAGTTTTATATATGCTCCACAAAATTTGCAGGGAGTATATACATTTGATGGTGAATCTAAACCTCCTTCCATCCAAGTAGATACATTTTGTGTTCATGGTGGTCCTGACGGGTATATTACTGGTATAAGAGGGAAGGTTCAATGCCTGTCAGAGGAAGATAAGGAGAAAAACGAAACGGATTTAGAAATGAGAGAGATGATTAGAGAAAAGTGTACCCTCCGTTTTCCAACGTTGCCATTTATTCCCAAGTTGCCTTATGACGTGATTGCAACTGATTACGACAATTATGCTATTGTGTCAGGGGCTAAAGACACAAGTTTCATTCAGGTAACATGAGGACATTACACACTTGTATATGATAACAATCTATATTCATTTGCATACCGTGTCTTCTTACAGTTAACCACTAGTTGAATGATAAAGACACAAGTTTGGTTCTGGTCTTGAAATTTCAGATTTACTCAAGGACGCCAAACCCTGGACCAGAATTCATAGAGAAATACAAGTCTTACTTGGCAGATTACGGGTACGATCCGAGCAAGATCAACGACACTCCACAAGATTGTGATGTATCTGACACTCAGTTATCAGCAATGATGTCTATGCCTGGAATGCAGAAAGCTCTTACAAACCAATTTCCTGATTTAGAACTAAAGAAATCAGTTCAATTTGATCCTTTTACGAGTACGTTTGGAACTCTAAAGAAGCTTGTTCAACTCTATTTTAAGTAGTTTTTATGCTTCTCGAGACTTGCATACAAATGTAACAGTTGTGGAGCTGTTCAAAAATCTGCTGTGTAGACTTTTTAAACTTGGAGCAATTCTGAAAAGAGAATCAAAGATATTGCAGTATCTTCCAAAATATGTGTGAACTGATAATAGTCAGCGGAAACTAACCCCACCAGACTTGGGTTGATTTCAGAACCATATTGCGTACTGAATGCTTTGATCCGTAATTGAAAGTTTGAAATTTCGCCTCTTGGGGTGGAGATAAATTGCAGAATCTTACAGGGAAATATGTAGCATTCATTGTAAGGCCGACCGAGCGAAGCGAAGGAGGACTCTATATATGATGATTTTGTGTCAATGTGAAGCGTGACATTTTTTTCCAATTAGACACAAACGATTGGATTTGGTTCAACGATGAAATGACGACATTGCCCCTCTAAATCTTTTTTTCCTTTAGAAATTTTCGTAAATAAACCAAAGAGGAAGGGCAGTAAGGTATTAGACATTTTCGTAAATAAACCAAAGAAGAAGGGCAACTAGATATAAGAGCCAAAGTTTATTAAAATTTCTTATGTATCCTATTTCTTTAGGGGTATAATTGACAACCAAACTTTAATATAACATATCTAAAAAACCGTGCCTTGAAATTTTACAAATTTTATCTCGTTGGAAAGGTTTTAAAATATATACGCAATGAGGGCAAACAACAATATCAAATTTAGAGTTTCTCCAAAAAAATTCGGAGGTATTTATCATTTTAGGTACAATTTTGATCCATTATGCAAACTACCACAAAGATACATAATAATTTGTGTAACCATATTTTGGTTTTATGCATCAACTAATTTTCTTTTGCAACTAATAAAACGATGTATTCTCTCTGTTTCAAGACTTTAGGCACAAATTTTCTTTTACAGTCCAGTTGCAGCAATGTTTCCTTTTTTCTTCGGTCGGCCCTCCCCACCGCGGCAGCGATCATCTAATTTTTTTTGCTTTATTTGGGTGCTAAAATTACGTATGTCAGAATCAATAGAGTAAGGGAAACAATTTTTCTCTAGCAGTGCCAGAGCAAATATGATCTAGCAGCACCGTATCTGGGCACGTGGATGTTTGTGATGTCATCCTACCCAAACTTTTAACTCCAGTTCCATCGTATCCGATCCGATTTTTTTAGTCCAGCCGTATTTAAACAAAAATCCAGGGAAAATTTAAACCAAGTAATTAATCACCTCTCAAAATCATAACTTATTGATAGGTGTCAGTATTGGCCTAGGTGGAATATATGTTTTATCTAGGGCAAAAATAACACACGGTCTCCAGGCTATTCACCATCTTCAAGCTATCCATAAATCTTCAAAAAAAAAAAAAAAATCTTCAAGCTATCCATAAATGTCACAGTTTAGAACATATTGAAAGAATAATATCCATCTTCTTATCAACTGGTTTGCTTTTTAGGGAGTGAACAAAACTCAAGTCACGGAATCAAAAAAGCAAGAATCCAAAGGAACTTAATACAAACCAGCAAAAATTAAAAATAAAATATATCATTCAAATATTTTTATCGTGTGTATTAACAATCCAGCAACAGCTAGCTAGTTTTCTTGGTGGTCTACTCGATCTAACATCCCATTCATGAGGAACTTGTTATAACTTGTGTGAATTTTTTCCTGTGTCCGAGCTAATACAGTATCATTATCGTGACGAAGCTTCCTGTATTTCTTATCTATGCACCTCCTTGAAAAACTCAAAATCTGGTTCGGATTAGTGAATAGGTACTGTATAAACCAATTCTTTGTGAATAGGCAAATTGTTGTCAATTCTTATAAAAAAATGTCATCCCGGATCGGTGTCTGAGAAGTTTGGGAAGAAATCAGTGGAGAAATTTGTAAAGAATTGAATAATGCAGTCTAGAACAACTCCCAAGCTTCTGAAATCTGATGCACATCTCTCGATACACATGTAGGTAGTGAATCCGCTAAAATAATTGAAGGGTGTCCATGTCTGTTCTTCTTCGTAAAGAAAGAAAGCGGAACAATATGAAATTAAATTACTTAAACACCAAATATACTAAAACTTTGAATACAATTGGAGATTATTATTTGCTTCACAGTTGACAAATAATATGATAGACACTGTTATCTATTATATTTCGATGTATTCACAAATAAAAAGAAAAAAGGGAAAAATATGGTTTGGTCATTTTTAAGGTGGTCCCATGTCTATTTGGTCCTTTCACAAATCACATTTTCCATTTGGTCAATAATTATTAAAATATCTAAAGTATCCCTTCCCTCTCTTATTTTTTCCTCTCACGTGAATGGTTTCTCTCTTGTTTATTTTCTCTACTAATTTCTCTCTCATTCTTACCTTAATATTTAAAAGTTTAAAAATTAAATATCTCTCAAAATATATGTCAAAAATTAATAAATTTTATATATTCGGAAAGCCCTCGACGATAGCTTTCCAACGAGTACCATTGTCGCTATGTTTCAGAGCTTTTAATTTTTTTTTCAATATAATAGTAGTTCATTCGAGAATGAAAAAAGCAGACTTCATTTGAAGATGAAGATATTGATGTTTTTATATGGACTTCATTAGAAATGAAGTCTTTTTTTAGGCTTTTTATATGGACTTCATTTCCGGAATGAAGTCTGTTTTTTCATGTTTTTATATGGACTTCATTCCAGAAATGAAGTCTGTTTGTATATGTTTTATATGGATTTCATTCCAGAAATGAAGTCTGTTTTTTTATGCTTTTTATATGGACTTCATTTCTGGAATGAAGTCTGTTTTTTTCATGTTTTTATATGTCTGTTTGTATGTGTTTTATATGGACTTCATTTCTGGAATGAAGTCTGTTTTTTTTCATGTTTTTATATGGACTTCATTCCAGAAATGAAGTCTGTTTGTATATGTTTTATATGTACTTCATTTTTGGAATGAAGTCTGTTTTTTTTTCATGTTTTTATATGGACTTCATTCCAGAAATGAAGTCTGTTTGTATATGTTTTATATGGACTTCATTTCTGGAATGAAGTCTGTTTTTTTAGGTTTTTATATGGACTTCATTCCAGAATATAATAGTTCATCAATATAGTTCATTTTGTAGAATGAACTCGCATAATAGTTCATTTTATAGCTAAAAAATAAGGCAAAAAAATAAAAGCTCCGAAACATAGCGACAATGGTACTCGTTGGAAAGCTATCGTCGAGGGCTTTCCGAATATATAAAATTTATCATTTTTAGACATATGGTTCAAAGATATTTAAGTTTTAAGTTTTATTTATTTATTTTTATTAAGTGATAGAAAAAACAAAGGATTGTGACATCACCTTAGGACCAAACCATTATTTTCTAGGACCAAACAATAATATAAGGGTGT
Organism: Papaver armeniacum; assembly: GCA_023531295.1. Classification (NCBI taxonomy): domain Eukaryota; kingdom Viridiplantae; phylum Streptophyta; class Magnoliopsida; order Ranunculales; family Papaveraceae; genus Papaver; species Papaver armeniacum. The sequence goes on from JAJJWW010017406.1 coordinate 139,729, forward strand.
TTTTGCCACTACAAGATGACATTTACATCATCCATGACATCACCCTAGGACCAAACTATAATTTTAGGACCAAATGATAATTTATATTACCAAATAGGACCAAACAGACAATTGACTAGGTCAATTGGACTAGAATCTCTCTAATATATTATTTCTAGGACCATATGGTATTTCCTACAAGAAAAAATTCTGTTATAAATTGAGGAGGATATATATGTATACTTAGAGCAATTCCTATGGGATGAACAAACTTAGAGTTTGTTCATTTTGATCCCACTATGGAATGAACAAACATGAAAAATGGATGTTCAAATGAACAAATCTGATGGTTTGAACATTGAGTCAGAACATCAGGCACGCGCTTGAGTGAAGGACGCGCAATCTTGGCTGCAACGCGCGTTTGAAGAGAAAACGTCGGCGTCACTTCCTCCAACGCCCGCGTCACTTACTCCAACGCCCACTGCAATTCCTGATTCCCAACAAATATTTTACTACTTTTTTACTCCATTTATCTTATTTTATCTCACTTTATCATATTTTATCTCACTTCATCCTATTTTATCTCACCTAAATATTATATTTTATTTTTCATCTTTATCCTACAAAACATTTTATATTAAAAAGAAATACTAGTGGGCCCTAGAAAACCAAATCTGTTCATTTTGGTATGATTTACCATAGTGGAGAAACGAGTTTGTTCATCCACGTGACTGAACAAACTAAAAAATTTGTTCATTCCCATAGGAAATGCTCTTACATGCAATATACTCAAACCAAAATGGGCTTTAGGCTTCTGGGGAATTCAGAGAAGCTTCACTTGTTGCGCCGAATACAAAAATATTTCTTGGTACTTCTCTATAAAATACGGTGAGTATTTTTTTCTTCTAAAAATTCGGTCAGGATATAACTGGATATAACTAGAGTTAAAGCTTGGGTTGAGTGACATCACAAACTGACACATGTCCGAATATTGTGCTGCTAGATCATATTTGCTCTAGCACTGCTAGAGCAAAATATTTTCCCACACACAGTGAGAAGTAAAATTCATCAAATCCACACTTTTCTATATGAGTTTAAAAAATCAAAAAGAAAATCAAAAAGTCAAGTTCATAAATTTTATTAGTTGTAAGAATTTGAATAACATCTTTGATAGGGGATTTTCAGACGATTGAAAACCTGAGATTGATTCTCTTTGTTTCATAGAGTTGGGCTAGTCATTCAGAAATATGTTGGAGCCCAGCTTGCAGCTTGGCTTCGACCAACAAATTTTAATTCATTTTTCTATTAAATATAAATACTTATTTTATCTTTTCCTAATATATATATATATATATATATATATATATATATATATATATCTTTTTAGAGGGAAAAATTGATCTTTACAAATCGAACATGAACAAGACATATTCTGAAGTACATTTTGACATATAAGCGGACGAAGTCTTAGATGTACAAGAAGATATTGCAATATTTCACAAACACGCGAGTTGTTGAATTGAAAAATTCGAGAGTTGAAATCAACTGAACAACGTGTTTTTTTTTTTTTTTTAAGAAGATCTATAATCAAAAATTTACCTTATTAACTGGAATTGAAATTGTTTATTTATTTCATTTACAATAAGGTTTTTCCTATTTCCTATCCATTTTTTCTATTTCCCAACTCCATTAATTCCTATCCTCAATTATCCTAAGTACCATCCATACAATTTTTTTATATGTCCTAAATCATATCTCTAATTGGGCCGACCGAGCGAAGCAAGGGAGGACCCTATATATGGTGACTTTGTGTCAATGTGAGGCATGGCATTTTTTTCCAATTAGACACAAAAGATTGGATTTGGTTCACCGATGAAAGGAGGACATTGCCCCTCTAAATCAAAATTTTCTATTTTTCCTTTAGACATTTTCGTAAATAAACCCAAGAGGAAGGACAAATATGTATTAGACATTTTCGTAAATAAACCAAAGAGGAAGGGCAATAAGGTATTAGATATTTTGGTAAATAAAACAAAGAAGAAGGGAAACTAGATATAAGAGCCAAATTTTATTATAATTCATTATGTATCCTATTTCATTAGGGGTATAATAGGTAACCAAAATTTAATATAACATATCTAAAAATCCGTGCCTTGGAATTTTACAAATTTTATCTCGTTGGAAAGGTTTTAAAAATATCTACGCAATGAGGGCAAACAACAATATCAAATTTAAAGTTTTTACGAAAAATTTGGAGGTTATTTATCATTTTAGGCACAATTTTGAAAATAAATGTATATCCATTATGCAAACTAACACAAAAGATACATAATACTTTATGTAAACATATTTTGGTTTTATGCATCAACTAATTTTCTTTTGCAACTACTAAAACGATGTATTTTCTCCGTTTCAAGAAAAGTGATATTTTCACTTTATGCGCACAAATTTTCTTTTACGGTCCAATTGCAACGGTGTTTCCTTTTTTCTTCGGTCGGCCCTCCCCACCGTGGCAGCGGTCATCTAGTTTTTTAGTTACACCCAATAATAAAAGGGGCAATACCGTGTTGGGGGACACTTATATTGCGATTGACAAAATAAGGGGCGGAAATATTAAATTTCCGAACCAAGGGACTTTGGTCATTACGCTCCCGGACAAATTCGCAAATACCATGCGTGCCCTAAATTTCCTTTGCGTTTCGGCGTTGGACTCGTTGTCCCGATTTTTATTGGACAACGGGACAATACGGTATATGACAGAGTTTACAATACTTACTGTCCTGTACCGTACGATGTATGACAATGTTTACAATACTTACTTTCCTGGACATTACGCCTTACACCGTAGATGTGACGTATACACAACGTCCACAATATTGTCACAACCAAGTATACAACTATCTAGTCTATATTCTGGAATTGTAAGTTCTGGTTGGCACGACCCGTCTTTATGTTCTTAGGTCCACGTGCTCTCTCTTACACTAGCACAACAAAGTTTACAACAGTCTGTACACCAAACATATATTATTATTTTAATGGTTTTACAGCATCTACAACTCGTATTGTGATTCACTTTATACCACAGACCTTAAGTATAAGAAAATAGAAAATGACGTTACACCAGCGTTTCTTATCTAGATGTTTTCCGGAGCTGAGCGATTAAAATGTTCTACGGTAACATCGGTCAAGGTGGAGTATATCGGTCGGCAATTGTAACCTCTTCGACAAATTTAGCTTGGTTGACACAAGTAGTAGGTTTAAGAGCCAATGTTTTCTACTAAGACGATAGTATTACGCCTATGTTTTTGCTGGTCAACTAAATCCATTATATACCCGATCGAGGTGAAGTTAAAACGTTTCATGTTTTGGGGTAACAAGGTTAAAATTATTTTTCTCAGATGGAGAAAACTTGTGTGCGTTGGTGAGCAATTCCCTGTTGCTTTTATATGTCTGCGTTGAGGTATACGATTATTGGTCCACGTTGCTCTGCAGACTACTGCTCACCCGGTTTGATAGCTTCTTGCGTACTGGCACTCTGGACATTTCTCCCTATCGTTTATGTATCTGAATGGTTTCGTTACTACTTCTTAAGAGGTAATCTTCTGTCAGCATCGAGAGTGCTCGCAAACAACCTACGGTATCACGTTCCAGTACCGAAGCCGTATATAAAGCCCTTGCTACTACTACCGCAAAACTTATTTGGATTCAATATCTTTTGCATTTATTAAGAATCTCTACAACCATACCCACCCTATGCTGCAACAATCTTGGAGCGACATACCTCACAGTTAATCCAGTTTTCCATGCGCGCACTAAGCACATTGAGATCGATTATCATTTTGTTCTAGAAAGGGTCACACATCGTCAACTTGATGTTCGTTTTATCAATACAAAAGATCAGCTCGCTGAAATTTTCACCAAGAGTCTTGGACCTGCTCGTCATGCGGATTTCCGGAGCAAGTTAACCGTCCACCAATGGCCGCTTAACTTGAAGGGGCGTATTAAGGAAACTTAAGCATAGTTCAAGACTTGGAAATCAAGTAAATATAGTTCTAGAGTCTTCTTTGTTATCAATATATATATATCTTATCATCTGCACGATCTGTGTGTGGAAAAATAATCAATATATTCAATTTTCAAGAGCTACTTTTCATAACTCACCTCCAACTAGAGACATGTTGCTTCACATATGCATAGATATTGAAAGTGATTTATGCCCTCTATGCAACACTGACAAGGAATCAGTCGATCATATGTTTATGCACTGTGCATATTCTTCCGAGATGTTAAAATGCTAGTAGTTCTTTGGTCTTCCGATCTAGATACTTTCAAATTTGTAGACTCCAACCTTATTTGGAGAAATTGGTACTCTCTCATGAGCGTGTAATCTTCTGTATCTGTGTGAAGGAGTTTTCTCCTTTTTTATTTAATATAACTTCTCATTCGAAGAAAGGTCAAAAATATATGTCTAGGCTTCGGGTAACCTGTTTCCACTAAGCCCATACGAAGGATGTCAAGCCCACTGTTACGCAAACGGATTGCAACAATAGCGCAAGCGGATTGCACAAAACTCACATGGAGATTACATTACTAAAGGATTTTCAAAGATTATCAGGAAATAATATGAAAATTGATCAGAACTAACTACTAAGGCTGAAATAATACCCTACTTTCTTTATTTTTGGATAAGGATTTCGATGGGATTTTATTATACGGGAAGTTTTTCACGGGACATTGAGGAGGAAGGAGGGGTATAGGTATAACAAAATATAAAAAAATTAAGAATTTTCATCTTAACGAAATTTTAACTAACATAACCGATTAATGGGGGTACCGTTAGTGATTCTCAGGGGTATATACAAGAACACCCTTACTAAAACACTCTGCATATTTTTCAACAGCTACTTTAAGAAAAAAATCCGTTACTTCTTTTAACCAAGAGCAATAACTGCTCCTTGGATTCAAACATACTGTTATTTTTAAAATGCTGTAATAACTGCATCTAGTCAACGGCTCAATATCTATTGTCTTTAAGCAATAGTGATAACGTGTACGCTCAGAATTGTCTCTATAGTGGGGTATAAAACCCATCCTGATTTTATCGGAACATTAGTCTGAGAGATTAGGTCAAAGAAAATTAGGGCAGGAAGTAGCAGAGAGCTTATAATTTCATCCGATTCAAAGTTATTTTAAGGGGATTTTCGAAACAACTTCTTCTTGCTGATGCAGTTTGGTACAAGGATCATATGATGGACAAGAATGGATCCTTTTGGTATAAGTAAGTTATTATTGTTTTAGTTTGAATTACCGTACTTTTGGTGTTGCACAAGAATATTTGAGTTTTTTTTTTTTTTGCTCGGCATATTTGAGCTTGTTAAAGGAAAACCAGATCTCAATATGATGGTGTTGTATAATTGTGTTTCAAGGAATGGTTCGTGGTTGTAATTCATCATCTGCACAAAAATGGGTTCTTTAATTCAAGAAATGGATCAAGAATCTCTTTCTCTTTTCAGCATTAGTCTACCAATTGAAGTAGCTTGTTCAAGGGATAATCACTAGGGAATCCAATTGGAATCAGTACTCTAGTTTTGTTACTAATCACTTTTCAAATAAATAGTATCTAAGCCATCTGATGTATGTGTCAGTTTGATACGAGTGGTCCAAAATATTTCTCCAGCAATATGAGTTAATACATGCTGATGAGAGGTAATCTAAAAGATGTGTCTTTTCTTGATAATGGTTTTGTGGTTTTAAGAATCTTATGACTGTTTTGAAGATCTCCATTTTTCATAGTGTTGCGCCTAACTCAAATTCTAGCCAAACAATAAAAGTTATGTAAAAGTAAATCAACATTTTTTTTTTTGCTACTAAAGGAAATTCATTAATGAAGATTAAAAAGTAAATTCAACACTGCCTCAGACATAAGAGGACTTATCCAACAAAACACGAACTTTCAAACATTGCCTCGGAAAAGCACACGAGGACTTACAAACGACGACCACAACCTTTAAACATCGCATCGGAGCACACACGAGGACTTCCTAAAATGGTGACCAAAACTATCAACAAAATACCAAGGAGGAATAACAGAAAATAAAACCACCACCAGCAGGCACTAACAAACTTAAACTTGTTTAACGATTTTCTCTAAACCCTCGGATGGACCACCAGCAGGGACAGGCTCTTCAACAAGGGTCTGAGCAGGAGTCACGATATTGGAAGTAGTAACGGCAGCTCTTTGACGTTCGCGACGGACACCAGCCTTGTATGCGTTCTTTATCTTCTTTCCATATTCAGCATGAAAATCATCAGTTCTCTTGGTCCAGTCAGTACGCTCAGCCTCTAGCTCCGCCTCATGACGAGCCTCAATACCAGTAAGTTCACCATATAAATTCGCATTCTCCTTCTTGAGTTCAGCCACTTGCTTCTCTACCTCTAGCAAACGATTGCGAGCTTCTGCGAGTTACCAAAAACAAAGACGAGTTAATCAATGCAAAGTTTTAAAGAACAATTAAGTAAAGATACTGATAAAAGCAACCTTCATGGTTGGCTAAAACATAATTTAGGGTCTGCTCAAGTTGGGCTCTCTACTTGAGTGGACGAATCATGGCTACCAATCGAATGACCACTTAGACAAGGAGCCTAACCCGCTAAGTTAAATAAAACTAAAAGAAAATGGTAAATACCTTCAAGTGCTTGATTATCCCGGCGTAGACTCTCAATCTCTTGATTAGCAGCACTCAGACTTGATTGCACACGGTGAGTATCGCCCTCATCGATTTTGGCTCGTTTTCTAGCAACACGAGAATTGGACAACATGGGAGTATGAAAGCGTTGGCTCTAACACAACAGTAAAAAACTGCAAGTTAGACCGGGGCAATTAAAATGCACTTATCAAACATATAAGAACTGCAAAAACTTACCATGGTCAAGATCCAACACTGAGTAGCCTCGTCTTGCGAGTTGAAAAACCCGTGCTTTGTCCTCCTCGCTCATATTAGGGAACTCATCGGAGCAAAGGACAGCAGCAGCTTGAGCAACTTCACCAAACACAGTTAAGGAAGAAGAAGAAGAGGAAGGAGCGATTGCAGAATTAGCAAAACCACTTGCAAATGAACTAAGCACGCCAGTGCCACCACCAATAGAAACAACTTTACCACCATTACCCAGAGCACCTCCATCGGATGGAGCATCCTTTCCATCACAACAAACACGAACATCTTTACCACCACCATCAACACCCAGAGCACCTCCATCGGATGAAGCACCCTTTTCAGCGACATCACTCTTCTGGGGAACAACATTCTCGCCCTGAGAGTTAACAGACTCAGACTCGCAGAAGGATTCACCCATATCATCATCCATATTATCATCATCAGAAATACAAGTAATATCAACATCAATAGCATGCATAGTAACACCATCAGGAGCATTAGAAAGGTCCGATCCATCTGCATCCTTCCCATGCTGCAAAATGTGAAATCAGATGCTATTTGATGAGGTGGTCAACCTATCAATAATAATTCTCTTATGCTACACAATCCTATAAAGAAGTAGTGAGGCAAGTCGAGTTCGTATCCATAGGGAGGTGTGAGTTTTAAGTTATTATATAAGCCAAATTGTTGTTGTTGAAAGACACAAGTTCTAAGATTGCAAAGATTGTAATTCAGATTATGAGATAGTATCGACTAGAGATTCATTCGCCACTACCAAACTAGATATTATTAATCATACAAGTTCTACTTCCAATTAATTTCGATTGTTAACAACTTTAAGACAAGTTATAAGTTCAACCAATCTTTAGACTCCAAAAATCAACACATAGAATAAGTTCTCTAGCGGATTCTAATTAAGTGAACCACCCAAAATAAGCTCTCTCGGTGTAATTCAAACAATTGCATAATATTTGTGAATCAAGTTGCTCCTAGCCACATGCTCGTAAGTTCGACATGTTAACCCAGGGTTATCTTTTACACACTATTGCATACAAAATCCCTTTGCGACAAATAGTGCACCGCTACTTTTGTAAAGATTACTCCAACAATTACGGATTAAAGTTCTCTATACTAGCATTAGAGTTGCAAACGAGTTACCTAATTGCGTACTTAGATACCTAGCAAACACCTCATGGTCATATAAACGGTAAAAGACAATCAACAAAAGATTTTTATCGGAAGAATAACTTGCATAATATTGATCAATAAAACATGTTCAGAGTTTTGAAATCCTCCCCAATCAATAAAGGAATTAGCTACTCATAGTTTTGGTTTAAGCACAATAATAAGTTCAAGGTAAATAAGGTTCAAAGCTAGAGAAAACTCGAAAGCAAACCACTGCGGAGGTACTCAGCAGCTTGCGAAAACTGGTTCAGGTTGATGCTTCTATGTACTTTGGCTCCCAGGAATTCTGTCTAACAACTTGCAGGCACAAACTGGTGGTTAAAAGAGGTCTCTTTCTTTGTATTTTGCGCCTCTTTTTTATATCTTCTCTGCCCTGTAAAATCGTGACCTGATCAACACCCAACAATCCTTATTCAGTAACAACTCTTCCAGCTTCCAAATCTCAGCCGTTCAACTCAGTAAAATGACGGCTAAGACAGACCATGTTGGCTGTTTTCTCGGCCCCAAACTCTTTCCATATCTGAGACAACTTTGTGCCCAAGTTTTCTATTCATGTCAGCTTCTAAACTCTTCCCAAGACAATACCAAACGTGACCAATGAACCATGACAACTAACCATTCTAGTTACGGCTAACTAGCAGCTAACACTTCAGCTCAAAATCAATCTCAAGTCAGGCCCCATACTCACGGAAGATCAGCTACAGAATAACCTTCACTGACTTCCGGCATCAAAACAACTTCAGAACCCTTGTAAAATAGTCGCAAGCCACAACTCCATTACAACAACACAATGGACAGCATCAACACTTCAACTCGATTGCAGTTCAGCTCAAAGTAATACCAAAATCAATCACCATTGGTAACAACACATTCTCTTCCTCTTTCTCCAGCTTAATCTCAGGCTACAGATTTCAGGTTCGAAAACCCATTCAAATCTCCTCCATATCTCAGCAGCAGCAATACTTCTTTCACTGCCAAGACTCGACCTGTAATACACCATAGCTCAACCACTTCTCCTTGTATGTCTAGAACCGCAAAGATCATGGATAGACAACAGCAATCCCATTTTAGTTCCATCCCCCTGTAACTCCATTTCCACCACTGCCATAACAGCACAACAGCTGCAATCTCAGTAACCCTGTCCTAAGCATTAATCTAGACAGTATTTCAATCCTGCAGCTCTACCAGCACCAGCAATTCCTTCTTCCTTGTCTCTGCACCTATAGGCATTCCCAATCTGTCGAGATGTACTACAACAACACCAACTCCCCATTTATTTCACAACTTCAATATGAGAACCAGTCATTCAGGTTTTTAAACAAACACTTTGTGTACACAACTTAATGGTGTTTTCATGAGTTAAAGAATCATCTTCTACACTTTCCATTTCCCTGCACAATTTAATTCTGATGCAAACCCACTTCGTCTAATCCTTCATAACTCATAATTCATCATCAATCTGGCCATTTACCATCACAAACCAACGACAACAGCATCAGTTCTTCCCCCTTCTATTCTCGACCTCAAATGGAACTGTCAGAACCACTGCAATTCACAAATTCTCGACAACCAAAACCCATTCTTTCTGTGTACTTCTCGAGCTCTTCTCATTTCCTTTGGAGCCTCTGAGAACACCCAACTCCAACACAGCCACCAAAATCTCATCGATTCACAACCTCAGATCCCATTTCTTCAACTGATTTCAGTCTTGAAACTCCACCAAACTATCATATCTCGAGCTCCTTATCACCTGCTCTGAATTTTTCCTTAACCTTGGCAGATGACCACCGGACCTTGGCTAGAACTGACCGCAACAAATCTGGGAGCATCAACGAGTGAACTCCGGCAATTGGTTTTGCTTGCGAATTGCTTTCTCGAATTGGTTCAAGGAAACCTAGATTCATCTCTTTGTACTACCCTTTCCACACACATGCCAACATCACAAGGTCTTGTACAGCAGGCCCTTTAGCTGGACTGAGTTGTTTTAATGGGCCGCTGGCTTGGTTTACTTGCCAGAACTGGAAAGATAGCTAGCAATCCACTCCTTGTATAAGCTTGCTACTTTATTATCAAATTATCACCAATAGCAGCCTGGTTTCTCTCCCTTTATGCAAGTTTGTTCCATTGTACCTAAAAGCATGCAAAGCAAACGTAATATACAATTTCACAAGAAAACTATAAAGAAAAGTGTTGAAAACCGACACTAAAATTAGGTGTTTTAGACGCCTATCAGATTCCCCCACACTTCATCTTTGCTAGTCCCCGAGCAAACAAATAAAAACAAAAATATACAACAACTCCGTTTCGTCGAGGCTACGGTTACTTTTATCGGAATGTAACAAGCCTTTGAACCTCTAGGTGTCCCTAGTGGACGAGTTATAGTCTCGTGAGGGCTTACGAGAGGTATACCCACAAAACCTACTCCAACTTCAAAGCGTTCCAGCGTCCCAAGCATCCAAAGAGCTATGAGGACATAAAGTTTCTGCATGCTAGTAATAAGAAGTTAGAAATACCAAAGAACATATTCTCATTCTTAATGTTGAGTGAGAAACTCACCATAATGAGAGAACGCGTGTTTGAGAGCGATCAATAAGCATTTCGCCTCGCCTTCTGCCTAACCAATAAGGGTTTTATGATAATTGCACTCAAAAAGACAACATTTTTATGGGTCTCACATGTGTGCGGATAGGAATGAAGAGAGAATCCTACACACGTTGAATGGTGGGAAAAAAACCTTCCGAATTATTTCTGGAGACTCCACAGAATCGTGGAAAATAAAGATATTTTTTTGATGATCTCTAAGAAAGGAAATCAACCATTATTGCGAGGATGGGATTACTTACCACCTTCACATCCGATCGGCAGTGACGAAAGCACCACTCTCACAGCGTCCAATAGAAACGTCTTCCTTCGGCTCGTATTCTTCATCTTCTTGGTCTTCGTCTTCGGTCTTCAACTGTTGATGATAAATAAACTCTTGAACTTCGATCCTTGACAATTTGTAACTCTTTTTCTCAAATTCCTTTTCGCTTGAAACTTCTTTATAGATTTTTCTTCCATCCCCACGGATTATTAAATAAATGAAAACTAAAACCAATAATAAAAATTTCTCTTGTCTCATTTTTTTTTATTCTGTAAAACAGGGGCAATCACAAGGAAGTATTTCCTACCTGAGCATCCTCAGCGTCCCGAATAGCCTGCGCCCGAGTGACCCGACACTTACAAACCAGTGCAACAGACTAGTTAAGCTCTCATGGCCTGTAAGCGGCAAATGACCATGCATTTCAGGAAGCCCAGCAAGAACACCACCGACATCGTCCCAACCATAAACGTATGTACCAGCAACCCGAATAGGGCACAAGAACCACTTCGGATCGTTAGTCTTACGTAGGGTGGGGTTACTCGGAGAATGAGGATCAAGATCGGACAGAAACAAAGGACCCCTTATAGCACGGCGATTCCTCGAAATACCCACATCAAAGCCCTCGAACTTCTCACCAAGCTGATGGCACCAGTAATTTTCCAAGAAGTTATCAGGAGTATACAGATCAGACATGGCAGGGACAAACTCATTCCTCTCATGCACCGTAATTATACCCTGGCTACGAAAATCACATTCTCGAAGAATACGATAGAAGTTGCCATTAGGTTGACACAAAGCCCTTTGAGGATTAAGACGAGAAAGAACCTCGAACTAGAAGGTGTTCAGAGGGTTTTATAAGGGTAGACGAAGACCCGCCTCTAACTGGCCTTTTGTAACCACAATCTCGTTTGGTCTACATGGCTGCTCGGCGATCTCACGGGTCAGAATCCCAGTCTGTTTATCAGTATGAGCATAAGAAACGTCGAATCTCTGAAGATGGTACCTGGCTTTTAGGTTCTCTAAATACAAGGCAGCTGTCATCTCTGCAGATCTACTTGAATCGTTATGTTTAGATACATGTCTCTTATCACCAGAACTGGAAAAGTTCACCAATAAAAGCCCAATTATCAGAAACAGAAACTGATAAAATAGAACGGAGAAACAAATAGAAAAAATGAAACCAAACACTAAGAGATAAACCCTAATATATAATACAGTAAAGCAACTGAACAAAAAACATAATACAGTAAAGCAACAATGAACCAATAACATCAACATCAGTGATGACAAACACAGGAGATAATATCAAAAAGGAGTGGTGCCTACCGCTTTAATGGACGAGATGGAGTTCTTCCAGACATGATATGATATTTATATAGATGGAGTTTAAAAAAAATCAGGAAAAATACAAAGAGAACAAAAATCTGAAACTTTTACAGGAGAAGTGACAAAATGAAAATGAGTACATGACGTACTCTCATATGAAGATTATATAGAGAAAAAATCCTTTGGATACGAACCGGCGCCCCAAGTCCAGCAGGTCATAAAGCAGTTACCTGGCAAAAAATGTTGGGAAGGGGCGAAGAATACGATTGAAGGGAGTGGGGAAGGGGTGGGACCGTGAAAAAGCATGCGTAACGTTTCCCACTTCCCAAGTGTTTATGGGTGAAAACTATTTCTGCCGGTTTTGGTAATTTGGGGTGTATGGATGAGAAATGAATCTAAACCCTAAACAAATGCACTGCACGGGAGTGCTTGTGATTCGAGAAATCAATTTGTACAACTCTGTCCTAAACCAAGAAATGGCCGTTCCAGACTTGCTTCGGTCACAAAGTGAAGGAGATGGGGTTGATCTTAGGGAGGGAAGCGAAGAAGGTGTTGAGATTGTGGAGGTGTTGGCTGTGTACGACTTGTATCAGAAAATTTGAACCGGCTGCGAGAATGTAAGCTATCAATCTTTGGTGTTGGGATACGATTGTATCAACACTTGGTTTTCTGTCTTGTCTTGTCTTGTCTTTGGAAATAGGAAGGAGAACCTATTTATACAAGTCATTAAGCCTAACCTACGTCTCTCATGGGAATTGGAGGAAGTGGAGTGATGGAGTAGTGGAGTTGTGTGTTAGTGTCACATGACCAGTCTTGCCCACTTCTCCCGTCATCACTAACCGTCCATGACTTCCTGACACGTTCTTGTAATGGCGTGTTGTGCGCTACATGCTATAAACCGCCAGACCCATACCCCAGTAAGTATCCCCCAATTTGTGACATGATTGATGTCTCGATCGTGTGGATCATGGGACCCACAGAAATTAGCATGTGATGCTGGATTAAATAACTAAGTTATATAGGAAGTCGATATTTATGAAATATCGTGTGTATTCTATGCAGATAACGCATCGAATATATTCATCATGTGTGAAGCATCGTTGTTTTAAGGCTTAACGGAGTAAGTCACGAATTTAAGCGTCTTAAAATAGCATCACGTCCAGCCATCTTCGAGTGATCGTTTGGAGGCTATACAGGCAAGCCACGATTTGGCCGATCACCTCACGTGGAAGAGTGGTGGACGGTGATCGTGGTGATGCCTTGCTGGTCGCCTAACTCCTGACCAGGGCTGCCTAACCAAGCTGGCGAAGTTGGACGGACGAGATGACTTGCGACCCACATCTGTGACTGTTGGATTAGGGTTTAGGATCTTGAAGAGGTGCGCAAGCATCACTCTTCAGCTTGGTCGAAACCAAGCATGGGAGGTGTATTAGGCAGCACCGACCGGGCATGTGTGTAGACAGCTCTCCGGTGTACACGTCCATACCTCATTACCCCATGAAGATATAATCTAGGCCGCTCAATTTGGTTGGCAAAGTTGAGTGGTTGAGATCGGTTTGCGGCAGAAATCCGTTGCCGCAAAGGAATCAGGGACCGCACGTCCATGCCTAGTTTGGGCGCACGAATCGAGGCGTCTAGCCATGGTCGGTCTTGGCCGATTGGTCAGTCGTGTAGACGGGCCCACGGTGATTGTGTTGACATGCTCAGGACCTGTTAAGTCCACATCTACACCTTCCATCTATGCTTGCGAAGATGGACGCTCGTGATCGATTAGTGACACATGTAATATGCCGCAAACCCTAATTAGGGTTTTGGATCGATCGTGTGTACACGACTTCATCCTAACGGTTTGGCAGGCTATGCTCCTTTGTGGAGGCCGACCATGTGGGTCCCATATTGGGTCGGTGGTGAACATGGTGATACCTGACTGACGGCCCTAGGCATGATCTAATCCATCCAAACATGCTGGTGAAGTTGGATGGTCGTTATTAATTTGAGACCTTAGTGGAATTTCCTGCGACCCTTTAAGCATTACGCCGGCCATACTTTGGGCAAACGCACGTTGCTCTATGGCTAGGTCAGGAGATGGTCGACCAGACAGGTAGAGAGGGGGCCCACCGGTGTGCAGAACAAGCTTGTCCGACCGGTCATGGGATAATCCACGCCATCCAATCATGCCGGTGAAGTTGGATGACCGTGGCTGGTTTTGAGACTGCCGTTGGCGGTCTTGTGCGCACAAGCTTTTCCAAGCTGCTCCACACCAGTCCAACCATCCTACTTTAGGCTGGTGTTCGGTGGTTATTTGGGAAGCATGGTATGTATTCGACCGACCAGGGCATAAACGGGCCCGCTGGTGGTCATTAAGGTGGTAGCCTGCTCCTGCTGAGGATCGTCTAGGCTGGTTAAATCATGCGGCCAACTTGCGTGGTCGTGATTGTTTCTGAGACTGATATGAACAGTCCATATTCAAATATGCTCAATCGGGCTAGTATAAACACCGAGAGATGTATGCTCAATCGGGCTAGTATAACACATCGACGAGATGTAGCTCGTGTCTGGTATTTCGTGCATGCCTCACTATTAACACTTGGAGATTCGTGTTACTCTGCTGAGAGCAACACTCAGTCGTCATGCCGCACTAATAATGAGAGTTCTGTGGGAACAGCACAGGAAATACAAGGTTGGTCATGCATTAATTGATAATGCTATAAATTCATAGGGTATATTGGATTATTGCTACATACTCCATTTTAGGTGAATTAGTAAAGTGGAGAAGTATTCATCACTTATCAGTGGCTTTATCCTTTGCAGGATGTCAGCGCATAATTTTGGCTTTTACAATTTCAACCCTAAACTAAAATCACCATCAACATTAAGTCCCCTTCCTAGCTCATAATGGTTACACTATTGTGGGGTAGGCATTAGATGGTGACAAATAAAGATAAAACTTTTGAGACAAAGTTAGATGTTACCAGGAGAGACGGGTTATCCTGTCCTTGGATCATGTCACGTTCAAGAGGCGTCCAGGCGAGCGTTCCCCTAGCATGATGTCGGTCTTGCCTGCTTCGATCGACCTTGCTATGCCTGCTTCGGTCGAGAGCCTGCTCCGTGCTTGCTCCGCTCGAACTTGGGGCCGTACCTAATCGACGGACTTCTGCGCCTGCTTCGTTCGTGGGAGTACGCCAGGTGTGACGACGACCTTGGTGGGACCGGTTTCCTCCTTCGGGTATTTGAGCCAAGAAGGGAATAGAACTTGTATGCTCCTTTTCCATAGAAAATCGTGCATGTAACCCTGGACGGATATGGACCCCACCATGTATATGCTTCGACCAAACGTCACCCTGTTAAACCTGTTTGATAGGCATGTGGGCCCGCCTACTTCCCTCAACCGTGGGACTCATCATGCGCTTGCTTGATCGAACGTGGGCTTGTTGTGCCTGCTTCGGTTAAACGTGGGTCCACTGTGTGCCTGCTTTGGTCGTGGGACCCGATGTAAGCATGCTTGCTTCGAACATGGGCAGATGTGCATGATTCGATCAAACACGGGTCCACCGTGTACATGCTTCAAACGTCGACCATGTGCTTCGACTGAAAACCGGCCCTGCTGTGTGCGCCTATTTCATTCGAATACCAGCCTTATGACCTTGATCAACACCGGCTTCGTGGACTTGACCAACACCGGCCTTGTTTGCTGATGTGGCCCAATACCATCCTTGTTTGTTGACGTGGCCCAATACCATCCTTGTTTGCTGACGTGGCCTAATACCTTACTGACGTGGCCCAATACCAGCCTTGTGACCTTGATCGGCCTTGATCGGCCTGACGTGACCCAATACCAGCCTACTTGCATGACGTGATATCAGTCTTGCTTGCGTGACGGGATATTAGCCTTGCGATCTCGACCAATACCGGCTTCGCGGACTTGAGCAACACCGGCCTCGTTTGGCCCAATACCAGCCTGGCTTGCTTTGCTCGTACGGTTTATGTGCTTGCTCGAGTGTCATCCTTGCTACTTTGACCAAACACCGACCCATCTAGCTTGACCAAACACCGGCCTTGCCTGCTTCGCTCGAACGTGGGACCCACCGCGTGCTTGTTTTCCTCAAAAATGAACCTTGTGTGCTCAAATGTGAATGTGGGTCCTGCAGAGAGTGTCGAAGCAGCTTCTGGAGCAAGCAGGTCCCAGAGAGCGTTGAAGTAGCTTCTGGAGTGTACGTCTAAGTGGGTCCCGGAAAGAGCGTTGAAGTGTTGAAGCGACTTCTTCTGGAGAGGGCTGAAACGCCTTCTTCTGGAGAGAGAGCATTGAAGCGGCTTCTGCTGGAGGGAGCGTTGAAGCGGCTTCTTCTTCTGTTTGGTTTCCCCTTGCGAATTACATGCTTCTTGATTGACCATCTCTCTTGTGATGAAGAAGTTCTTGACTGACGGCGAAGGAATTTCATGCTGAGCCTCCGTCCCCAAGCGTGGTCTACGTGGCTCTATCTTGTATGCCCGATGGGTCTTTTGTACGTAGTGGTCGTTGATATGGTGAAGCTCTGGATGGCATCAATCGACGAGCAACAACGGTTCTTGGCAGCAGATGTGATCAGAAGAGGGCGGCGGGAGAGGCGTGGTGGCAACTTGCACGAACTTGGCACCCTTCATACAATGGTAGAGATCATCTCGTTATTAGAGGAAGAAGCTGGAACCGATGGCTTTCTTGATGTTTCTTCATGGAATAGAGAAGAGAGAGACAGTTCCATGCCCACGAGTATCCACTGATCTTTCGACTTGATATATGTTGTCACGCTGGGTTCATGAGGCCGTATTTTCGCCTGCGTTGCGCTTCATAGACGTCCAGGATTATCACCGGCCTTTGACAATACGTCTGCACTCTTGAGTATATCCTCGTCTTTGGACATCTTGGAATGATAACGTGCTTGCATCTCTCTAAATTCACCATCTTTGAGATGGGCAGTGCTAAGCGTCATACTCCTTTGCCATTATCATCTTTGGATAGTGTCTTTGAGGAGTAGGGAAGTTCCTTCATGCGAATGACTTAATTAATGATGAAGCTCTTGACATGGAGAATCTGTATGTACCTATTAATACCCAGGTGCAATCTCCTTTGGTAACGCAACTACTTCTTCTACGGGAGACAAAATTCTGAAAGCGTCTCTCATTGATGTTGCTGCCGTCGAGTGATAGACGCATTTATGTGTCTAATTTGTCCTCAATGTTTCGTATTGTTAGTACTCGTTTTTGTCCTTATTATGGTGTTTTGTGTGTTTGTAGGTATTTTTTGGAAATAAAGATTTTTGGAAAAATCGTCTCGAAAAGTTGCTCGGAACACCCCCTGGAGGACATTTGCTATTCGGACTCCCACAATTACTAAGGGGCACCCTACTTGCTATTTACACCCCAGGTTTGGTTAGGGGGAGGTCCATTTTCTTCTTCATTTAAAGTTTGGTTTGGCGGGAAATTTCTATACATCCGCGTAATGTTATGGGATGATAATGGACGAGATTTTTTTGGGTTTTTTGTCGGATACTGGTTGGGTTTGACCTGTTACACCTAAACAGGGATGGTATGGAGTTTTGTTTCGAAAAAAAAAGCAAAGTCCACGTAGTTTTGATTATACAGGGAACTGCCATTAAAGGGGAGATTATCACGGGATATTTGGATGATACGTATTGCATGGGAGAAGATTTTTTTCTTCACCAAGATTCGACCCTATCAAGCCAAGATAAACAAGGAAATCCAGCTCAGAACATGCGTGAGAATGGTAAGAAAAGTAAAATATTCCCGTGAAAATAAAAATCATTAAACGAAGAATTATTCGAATTGATGGTGAAGGTTCGGAGGTTCTGTGAGTATATAAAGAGTTCTGGGGTCGATTAGAAGAGATAGAGAGAGCTTGGGGAGAGTTTAGAGCGTCAATAAGGTGAGAAATCAAAGTTGCAGAGCTTGTCTCTGCTGCTGCCATTGAAGACGAAGAACACGAAGAACAGACTGCCGAAACCCGTCGTTCTTCAACAGTGTTAGCGACTAGCAGTTGTGGGTCGTAGTTTGGAGATAGACTTAAATGAAACAACGGCAGTTTATCTTTATTGCTCTCTGTAACAGTGTTTGCAACGTTTATAAACGTTGCAAACACCCGATTTTCATCATTTTCTCCTTTTCATCATTTGTAAACACCTTTTTGAGCAATGAAATCAACTTTTGAGCGCGTTTCCAACATGATGAGCTAAACCTAATCCTTGGGGCGATGGAGGAAGCTATCTTTCCAATGAAAAAGTGGTAATTCTTAATTATTTAATTTGTGCAATTTTAATTATGATTATTTGCCCAGATTAAAAATAGATTTTATGATTTTTGTTAAACAATTGTATTTTCTATTGATGGAATATGCTTAGCCTAAGGTTTTGATATCCCATGCTTTGGATTAACATTTGTTGTTTCTAAAAAATCTACTTTTGCAATAGTTGAGAATCAAATTGAACGTGTGAAATTGCATGATTGTAACTAGTATCACTTTGGAATTGGTAAATAGCGGAATCCTAGCCCCAGCCTCTCCATAATTTCCAAACAAATTTTTAATTGAGCTTGTTATTTTTATTTACAAAAATTAAGTCTAAAAAAAATCTGCTTTCACAAGTCTTGAACGAACCTATTACTACAACATCATTGAAAAATAACCATCATCGAGCCAGACATGGAATATCTTGGACGTTGTTTCATCATTGTGGCAGTCGTGCATGCGGTACTAGAGTTGGAGTTGACGCGCATGATGTTGTATCTTGGTGGTTTTCCTCCTACAGGAAACTGCTTACAAAAGGCTGAAGGTTGTATTGCCCGTTGGTGAAATATATGCTTCCACGAACATCGTGAGGCTCTTCGTCTTACCGGCAGGCTTGCTTGTTTCTAGCGAGAGGCAGTCTTTGTCGCATCGAGCGGCGTTTAACAGCTTCACGGAGTTCAGAGGATATCTGAAAGCGCTGTTTTTTTAAAAAAATTGATTGATAGGTACCACCCTATTGATGCGCAATTACACCTTGAGGATATCCCGGGCCCGCTCTCGTCCGGGCTGACATAATAGGCGAACCCTTTGTGATGATTTGAAGATGACAATATTCGTTGAATTTTCAGAAACGCTTCCTGCTGTAGTGCGGTCCAGACGAAACTTGCTCCTTTCTTCATCAAGGGAGTGAATGAAGCAACGAGCTATGCCAGACCAGGTATAAAACGCCGAATGTAGTTCACCTTGACCATGAAGCTTTGGATCTCCTTCACGGTTCGCGGCAGCGACATTGTGAGGATAACTTGAGTCTTGGATTTCATTGCATCATGCTCATACATCCTTATCTGGTTGTAGCCGCCACATCCATCCATGGAGTATTACATGCCGTGTCCACTGGTAGCATCTACCAACATGTCGATATTAGGTAGAGGAAAATCGTCTTTGGGGCAGCATTCGTTCAAGTCTCTGAAATCCATGCAACCCCTGATCTCGCGCCTAAATTTCCTCGGAGATTGTTTGACCGGCTTGGATCGGAGATTGTATGAATGCTTACACAAGGTCGAGCTGATGGAGATAGGCCTAGGAGATTCCTCATCGTCGAGCTCATCAGTTGTGGAGTTGGTGCCATCTTGCAGCTGTCGTGGAGCAGGTAGCACTTCTCCCTGTGGATCGTCGTTGTTGTAGCATTCCGTTGGGCGGAGAGAAGAATTGAGACGCCTTGTCAGCAAGGATGCATCATGGGGCCTAGCCTTGGATGATGCAAGTCGGTCCTCCTCCTGGATTGACGCCCACGTGGGGAGTGGGATGCAATGAACTTTGTCTGATCTTTCCCGCGGAGCTTCCCTCAGTTTGAACAGTTTCACTCCGCATATTGGTGCGCAAGGAGACAATGATGCAGGGATACGAACGAGTTCTTTATTCAGCATAGTCTTCAGGCATTGGTAACACGTTGAAGGGAAGATCCTATTGTCATGAAGCCATGGTATCCCTAGTATCATATGATAGTCCGGCTCCTTCTCGATGACTTCGAATTTCACTTTCGACGGAACGGGCCCTGCGATCAAATTGATTGACATACCCGTATGTCTTGGTGAGCTTCCTTCAAAGCTTGATGAGGGTCATTGTGGTAGGATCCTTGATGCGTACGATCTTGCATGGGCGAACCTTTGCTGTCCCGAAAGTCTTGAGAGTAATCACATTCAAGAGGATCCTGCACCGTGTCGAAAATAGGGTCCTCTTGAACTCGTTGACGGAAACGGACCCTTGATGCGTGCGGTAACAAAACAGGAAAAGCCCGGTTGCAGTCGTTGACCTTCCTCCGCCATCATGTCGATGTTCCTGGTTAAATGTAACATTATTCACGAGATGTTTAAATGCATTCGAGATTCTGGGCGTGAAGGATCTCGGGTGCACCTCATTATTTGCTCTCAATCGACCTTCATCGTCTTCCTTGCAATTTTTCCAGATCCTAAGGTTGAGTAGAAGTCAACCCTCAAACAAATAATCGATTTCAATGTTAGTATGTGTTTTTAGTATGTCTTATCGCGACTAATTTGGTAACTATCTATGACCCGATTCTTATTCATCATGTTCAATTACAAAAATTTAATTTTTAGTTTTAGGGTTAGGGTAAATTTTCAAAGCTCTTGATTTTCCTAGTAATAGTTTCGATTAAGTGTTATATTTGTTAATTGGGGTTGTAGATCACTTTGGTTCCTATTGACGGTGTGGTGGTGGTCATGAAGGTGAAGATGACTCGGTTGCCAATAAGATTGCTCATTACATTGCTTGTATTTTTGTTAGGTGAGTTAATTTGTTTTTGTTTCTTCAATTTTGGATTTAGGGGTATTGTAATATCATGAGTTGATGATATTTCAGTTTGGTTTTGGTTGATTCAATTTAAGTCATTCTTAGGTTCCATGACATGAGCTTTTGATTGGGAAAGAAATTGAAGGTGGTAATTGGTTATCAAGAATTGGGGTTTGGTTGTATGCAGAATTTTGTTATTTGTGATGCTTTGATTTATTTATTTTTGTTGGGTGTTAGTGATCTGATCAAATTTTTGTTTTCATGTTGATTTTGAAGATGAGGAGGAATATTTTGAAGGACCTTATGGAATGAGGATGTGTTTGTTTTCTGAAGTGGTCAAACATGTATAGTTTGGGTTTATTTGATTGAAATCATTTATGTTTCATCAATGATGTCTTGGCCTTCTGTGGTGGCGGTTAAAGTATGTGTTTTTTTGAACTTCGCTTATGAGTTCATAGTTTTGTGGATGTTGAGTTGATTAAGCAATAATAAGTACTTGGTTTCACATAGTTAATTATTTTTAGTTTCGCTATTAGATGTGTGAAGCAAGGATATAGACTTTTCCTTGACTGGGAGTTACACTTTAAAATAGGTTTTGAAACTGAAGATAAGACCTTTTGATGCTTTTGAGTATTTCAAAAGGTTGGCTTGTCCTGCTCTAATAATCGGAGTAATAATTCTGAAGGTTTGGAAAAACTCTCAATCTTACTACTCGGCATTAGCGAGCCACACGCTTCGTAAATTTACATCCCATTTTATGCACCTTCCATAGCTTTTCTGTGCTTGAAGCATGTGATAACTTCTTCCAATTCTCATATATAGGAAGGCGAAACCCAAATGATGTATCATATGGAAATACACCTCGATATATGAAGCAAGGCATGAATGCGTAGATTCCATTACGCTTCATCGGAAGTCAAAAGTGATCCAAATTATAAAATGGATGTGCGGCTGTATTAAACTTTTGTACTTGCTCCTTTTTGTCCAAATTTTCATGTCTTTTGAGAGTATGTGTTATCTACACACACAGATGATTATGCATGCCCATACAACTTCACCATAAATTTTGTATCCTAATGACTAGTCCGGGGTACTAGTGCTCGTCCTATATTTGATACATATCATAGTTGATGTTTTAGTAGTCTATTTAATATCTTGTCACATAAATTGAATAAACAAAAGACTGTATAAGGTATCTCAACTGCTATTAACTTATTACATTAGAAACTATAAGTGGCGTGTTCGTTCGTACTAAATAGTCTTCTGTGACATGCGAGTTTTTTTTTATGTTATATTCTTTGTTTTCGATCCCAGTGTGAGGAGTTACAACATTAGAAATGGCTTCTATGGAGTGCAATTATCAAATTGTTGAAGTTCTTTTCTGTGACGTCTCCCATTCCAACTTATCCCGATTGGAGCATCATTTAGGACTAATGAGGCATGTAAATCCCGATGCAAAAAAATGCGGGTATGGAGTTTATGTCATCCGAGTCTGATGGGTTGTTCAACTTTTCTTTGTTTCCTTATACTCTCATGGTAACTTAGCAAATGGTTCTTCTGGCTCCTCTTTACATTAATAAAAATTGTCATGACTTTTTCTTCCCCCTCCACTATTTGTGAACCTCTAGCAGACTTCCTCCTAGTTTATGCCTTATTTTGCATCCTCCACTATGAGTCATCAAGTTTGTAGTCCTACATTCTATAAGCCTACAGCAATACTGCTTCTGGTTATTTAAAAAACATATCGCTGACTTGCCGATATTCTGGAGCAAGTATGGCTCCACGAGATGGATCATTCCATATATAGTCGTGTTATGTTGTCATTGCACAGAACTAGTCAATCACCTGTAGAGCTTCTTTGTCTAGTTTTAGGCTCGTTCACTCTGCGAATGGAACCTCATTCACGCTCTTTGAGATGGGTACGTATACATTGAAGGCGAATATGAAACATTTTAGTTGTTGGACTATGTAACGTCTCTCATGAGAGATTTTATTCCCAAAACTAAGACAACATGCACATAGGTTAGTCAATGGGTGTGGCGCACTCTATAGCAGAGCCAAGCTCGGGCTCAGGGTCAGGTTAGCTTGAGTTGTTAGCATGCCTTGTTGGCTTTAGCTGTCACTAAACAGGTGGACTGTTTGACTCATCTAGTTATGGTGCACCAATACTTATTCCTAGCATCTCATATCTCTTCCATTCATCGCTAATTCAGAATTCTAAATGTGCTGGAAACCCCAAATTTGATGTGAATTCAATAACAATGTGGAAAATCTTTGGCAGAGGGAAGTCCATATGAAGGAGAAGTTTCGCCAGGAAAAATCAAAAGGAAAAGAAGCATTTCAGGGAGAGCAGTATCTTATGGCATTTGATTGGTTCGCAGAGGTAGTTTCTAATCGATGAAATTCTTTTCGCTTTTGCATGTTTTTGAACAAGACTCTGTGTAGCTTATAAGTGCTGTTATAGGAGGGTATTTGGCATTCAAACCATGAGGTTTTTCTTTTGTACTTGTAAATTCTTGGATCATGACTACGGAGTGACTTAGTAACCCAACCTTTGTCAGGTCTTAGTGGCACATATGTTGTTTAGGGTAAATCAACAATATAACATGTTAGATTAACCAATACTATCATTTAATTAACGTAATAGATTAACATAGAATGAGTTCACAGGGTTATTTAATTTGTCTTTTCAGAAGTATTATTTCTTTATTGGCGGATTGGTAACCTTGTTTTCAACACTATAGTGTTTTTACATTCACTTAAACGAGCATATAGGGTGTAGATTACAATTTTTTTACATGTATCTTCCTTTAGAAGTATTGATTCTTATTCATTCTTTCTATGTTCTCAAATCTTGCAATGAAAACTTAAACTTACTCTGGTGTGTGGTGTCATCCATTAGTTCTTATGATTAATTTTGGCATCCTGAACATATTTGGTTCAGTTTTACGTAGCGCATGGACCTATAGGACGTAATATATGCCACAATATCTGGTTTGTTCTTTTTTATGGTGAATAATGATGAGATAGACTGATTGTTTCTAAAATCACATGTATTTTCGGGTTAGGAACAAACAAAAGTTTAATCTTCGTACCAAGCGAAGAAGGTTCCACATTGACTTTCATTTTTCTTCTTTTAGATATTTAATGTGTTAGTTCTTTGAGTCTTTATGTTGTTGGATTCCACATGTATCTTTTAAGAAAACTTATTAGGACTTGTATTATCGGGAATTCAGGATTTGAATCCTCTTTGTGTGATTTTGAAACTAAAAGTCAACTGAATTGATTATGGGTTGTCTGATGAATACAATGAATGTTCTTTTGGAATGGAATTTGGTCCCAGCATTATTATTATTTGAGTTTGATTTTCTTCTTATTTAAGCTTCATTTGAATTCTAATTTGAGATTTAGTCGGATTGATCAGGCCAGACGGATCAGTCAGTTGATCGAGCCAGGATGGATCGATCAGATTGATCGAGCCCAGACATCCAATCGAATTTATTTTTTATATTAAGATTTATATCTATGATTGATTGACCATAAAAATATTTACCGTTAAAATCGGTCGTTGATATAAGATTTTCAACGACCCCCCGTCCGGGGCTATATGGTTAATTGCGCGAACGTCTCCGACCGTGATTCTTCGAGAGGTGTAAAAGTTTGCATAAACTTTCCAATAGAGAAGCCGCTTACGATCCACCGCCTCCGGTTCACGGTGAAACTATTGACTTGAGGAGGATCGCTACGAGGATCGGTCCCAGTGTAGAAATCTCTGTGACGGGAGAGCGCTGCTCGTATCTGATGTCATCTCGATGAGGAGATCGAGTATGTCGTTTATCGCTTCTTTGATCGGGTCCATGTAGGCCCGCGCGCCCATTGTAGTACTGCTCTCCGGGTGCGTTGAATGCGTTCCTTGTTGGCTCCAGGGGCCGTCGTGGCTCTTGTGGAAATCGATCAGTTAATGCCTTAAGAAAAGTGAGTACCTCTTTCTGAGTTGTAGCCATATCCGTTTGAGTCTTAGCAAGAACTTCCTGCCTCTCCATAAAGTCTGCGATGGTAATGGGAGATGGTCCTCCTCTTGTCCCTCCGGCTTCTCGTCCTGATGAAGGAATAGAAGTTGTTGTTCTTATGATCGCCGGAGGTGTTACACTTGAGGAGATGCCAGGATTCGCGGCTGCTCTGTCTCTGGTGATAGGAGGCATTACACTTACTTGAACATCTTCTGTTCCGCTGGCGTAGGTGGTAGAAGAGACGGCTCCACGAGATGTATTGACCACAGTAGATCCACTGACAGGTACATCAATACCGAGAGTGTTATCTGCACTAGCTCCATCAGAATTGATTGCTGATCCTGACCTAAGTTCTACCATCTTGAAACAGATTCATGATTGAATTGAATCTAAGATCTACCCCTTCAAAATTGACAAAATTGAATTAGATTTTGAAGGAATTGACTTTATAACTGAGAGATTAACCTCCCACTGTGGTCGCCAATTGTTTATGGGTGAAAACTATTTCTGCCGGTTTTGGTAATTTGGGGTGTATGGATGAGAAATGAATCTAAACCCTAAACAAATGAACTGCACGTGAGTGCTTGTGATTCGAGAAATCAATCACACAACTCGGCCTAAACCAAGAAATGGCCGTTCCAGACTTGCTTCGGTCACAAAGTGAAGGAGATGGGGTTGATCTTAGGGAGGGAAGCGAAGAAGGTGTTGAGATTGTGGAGGTGTTGGCTGTGTACGACTTGTATCAGAAAGCTGAACTGGCCTGCAGAATGTAAGCTATCAGTTCTGGTGTTGGGATACGATTGTATCAACACTTGGTTTTCTGTCTTGTCTTGTCTTTGGAAATAGGGAGGAGAACCTATTTATACAAGTCATTAAGCCTAACCCACGTCTCTCATGGGAAGTGGAGTAAGTGGAGTGATGGAGTATTGGAGTTGTGTGTTAGTGTCACACGACCAGTCTTGCCCACTTCTCCCGTCATCACTAACCGTCCATGACTTCCTGACACGTTCTTGTGATGGCGCATTGTGCATTACACGCTGTAAACCGCCAGACCAATACCCCAGTAAGTATCCCCCAATTTGTGACATGATTGATGTCTCGATCGTGTGGATCGTGGGACCTGAGTAAAAAGTAGCATGTGATCTTTGGATTAAATAACTAAGTTATTTAGGAAGTCGATATTTATGAAATATCGTGTGTATTCTATGCGAGTAACGCATCGAATATATTTAGCATGTGTGAAGCATCATTTTTTAAGGCTTAACTGAGTAAGTCACGAATTTAAGCGTCTTAAAATAACATCACGTCCAGCCATCTTCGAGTGATCGTTTGGAGGCTATACATGCAAGACCTGATTTGGCCGATCACCTCACGTGGAAGAGTGGTGGACGGTGATCGTGGTGATGCCTTGCTGGTCGCCTAACTCCTGACCAGGGCTGCCTAACCAAGATGGCGAAGTTGGACGGACGAGATGACTTGCGACCCATATCTGCGACCGTTGGATTAGGGTTTAGGATCTTAAAGAGGTGCGCAAGCATCACTCTTCAGCTTGGTCGAAACCAAGCATGGGAGGTGTATTAGGGCGGACCGACCCAGGGCATGCGTGTAGACTTGACTTGCGGTGTACACGTCCATACCTCATTACCCCATGAAGATATAATCTAGGCCACTCAATTTGTCTGGCAAAGTTGAGTGGTTGAGATCGGTTTGCGGCAGAAATCCGTTGCCGCTAAGGAATCAGGGACCGCGCGTCCACACCTAGTTTGGGCGCACGAATCGAGGCGTCTAGCCATGGTCGGTCTTGGCCGATTGGTCAGGCGTGTAGACGGGCCCACAGTGATTGTGTTGACATGCTCATGACCTGTTAAGTCCACGTCTACACCTTCCATCTATGCTTGCGAAGATGGACGCTCGTGATCGATTAGTGACACATGTAATATGCCGCAAACCCTAATTAGGGTTTTGGATCGGTCGTGTGTACACGACTTCAGCCTAACGGTTTGGCAGGCTATGCTCCTCCTTTGGAGAGGCCGACCATGTGGGGCCCATATTGGGTCGGTGGTGAACATGGTGATACCTGACTGACAATCCAGGCATGATCTAATCCATCCAAACATGCTGGTGAAGTTGGATGGTCGTGATCAATTTGAGACCTTAGTGGAATTTCCTGCGAACCTTTAAGCATTACGCCGGCCATACTTTGGGCAAACGCACGTTGCTCTATGGCTAGGTCAGGAGATGGTCGACCAGGCAGGTAGAGAGGGGGCCCACCGGTGTGTAGGACAAGCTTGTCCGACCGGTCATGGGATAATCCACGCCGTTCAATCATGCCGGTGAAGTTGGACGACCATGGTGGTTTTTGAGATCGCCGTTGGCGGTCTTGTCTTGCTAAGCTTTTCCAAGCTGCTCCACACCAGTCCAACCATCCTACTTTAGGCTGGTGTTCGGTGGTTATTTGGGAGGCATGGTATGTATTCGACCGACCAGGGCATAAACGGGCCCGCTGGTGGTCATTAAGGTGGTAGCCTTCTCCTGCTGAGGATCGTCTAGGCTGGTTAAATCATGCGGCCAACTTGCGTGGTCGTGATTGTTTCTGAGACTGATATGGACAGTCCAGATTCAAATATGCTCAATCGGGCTAGTATAACACACCGAGAGATGTATGCTCAATCGGGCTAGTATAACACACCGAGAGATGTAGCCTGTACGGTTATTTCGTGCATGCCTCGCTATTAACACTTGGAGATTCGTGTTACTCTGCTGAGAGCAACACTCAGTCGTCATGCCGCACTAATAATGAGAGTTCTGTGGGAACAACACAGGAAATACAAGGCTGGTCATGCATTAATTGATAATGCTATAAATTTATAGGGTATATGGGATTGTTGCTACATGCTCCATTTTAGGTGAATTAGTAAAGTGGAAAAGTATTCATCACTTATCAGTGGCTTTATCCTTTGCAGGATGTCAGCGCATAATTTTGGCTTTTACAATTTTAGCCCTAAACTAAAATCCACCATCAACACCAAGACGTAACATTTTCGAAAAATGTTGACCAATACTAGCAGCATGATACATTGAAGGGATAACATTTTCGAAGAAAACGTTACTCCTGCTTCTTTACCTCTCTTACGCCACTTCCTAGGACTTAACAGCTTACCCCTGACTTTTCACTGTCGCCACTTCCCAAGACTTAACAGCTTTTAAGGTATTAGACCTTCTTCTTTCTACTTCCTCTATCTAGCTGTGATGGAACTTCGATTCTGTGAGAGGATTGTGAGAAATTATAACGTAATGTGGTTAGAAAAAGAAGACAGAGTTATAAAAATCGTTCACTGGCAAATGCTATTAACTAGCATGTTTAACCGAACGTGATTTTAAATTACGTGGTACGGAGACGATGTAGGATCAGAATATCGCAACACCAAGACCCTTGCGAAATCCATAAACGACACACTGCGAAGATATCGCAGATGGGTAATATAAATGACGCAACAGATGACGACAGCCTGAACACGAGAAAGATGTGAAGACCTAGCGAGATTTAGGAGTGTTGCGAGATTTAACATTTGAATACTTGCGAGAGTGTCGCAAGTCAGATCCGAAAATAAAGGACAGCTTAGCTGTCATCCACTGTGTAATGTCCTATATAAAGAGCCGATCAGGCTTAAGAAAAGGGAGAGATCTTTTTAGAGTGGAGAGAAAGTTTAGAGGAGAAAGAAAGTCTAGAGTAGCAATTATATTCTTGATTTCATTTCCTTCTTGTAAAATTTCTAACTCAATTAATAAAGAAATTGATTGTTGATCTTAAAGATGTGTTGAATATTACGAATTCTTGTGAGGAGTGTATTGTAGGATTTCCTGCAATTACATATGGCGCTAGAAACAGGGAACTGAAGATTAAAGATTAGAGATTGTTATTAAGATTGTTCAAATCAAGAAGACGATGAAACAAATTGATAAATCAGTTAAAGTAGAGGAAGTTAAAATCAAGGAATGTAATAGAAAGTTGGAATGTAGCTTGATTACAAAAACAATGATTAATGAATTCCATGAAAATATCAGAGGGAGAATACATAAACGAGATTTTGAAGAAAAGAAAATCGTGACAATGGAGAAGGCGTCACCCTTGAAAGATTGGGAAAAACAGAAGATTACATTCACAGCAGCAGAGATACCAAAAGAAAATTTAAACCACACATCTCCTTTGGTAATCACAGTAACCACACGGAAAGAAAAGGAAAAATCAGCAAAAACTATGGAAGAATGGGCGGTAAATAGAACTCTAATTGATTCGGGGAGTTCGGCGAATATAACATTTTACCATGCATACAGAGGAATGGGATACGAAGATGAAGAGATGTTTCCTTCAACTTATCATATTCATGGCTTTGGAAAATCTACAACAAAACCAAAAGGAGAAATAGAGGTGCGAATTTTTCTGGGAGAAATTGAAACACAAGTGGCACTATGCGTAGTGGATATGGAATCACCATACAACATGTTGTTGGGAAGGCCATGGATACATGCAATTAAAGCCGTAGCATCAACATTACATCAATGCATCAAATTTCCTATGCCAAGTGGGATTGGTGAAATTAGAGGGGAAGCTGATAAAGCGAGATTATGTTATCAAATTGAAGTGAAACAATATGAAGGACGTGCAAAGAAGCGAAAAAATCGCAAAAAAATGGCGAAGGAAGCAAAGAAAGAAGAGGAATTTTGAGCTTATATGATAAGAGCAGAAGAAGGGAAAGGGATACCCAGCGAAATTTTGGGAGAAGGAACTGAGCCTGCGAAGGAGATAAAAGAACCTACACATATGGGAGAACCTAAGGCCAGTTACACTGCAGCGGAACCAACAAAGGAAGTGAATGTTGGAACCGAAGAAGAACCCAAAATACTAAAAATTGGGACTAAGATGGAGGCAGATGAAGAAGAAAGAACTATTGGTCTGTTGCGAGAATTTAAAGATATTTTCGCATGGAATATGGATGAGGTGCATGGAATAGACCCGTCTGTGGCATGTCATAGGTTGGAAATTGACAAGAATGTAAGGCCATTCAAACAAAGAATCAGAAAAATCGCAACAACGTATCATCCTCAAATAGAAAAAGAGTTGCAGAAAATGCTTGATGCAGGAATCATAAGACAAGCAAAATATCCGGAGTGGATAGCAAATATGGTCGTAGTTCCAAAGAAGAAAAAGGGGATAAGAATTTGTATTGATTTTACTGACCTAAATAAAGCCTGTCCGAAGGATAGTTTTCCGTTGCCAGATATTCCACAAATGGTCGAATAAGCAGCAGGAAATGATAAAATATCTTCTCTAGACGGATATAAAGGATACAATCAAATCCCTCTCGCTGAAGAAGATCAGGAGCATACTGTTTTTTTTTCGCTCCAAGAGGGTTATATTGTTATACAAAAATGCCATTTGGTTTGCAAAATGCTGGAGCAACATACCAAAGGATGGTAGAAAAGGTGTTTGCGAAATGGATACACAAAACATTGGAAGTGTATGTGGATGATATGTTAATAAAAAGTAAAGAAGCAAAAAATCATGTCCAAGATCTGAGGGAATTTTTTTGAACAAATGAGACATTTTAACATCAAAGTAAATCCAGAAAAATGTATCTTTGGGGTTGCATCGGAAAATTTTTTAGGTTACATCGTATCGAAAGAAGGAATACAAGTTGATCCATAGAAAGTGCAAGCAGTTCGCGACATGCCAATACCAGCGACGGTAAAAGATGTACATAAGTTAAATGGACTCTTAGCTTCGCTGGGAAGGTTCATTTCGCGATCATCAGACAAATGTAAACATTTTTTCAATATACTCAAAAAGGGGGCGAAGTTTAGATGGACAGACGATTGCGAGAAAGATTTTCAAGGAATAAAAGAACATCTGACGAATATATCTATTTCGCAAAAGGCAGAACCAGGGGAAGAATTATTAATCTATCTTGCGACAACTTCGCATGCGTTAAGTGTTGTGTTATTGCGAATAGACGCAGGAGTTGAAAAACCAATCTATTACATCAGCAAAACCTTCAATGCTGCAGAGAAAAATTATTCAAAGATTGAAAAACTAATTTTGGCATTAGTTTATGCTGACATTTAAACTTCGAATATATTTTCAGGCACATGAAATAAGGGTACTGACAAAAATACCAATCGAGTCAGTAATGAAAAATTCAAAAAGATCAGGTAGAGTTGAGAGATGGAATGCACAGATAGGACACTTCAAAATCAATTATGAAATATTATCTTCACCAAAATCGCAAGTTGTCACATATTTCTTAGCAGAATTTCCTTTAGAAGATGATGAAGCTGTGGAAGAGATGATGGATGTAGAAGAAGACCATGGAAATCAGGGAGATTTATTAACAGAGCCAAATAGATGGGAAATATTGGTAGATGGATCATCAAACGGAGAAGGTAATGGAGTTGGAATTGTTTTGATTTCACCAGAGGGCAACAAAATGGCTTTTTCCTTCAGATTGGAGTTTGCATCCACCAATAATGAAACAAAATATGAGGCTGTGATACATGCCCTGAAGTTCGCAATAGAAATGAAGTTGGAAAATGTGAGAATCACCAGTGATTCGCAATTGGTCATTCGTCAAATAAAAGGAGAATACACTACAAATGAATCATCCATGAAGAAATACAAAAAATTTGTTGAAGAATTGTCAGCGAGAATCCCAAAAATTAAATGGAGACACATATCAAGAAAAGATAATAGACTCGCAGATGCTTTTTCTTTTATCTCAAGTATGATGACAGACCCAACTGCGAGATGTATAAAGATACAGACACTTTTATCACCATCAATCAATAAAGAAGAAGAAGAAGAAGAAGAAGAAGAAGAAGAGGTAGATGTAATAATAATAGAAGATGGAGAACAAACACCTAGTATCGAAGATTGGAGAGCAGAACTTCATGCATACCCGATGAGAGGAGAAACACCAAGGAATAGATTGGAGGCTCACAAACTAAAAAGCCGTGCGACAAATTATGAATTAAGGGATGGGATACTGTACCGGAGATCCTTTAACGGACCTTCACTCAGATGTTTAACGCGAAAAGAAGGAGAAGAAGTGCTAAAGATGTTACATAGTGGGGATGCTGGCAATCACAGTGGCGGAAGATCTTTGGCATACAAAGCGAAGATGCAAGGTTATTATTGGCCATATATGCATGAGGATGCGAAGCAAATATCAAGGCGTTGCGAAGATTTCCAAAGGCACGGAAAGAAAATACATGCACCTGGAGCACCATTAACGTCTTCAACAAGTGTATGGCCTTTTGGAAAATGGGGTTTAGATATTGTGGGACCATTTTTACCGGGGACTGGGCAAAGAAGATATCTGATTGTCGCTACAGACTATTTCACAAAATGGGCAGAAGTAAAGGCAGTACAACACATTCGCGACTAATATATTTTTACATTCATATTTGAGAATATCATATGCAGATTTGGAATCCCCGCACAGTTGGTATCTGATAATGGGAAACAGTTTGAGGGACAGAATATAGAACTGTTACTTAATGCATTTAAGATAAAATGTGGGAAGTCAACTCCTTTATACCCTCAAAGCCAACGGATGGCGAAGCAACAAATAAAACAATCGCAAATATATTGAAGAAGAAATTAGAAGGGCATAATAAAGCATGGTGTGAACAGGTGCATAATGCAGTATGGGCTTACAACACAACCAGGCGAGAAGCTACGGGAATGTCACCTTTCTGTTTAACATATGGAGTTGAGGTGTGCTACCAAAGAAGTTATTATTCCAACAACAAAGAGAGAAGCTTGGGAGAAAAATCTTAGTGCGGGTAATATTTTAACCAAGCTAGATGAATTAGAAGAAAAAAGAGAAAGAGCTCTACAGCATATGGAAAATTACCAGCGAAGATTAGCCCGAGAATATAATAAACGTGTTAAAACACGCGAATTTCAACCAGGTGACTTGGTGCTGCGAGAAACACCGATATATCAGCGAGAAAGTGGGGGAAAACTTGCGAAAAAATGGGATGGACCTAATATCATTAAGGATATAGTTGGAACAGGGGCATATATATTGATGGACCCTTAGGGTAAAGATGTGGGCCACAGACTCGATAGACCATGGAACATGTTATACTTGAAGAGATATTACCCGTAAAAGATTGTGGAGAAAAATCAGACTGCGAAATGATGTATGATTGAAGCAAAATGAATTTATATGAAAATCTTGTGAAAGAATTATTACGAGATTATACAAAACAAAGAAAGAACATGCGAAAATTTCGCACAGATAACGACAAGAGATAATCAAAGATCAATGACATATCAGAAAGGGGCGAACATGCTATGGCGTACACCTTAGTTCGCGAAATCAAAATTTCGCAAGAGGCAAATGCAAGACCTAAAGTACATCATAAAAGGGGGTACCTGTTGACATGGCTCGGGGAAAAGGTTACACCGCCCCTGGAACCTGAGTCATGTAGATTTGGGGTCAATAAAGCCCATCCAGGAAAGGTACCTTGGATTTTCAATCTAAGCTTATGACTTAGATTGGACGACCGAGGGTCTCTTCTAAGGATTCAACATTCGATCAAGGCGCTGAGGTACATGGTTGAGCCAAGAGTGCCTGGGGCATTTGAAGTGTCTCGGCCATTCTTGGCAAGTCTTGGCTTATGCTGCACTCGGCCCGAAGAAAACTCCACTTAGGGTGCAGTCTCGTAACCATAAGCCATATAGGCAAAAGGGATAAGAGGCTGCGAAAACAACCGGTTGTTGTTAAGACCGGATGAGAGGAGCTAGCCTTGTATGGCAGAAGTACGCCTCCTTGAAGGGGAAACCAGGAGGAAGATAAGGGCGGCACCCTCCATTAGGGAGCTGATAAGTGTCTTAAGACGCAAATGTCATGAGGCTTTTTACTCACGGGAGTATCAAGGCTTGTCATATTTGTGCAACAATCCTGAAGAGGCAATAATACAAAAGAGAAGATAAGACGAGATCAATGGGTCATTACATGCAAATGTAAAGACGTCCTGCGATTTCGTCGCAAGACAACAATGTCATGGGGCTTTATTTTCGCAAGAATTTTCAGGCCTGTCATATTGTCGCAACAAAAAGTTCAAAGAGAAGGTTAAGGCAAGATCAATGGGTTTTTGCATGCAAGTGCAAAGACGTCCTGCGAGTTTGTCGCAATGACAAGAGGTGGCACAATAAGACCTTTAACTAGGAAGGCAAAATAAGACCACATGATGAAACAAAAGATTTATAAGAACTAACTATTACTTATGCAGGTCATCCATCACAAGAAAGATAATGAGAGGCAGTATGGGAATTATTAAACAATGAACATTATCTTTCTCGCTAGTAAGAACAATAATAAAAGAGTAAATGCATCTCAAAGATGACTAAAGTATACCATATGCAAGAAGTTATACAGATGAAATAGTTCAAAGAAATAAAATTACAAAAGAAGTTCAAGCCTCAACATCGACTTTTTCGCTAAAAGGAGATAATGGACGTCCTTCACTAATTTTATCACTCTCACCAGCTTTCTCGATTTCGCTGGCTTTTTCAGCTTCGCCGGTCTTTTCTTCATTTTGGTTTATTCCAACTTCTTCTTCATCTGGATTATTATCTACACTTTCATCATTTGGAGGAACCTCCTCTTCATTTGCGAAATCTTCGCCACTTTCATAATGATAATCGCTGTCAGGAGAACCAGGAACTTCATCATCATCTACTTCCAAAGGTTCGACAGATACAGGGGAAAGAGATTTGGATAATAAAATATCATTCACAAGAACTTCAGCCCTGAGATGAACTTGGCGAAGAAGTGCCTTATGGTGATTCCTACTTTGGATATCTTTGGAGTAAGAGAGATAATCAAATCTTCTTTCTGCCCGATCGCGAGAACGAGCAAGAGCAGCGGCAAGTAATGCATTCTCTTTGCGAATCTTGGCATAGCTAGATTCCAAAGTAGAAATGGAGGAGCGAAGATTTTTCTCAGATTCTGCAAAAACAAAGAATAAAGAAAATCATTCAGGCGAAGGGTTCGCAAGGAAGACATAATAAAAAGACTTAACAAAGAAAAAATGGTTGAGGCAGTCAAATTTTATGACTACCTTCCTTTTGAGAGATAAGATATTGAGTTAAAGCCAAGCAACTATTCTCCAAGTGGTCCATGGCATTGTCAAACTTATCACCAACCAAGCCTTTTAGTCGAGATCACAAACTCTTTTCATTAGAAATGAGTAAGGTGTTTTGCTTCGCAAGAGAAGTGTAGGATTCTTCTAGCTTGGAGTATTGATATTTGAGTTGACTTACCTTTATGCTTAGAGTTATTCTACCTTGAATAAGTTTATCTCTCTCATCAGAGGATGATTCTGTTACTTCTTTGAGTTTATTTCTCAATAAGCCGAGGGACCGTTCTTGATCATTACATACCTTTCGGCAAATGTTAAGTTCTTGCGAAGATATCGCCACCTTATTTAAAAGGATTCGTTTCTCCTGAGATAGGGTTTCATTCTCATCTGATAAAGTTTCCAACTCCAAATTAGCTTTAGTCAAAAAGTAAGAGAGGCGAGATAATTCACTACTTAATAAGTTTTGCTTCTGGACTAATTGAGCATTCTCCTTGGTAAGATTATCTATTTGATCAACAGAGTACGTATGAAGATTATCTAATTGGTTATATTGATCCATCCAAGCATCTCTATCCATTCGGGCTTCTTCGGCGACGGATTCAAACTGATATATCTCAATTTTTCGTTTCTGGTTTAGAGCTTAAAGGGCGAACAATGATTTAAAAAAAAATAAAATACCTTTTAGTGCCTCATTCTTCTTGCGAAGATTATCACGATCCAGCGAAACATTCTGAAGTTTTTGATTCTCAAGATGAAGAGTGTCACATTTCAAGGTCATAGCTTGGAGGTTATTTTTCAAAGCTTCAACTTCATTTTCTAAGGATGTTTGCCAAACCATTCTGTTAGAGCCAAAATATTTACTTAAAATCTCGCAAACACCAAATCTGATAGGATCAGTGGAAGCTTTCTTGACATCATCCAGAATATCTGATAAAACCTTAAAAGCAATATCCATCCCTTCCAAATTTTCTTTAGTAAAAGGGAGAGATTCGGAAGAAGAAGCGATGATGGCAGAAGGTGGGAGAGTTGAATTATCTTTCGCCATAGATATGTCATCTGAAGATGAAATTTGATGAGGGTTAATGATTGGGGCTGAGGCAGTGTCCAGAGAAGAGGCATTGACAGTAGAAAAAGAGAAGGGTTCATTTGCAACAGGGTTATCGCGAGGAATTTCATTTACAGAAAGGTTAGTTACAGGGGAGAAATCTACAGCGACGTTTTCGCAAATGAGAAGAGGAGACTCAGCTTGCGAAGATATCGCAGGAGGTGTTGAAAGCTTAAACAGAGGAAATGGAACAGAAGTTTCAACATTTTTAGGGTGGCGAGGTCTCTTGGGGAGCCTGTCGACATTTGCATCACCCTGCGAATCACAAGTCAAATAAGAAACAGAGGCAACAATATTGTTATTAAAAGAATAAGTGTTTCTTAATACCTTGCTATTCGCAGGCTTTCTTTTGTTCACAACGAGTTTTTGCTGCGAACTCTTGGGAATATTAGGGTTTTGGATCGTGAACTTGGTGCTAGAAGTGTTTTTGCTGAAACAGAAACAGTATGGGAATTATTCAAAGATGAGCAATATCAAATAAAACAATTTCAATAGAAGAGATCAATCCTAAGAAGATCGGGCCAAGCCAAAATCAACAAACCTTGATGGCTCCATAAGAACAGTAGCAGAAAGATGGAGAGGATTTATGGAAAGATGAACAGTAGAAAAAAGTTGCAGACGACAAAAAGAAAATTCACAGAGAATGTAGAGATGAAGAAGACGAAGTAAAGGAAAGAAAATATTCTTATGATGGATCTTTTCTTAAATAGACAAAAGATGATGACCGGTTAGCATTTAATGTGCTGGTAAATAGGGGAATATTTAACACGTGTAAACGGTTATCCTTAATTCATGGAATCCTGTCGGCAGAAAATTTAGGAAAAAAAATGAACAGCTACGGCATTTCGAAAGTACTAGTTCTCATGACATTCTCTCCTTCGAAGAGAAGACATGAGAAGAGGCAAGATGTAGGATCAGAATATCGCAACACCAAGACCCTTGCGAAATCCATAAACGACACACTGCGAAGATATTGCAGATGGGTAATATAAATGACGCAACAGATGACGACAACCTGTACACGAGAAAGATGTGAAGACCTAGCGAGATTTAGGAGTGTTGCGAGATTTAACATTTGAATACTTGCGAGAGTGTCGCAAGTCAGATCCGAAAATAAAGGACAGCTTAGCTGTCATCCACTATGTAATGTCCTATATAAAGAGCCGAACAGGCTTAAGAAAAGGGAGAGATCTTTTTAGAGTGGAGAGAAAGTTTAGAGGAGAGAGAAAGTCTAGAGTAGCAATTATATTCTTGATTTCATTTCCTTCTTGTAAAATTTCTAACTCAATTAATAAAGAGATTGATTATTGATCTTAAAGATGTGTTGAATATTACGAATTCTTGTGAGGTGTGTATTGTAGGATTTCCTGCAATTACATACGCATATATAAGTTAGGTCATGTAAACTAAAAATAATAGTGTTTATTGTTCCACGCATTTTAAAATTACGTTTGGTGTCCCACGCGCTTTATAACTTCGTGTAGCAATATAGAACATTTTTATGCAATTGAAGCAATAACGACATAAATGTCAGCTTGTCATATATATTCTCCATGCCATAAGATTAACACCTTTGGGTAAAAAAACTGAAAAGGCGAGGGTACCCAAATATACCTTAAGCTAAAACTTTTCCTACCTATAAGTCCTTTCTCCGAAAGTGATTGTCTATGGACTGAGTCGAGACAATACAACTAATCGGTTCACACTTCGTGTGATCGTCTATGGATACGAGATCGAGACAATACAACAACGAAGTATGTTTACTTGTGTTGATGGTGGTTTTTAGTTCAGGGCTAAATTTGTAAGACCCTACATTTAATAGGCCGTCACTCTGCAAAGAGACAGAGCCATGTAAAAGTAATGAGTGTTCAACCTCTTCACTGGCACACTTATTGAGCAACTCAATATTTTCTCATGAAATTTACCCAGAATAGTGCATGTAGCGACAATCCCAGATATTCTATAAATTTTGGCACCTTGCCTATATTCAATTAATATATGTTTCTTTGAATGATTTCTGTGCTATGTTCCCCGGATGAACCCTTAATGTTGATATGGCATGACAATTTGTGTTCACTCGCAGATGAGTAACACGAATTTCCAAATATCAAGGATAAGGACTTTGCATAAGGTATTCAATCAGAAAGCATGCTGCTCTCTGGCAATGAACTTAAAAGAACTCTGTGTCAACACATAGAATTCAATCGATTACCCTGACTAATTTGCAAAAGTTAGGATTTTGCGCCTTGCGCAGTATATCAGACCTTGCTTGTCGAAATTTAAGCTTAGGCAAACTAGGTAATTAATCCGCCATGGATTAGTAGGCGCAAAATCTTGCCCAGAATCAGAAAACAAGGAGCCGCAGGATAGGAGCAGCAGCAAAGGGAGGCGTGGCCATGCCTTAAGTCAGCCGGCGCCATTTTCCATTGGCCACGCCCCATCCTAAACCGGTCATATTTCCCTCGACCAATCAGGTCGCCTTAAACTCGCCACACGCACATAAGTTGTGACTGGGCCCATACTTGCCAGCCCCATTTCCTATCGACCAATCAGGTCGCTCTAAAGCCGCCACACTCACACCAGAAATGTAGCCACGCCCATGCTTGGCCGACCCTCTTTTTTTTGACCAATCAGGTTGCTCACTTGCCACGGTGTTAAAAAGGGGAAACTGCGCCAGATGGTCACGAAGCCAATTGGACCGCGCCAACATGCCAAACGTGCCATGTTGCGCCAATGAGATGAGCGGCATGCCAACATGCCACTTTGTGTTCGAAGCATGACTGGAAATTTCTTCTGCATTAACCAAAGCCCTAATTTCCGGTCGTGGCACAAATTATGCCACTTGACCCCACAACATGCCACGAGCCGTGTGGGACCCAGGAAGCCCTAGGAATGGCGTCATATCATAGCCACCCACGGCAATCCTTACTCCTGTGGCCGTTTCCACACCATGGCCTTGCTATGGTTCCTTTGGCACAGCTATGGCACTGTTTGCACAAGAAGTGTCGCCATGCCACGTCCGCATGCCACACATACTAATTAGGGTTTCGGCATGCCAAACCCTAATTTAGGCAAAGTTGCTACGCCAACCAAACCAAGTAACGTTCCCCATAGCATTGGGATTGATGTGGCAACAAGGCCAATGTTGCCAGAGCCATATTTGTGTCTAACACCAATATGCCAAAACAGCTGCCACGGCTACGCCAGACGCCACTATGCCAATGGCGCCACTTTGCTACACAATAAGATATGGACATAATCAATGGCCATCCTTTCTCATGAGATGCAATCTCAGCCATCCAAATTCGCCACCGAACTAAAAGATTTGTGGCAAGTTTTAGGCGACCAGCCGCTTAAATCTCATGGCCATGGCTATGCCAGGCGCCACTTGCACCACTGTGCCACTGGAATGCACGAACTATGTCATCCATGCTGTAGTACCACTGGCATGCGCCGAAGGCGCCACTGTACCATTATCAGGCGCCAACATAAGGTAGCCATAATCAACCGCTACCCTTCCTCACGAGATGTAATCTCGACCGTCCAAGTTCGCTACCGAACTGACATGCCTGTGGCAAGTTTTAGGCGACTAGCCAAAACGAGCCTAATAACATCACATGCTATTCCCTGCGGTAAGTCCCTTGACTTTGACTTGCCATACGTAGCAAAGTGCTATATATTTTCCACGAAAACACTTAAGACATCAAACATGTCACAAACTGGGGGATGCTCATCAGGGTATTGGTCTGGCGGTTTACACCGTGCGGTGTGCAATGCACCCGTTACAAGAAAGTGTCATGAAGCGGGACAATTAGTGATGGTGAAAAGTAACGGTGTAGATGGATCCACTTCCTTCATCATGGAAGCATAATTTCTGACGGTTACACGTTACTATATTCTTCCACCACTCAATCGTTTCCACTTCCAACGAGACCAGGGTTCGTTTCAATGTGACTTGTATAAATAGGCTTCACCTATTTCCACCAAACACAAGTTTTTTGGTCGGCAACAACATAGTATCCAGAAATCACCAAGAACTGATTGATTTTCACTCTGCAAGCCAGTTCCACTTTCTGATACAAGTCATAAAACAAGCCACATCTTCATAATTAACCATTCTGGTCTCAACACTCTCTTCGCTTCCCTCCCTAAGACCAACCCTTCTCCTTCACTTTGTGACCGAAGCAAGCCTGGAACGACCATTTCTTGGTTTAGGCCAGGATTGTACAGATTGATATCTCGAATCAAAGTACTCCCGTGCAGTGCATTGTTTAGGGTTTAGATTCGTTTCTCATCCACACACCCAAAATAACCAAAATCAGCAGAAACAGTTTTCACCCATAAACAATTGGCGACCACAGTGGGAGATTAATCTCTCGGTTTCAATATCAATTTTCATTTTTCAATTTTCAATTTCATTTTTTCAATCCCAATTTCAAGATGATAGAGCTCAGGTCCGGGTCAGCAACAAACCCTGATGCCACCGGCGTTGAGAACATCCTTGGTATCAATGTTCCTTCAAGTGACATCAATGCACCACCTGTCAGCATGATCAACACTAGCAGCACAAGAAACGTTCCCTCAGGCATCACACCTCTGATCACCAGAGCCAGAGCCGCTGCTGCCACCCCCAATGTTTCTTCAAGCGTGACACCCCCAGTTGTCACCAAAGCCGCCGCCACTCCACCACCGGAACGAGAGACTGGAGGAGCCAGAGGAAGCCTAATTCCTCTTACCATTGTTGATTTGATGGAAAGATAAAAAGGTTCTCGTAAGGATCAGACAGACATGGCTACAACTTAGAAAGGCATACCTATTTTCTCCAAGACACTAATAGAGCGGCTACCACAAGAGTCACGATAACCCCAGATGGAGCTGACAAGGAATACTTTTAACATCCGGCGCAAGCACTTCAACAAGACGCGCCTTTATAGATGAGGAGGCTCGCGTTGCTCCTGAACGCCCAGTAGAAAGGAATCAGCAATCCAATTTCATCACACGTGAAGATCAGGAATGACTTCTCCAAAATCAAAGCAAAGAAAATCAGCAACCCTCCTGAGTTCACAAAGACCCTCTTCCCGTCAGGTGCTGCATGATTTCTGGGGACTCCATCTAAAAAATCGTGCAGTCTATGATGAAACATTTATGTGAGATTCTGTATTTCTCTAAGGTGCAGCGTCAAGACATATTTGCATCCCTCAACCGCACTGTATCAGGAAAACAGCCAGGGAAGCTTTTCCCAAACTCCAACCTCTCCCTGGAAAGCACGATTGATAGATGGAACTGGGGACTCCTAACCACTGTTCACTTGAAGGATGTCGAGTTTGACAACACGCTGATTGACGCGGCCTCCGACTTCAACATTGTAACTGTCGAGACTCTGAGAGTTGCAAGGTAAAATCAAACAGAAGAAGCGTATTCTTTCCCGTGAGGAGAAAAACACGACTTGCCGACCAACACTATTTGTGTGTCGTATTCCGATATGCCATATCGTATCAGCTCGTTTTTCGAAGTCAAAGGTTAATGGCGCCCTCACTGGAGTTCTCTCCAGGAACCGCTTCAACGTTCTCTCCAGAAGTCGCTCCGCCTCGATGTTCGCTCCAGCAGCCGCTTCGCTTCAGCGTTCTGCTCCCTAAGCTTCAACGTCCTCTCCAGGAGCCGAAGCCGCTTCAACGCCTCCTTCCTTCTAAGGATCGTGCCATAGCCGCCACTTCTTCCTTCCAAGGATCGTGCCGTAGCCGCCACACTCCTTCCTTCCAAGGTTCGTTCCCGTAGCCCCCGCACTCCTCCCTGTCAAGGATCGTGATCG
The DNA here is from genome assembly GCA_023531295.1 of Papaver armeniacum. NCBI lineage: Eukaryota > Viridiplantae > Streptophyta > Magnoliopsida > Ranunculales > Papaveraceae > Papaver > Papaver armeniacum. The sequence goes on from JAJJWW010017406.1 coordinate 181,899, forward strand.
CAGCCAGCCAAGGTTCATAGTTGTGGCCACCTTTTGTTTCATCCCATCAAAGACCTGGGGACTTTTTTCCGTCTATCAACCTGTTCTCATCTTGATGTCATCACTAACACCTGATGCTGCTCACTGGGGAGCCTAAAATACCCAAAGCCCAATCATGTGCGAAGGACATGCCTAGCGGAGACAGAGCTAAGTAGCTATCCTTAAACTAAATGTTTTATATCTATTAGGCATATTCAATAAATTTTAAATATCTTAATGTTGAAACGTGCAAATTCCTCAACATCACTATTGTGTTGTCAGGCATACTGCCTCAACACGTTCTCCTCTTAGTGTTGAGACGTGCAAATTCCTCAACACTTACCACTGTGTTGTCGGGCATCAACACATCCTTTTCTCTTAGTGTTGAGACGTACAAATTCCTCAACAGTCACCACTGTGTTTTGCTGGGCATCAACACATCATTTTCTCATAGTGTTGAGACGTACAAATTCCTCAACACTCACCACTGTGTTGCTGAGCATCAACACATCATTTTCTCTTAGTGTTGAGACGTACAAATCCCTCAACACTCACCAATGTGTTTCCGGGCATCAACACATCATTTTCTCTTAGTGTTGAGACGTACAAATCCTCAACACTCACCACTGTGTTGCCGAGCATCAACACATCCTTTTCTCTTAGTGTAGAGACGTACAAATTCCTCAACACTCACCACTGTGTTGCAGGGCATCAACACATCCTTTTCTCTTAGTGTTGAGACGTGCAAATTCCTCAACACTCACCACTGTGTTGTCGGGCATCAACACATCCTTTTCTCTTAGTGTTGAGACGTACAAACTCCTCAACACTCACCACTGTATTGCTAGGCATCAACACATCCTTTTCTCTTAGTGTTGAGATATACAAATTCCTCAACACTCACCACTGTGTTGCCAGGCATCAACACATCCTTTTCTCTTAGTGTTGAGACGTACAAATTCCTCAACACTCACTACTGTATTGTCGGGCATCAACACATCCTTTTCTCTTAGTGTTGAGACGTGCAAATTCCTCAACAATCACTACTGTGTTACCAGACAAACTGCCTCAACACATTTTTCCTCTTAGTGTTGAGATGTTCAAATTCCTCAACACTCATCACTGTGTTGCCAGGAAAACTGCCTCAACACTTCTCTCCTTTTAGTGTTGAGACGTACAAATTCCTCAACACTCACTACTATGTTATAGTGTTGACGGCTCCACCACCTCAACACTCATCTTTGTATTCAAGGCTCGCTGCACAAACAATACATGGCACCAGTACTCCATGGCCTAGACAGAAGTGCGCCAGCACAAAGATTGCAGAGTGCTCATGCCTCTTGCCAAAGGTCATTCGAATTTTCCTGGTAATCTTCTCATGTCTTGCCCTTTTAAATTTTTATTCTTTTCTGTCACCATATCATACTTACCCCGCAACAATGCCATTGTTACGTGCTAAGCAAGGGACTTAATGTTGATGGTGGTTTTTAGTTCAGGGCTAAATTTGTAAAACCCTACATTTAATAGGCCGTCACTCTACAAAGAGACAGATCCATGTAAAAGTAATGAGTGTTCAATGATAAGCACGTAAGTGCTAAATTTTATACCCATATTTATATTAGCTAGGCTTCGATATTCTTGCTAATATCATTATTTTGATGCTTTTATAGAAAATACAAGCAAATTCGGTTGTCCGAAGATAATTGGCGAAATGTGAAGCAAAAATGACGTTTGCGATGAAAACAACCAAAGTGCTACCTCTAGGCTTTAAAGAGACAGGCTTAATCAACATTTTTACGTCTTATTATGTGCTTATGCTGGCCGGAGCACCTAGGTATCTCACATAGAAAGCAAGCACGTCCTACACTGATGGTGCCGTGAACAATGTGTTAAGCATATGTTTCTTATCTTTGCGTACAAGATAGATTTTGGGTTCTATTTGTGGTTCAACATTAGTTTGGAGTGCAAGTCTTGCTCTTGAATTGAAGCAGCAACAAGGGAGGAGTTCTTGGGACCAAAAGCATGCATGAATGGTGACTTAGTCAGCTCGGGTTTGTGATTATCTTTCACTAGGACTCATGATTCGTCAATGGCATGGAGCTGGTGTTGCTTCCATGGTTGTTGTGGAAGTGGTTGTGGTGGACTGAGTTTGAGAAGAAAGCAGTTGTGGCCAAGCTTGGTTCAGCTGTTGTGATCGATGGCTAGCTCAATTGGTTGGTTCGAGAAGATGTTGAGAGTACTGCGACAACAACGGAATTCAGAGAAGGCTTGGTTGCAGTCGACGGAAGAGCTGTTGTTAAATTGAGGGTTTGATGGCTTACATGAATGAAAGGGATCTCTGGAGTTTCTGATTATGGATCAAAACTGGTGGTGATTGAGCTATTGCTGCTTGATTGCAGTCGACGGAATGTTTGATGTGATCGGGAGTTGGGGGACCGAACGGAGGTGATAGAAAAGCTCTGGTTCGCTGCAAAGAAGTTGCAGGAAGAACACGCACCAGCAGGAAGAAGAGAAGTTGAAGAACATTGGATAGACGAGCACAGTCGCAGAGGCAGTCTTATTCAAACAACACAAAAGAAGTATCGATGTTCAACAGTAATAGATCACATACCATAAGCTTGTCAACTTTTCTCTATAACAGTTCAACACCCGTTGTAAGAGCTGTTTGTAACGCCGCTACAGCGTTGCAAACTGTCTGCTTTATTAGTTTTCTCTTGTTTTTCACCTATTTGAGCTATGAACAATTATTTTGAGCACGTGAATAATATGAGGAGCTAAACCCCAACACTGGGACAACGGAGGAAGCTGTATTTCATCCATTTGGTAATTTAGTTAATTCTTTATTTACTTTTTGCACCGATTTTAATTGAATTAAGGTTTCTATTAATTACATGTGACTTTGTTTGATGGAGCATGCTTAGTCCTAGGGATTCTTGATGCGCCATGCTTATGATCTACAAGTAATATTTTATGGAATCTACTTTGGCAAAGAATAGAGTTAATATTTGTTTTGTTTTGAGCTATAATCGCCTAGGATTAATTTCTGAACCACTTGAATATGAAAAACAGTGAAATCCTGAGTCCCAGTAATCTCTCGATATTTGTGACAACCTTGTGAATATATTTTCTTTGTTTTTAGTGTTTTCTTAAATCAAACCTTTACAAGCCCGAGTTGAACGAACTTTATTTACCACTTTAAAAATACATCATTCAACCTCTTCACTGGCACACTTATTGAGCAACTCAATATTTTCTCGTGAAATTTACCCAGAATAGTGCATGTAGCGACAATCCTAGATATTCTGTAAATTTTGGCACCTTGTCTATATTCAATTAATATAAGTTTCTTTGAATGTTTTCTGTGCTATGTTCCCCGACTGAACCCTTAATGTTGATATGGCATGACAATTTGTGTTCACTCGCAGCAGAGTAGCACGAATTTCCAAATATCAAGGATAAGGTCTTTGTATAAGGTATTCAATTAGAGAGCATGCTACTCTCTGGCAATGAACTTAAAAGAACTCTGTGTCAACACATAGAATTCAATAAATTACCCTGACTAATTTTCAAAAGTTAGGATTTTGCGCCTTGCACAGTATATCAGACCTTGCTTGTCGAAATTTAAGCTTAGGCAAACTAGGTAATTAATTCGCCATAGATTAGTAGGCGCAAAATCTTGCCCAGAAACAGAAAACAAGGAGCCGCAGGATAGGAGCAGCAGCAAAGGGAGACGTGGCCATCCTTAAGCCAGCCGGCGCCATTTGCCATTGGCCACGCCCCATCCTAAACCGGCCATATTTCCCTTGACCAATCAGGTCGCTTTAAACTCGCCACACGCACATAAGTTGTGGATGGGCCCATACTTGCCGGCCCCGTTTCCCATCGACCAATCAGGTCACTCTAAAGCCGCCACACTCACACCAGAAGTGTAGCCACGCCCATGCTTGGCCGACCCTATTTTTTTTTACCAATCAGGTTGCTCTAAACTTGCCACAGTGTTAAAAAGGGGAAACTGCGCCAGATGGTCACGAAGCCAATTGGACCGCGCCAACATGCCAAACGTGCCATGTTGCGGCAATGAGATGAGCGGCATGCCAACATGCCACTTTGTGGCAGCATGCCAAAACATGCCATAAATAGCGCCCTGCGTGCTAACCTACCTCCTGTTCGTGGCCAATGCCATGATAAGCTTAAATTAGGGTTTTCTAGTCAGAAGCACGACTCTGCATTAACCAAAGCCCTAATTTCCAGTCATGGCACAAATTATGCCACTTCGACCCCACAACATGCCACGAGCCGTGTGGGACCCAAGAAGCCCTAAGAATGGCGCCATATCATAGCCACCCACGGCAATCCTTACTCATGTGGCCGTTTCCACACCATGGCCTTGCTATAGTTCCTTTGGCACAGCTATGGCACCGTTTGCACAAGAAGTATATGCCGCGTCTGCATGCCACACACACTAATTAGGGTTTCGGCATGCCAAAACCTAATTTAGGCAAAGTTTCTACACCAACCAAGCCAAGTAACGTTCCCCGGAGCATTGGGATTGATGTGGCAACAAGTCCAATGTTGCCAGAGCCATATTTGGGTCTAACACCAATATGCCAAAACAGCTGCCACGGCTACGCCACTGGCATGCCGCTATGCCATGGATACGCCAGACGCCACTATGCCAATGGCGCCACTTTGCTACACAACAAGATATGGCCATAATCAATGGCCATCCTTTCTCATGAGATGCAATCTCAGCCATCCAAATTCGCCACTGAACTGACAGACTTTTGGCAAGTTTTAGGCGACTAGCCACTTAAATATCGTGGCCATGGCTACGACAGGCGCCACTTGCACCACTATGCCACTGGCATGCATGAACTATGCTAGCCATGCCGTAGTACCACTGGCATGCGCCAAAGGCGCCACTGTACCATTATCAGGCGCCAACAGAAGGTAGCCATAATCAACGGCTACCCTTCCTCACGAGATGTAATCTCGGCCATCCAAGTTCGCTACCGAACTGACAGGCCTGTGGCAAGTTTTAAGCAACCAGCCAAAACGAGTCTAATAACATCACATGCTATTTTCCTGCGGTAAGTCACTTGACTTTGACTTTCCATACGTAGCAAAGTGCTATATGTTTTCCACGAAAACACTCGAGACATCAAACATGTCACAAACTGGGGGATGCTCATCAGGGTATTGGTCTGGTGGTTTATAGCGTGCGGCGTGCAATGCGCCCGTCACAAGAAAGTGTCATGAAGAGGGACAATTAGTGATGGTGAAAAGTAACGGTGTACACGGATCCACTTCCTTCATCATGGAAGCATAATTTCTGACGGTTACACATTACTCTATTCTTCCACCACTCAATCGTTTCCACTTCCTACGAGACCAGGGTACGTTTCAATATGACTTGTATAAATAGGCTTCACCTATTTCTACCAAACACAAGTTTTTTGGTCGGCAACAACATAGTATCCAGAAATCACCAAGAACTGATATCTTTTCACTCTGCAAGTCAGTTCCACTTTCTGATACAAATCATAAAACAAGCCACATTTTCAGAGTTAACCATTCTGGTCTCAACACTCTCTTCGCTTCCCTCTCTAAGATCAACCCTTCTCCTTCACTTTGTGACCGAAGCAAGCCTGGAACGGCCATTTCTCGGTTTAGGCCTGGATTGTACAGATTGATATCTCGAATAAAAAGTACTCCCATGCAGTGCATTGTTTAGGGTTTAGATTCGTTTCTCATCCACACACCAAAAATTACCAAAATCAGCAGCAACAGTTTTCACCCATAAACAACTTGATACAAAGGTTCAGACTTAACCAAACCCAATAGGATTGCTTATCAAGTAAATAGGAATTAACGTTTGTGTAATAAAACAATTATAATGCGGAAATATAAAGTAAATGACACGGCAAGATTTTGTTAACGAGGAAACCGCAAATGCAGAAAAACCCCGGGACCTTTCCAGAATTGAATACTCTCAGGATTAAGTAATCGAATTTTGAATAGTGGTAAGTAGAGTTGTCGTTCACTCGGACTTGTTGAAATCGATTCTAGGATTTAATAAAGAAAAATAATAAAAATAGAGAAAATATACAATTTATGTCACAAGATGAAGAGAGTTCTTTGGGACTCGGGATTCCACCAATTCTCACATTCATGCGGTTCATCTATTAATTCCGGACAATTAAAGCTCATAAAATAACAAACATCGACTCTAATTCTTTTCCAAGGTAGATTTTATAAAGAATTATATGTAATTCACAAGCATGACGCATCTAAAGTACCTAAGACTAAGCATGCGACATCTAACGAATTCACAAATAATCAAGAAAAATCATAAATCAATTATAATAGTGAAATTAGTCATAAAGGAATTAAATATAATTACCACATGGGTGCAAAACAACTTCCTCCGTCGTCCCAGTGATGGGTTCTAGCTCCGCATGGTGAAAACACTCTCAAAGGATTTTTTTTCATTGCTCAAAAAGGTGTTTACAAATGATGAAAAGGAGAAAATGATGAAAAATCGGGTGTTTGCAACGTTTATAATGGTTGCAAACACTGTTACAGAGAACGATAAATGTAAAGTGTTGCTGTTGCTGTAGTTTTAAGACTGTCTTCTGAACTACGACCCCTAGATGTGTCGTTGTCACTGTAGAGAAAACGACGGTCCTTCGTGCGTCTTATGTTCTTCGTGTTCTTCAGCAGCAGCAGAAATGGTGATTCTGCAACTCGACTTTCTAAGCTCTGTAATGCTCCCAAACTCTCCGTTTCCCCTCTATGACTCTAGTAAAGACTTTTTATACTTCACAGCACCAAGAATACTCCTCATTACTCCGGAAAATATCTTCCATAGCTGGGCAGTAAATAAAATTATCTCGGGAAATTTTCTTTCCTTTCTTGCCTTTTCATGCGTTCAATTGCTGCATACACATTCCAATATACTCTGGTACACGTTCAAGAGTGATCCAACACGCTGTAAACACGGTCAAACTTTCCAAAACAAGCCCAACAGAAACCCGTGTATATCTCATACTCTGTTTTACTTCCAAAACCCGCGTTGCAACCCAATTCTCTCGATTCCAGGATCATTACCATCCCTATTTGGTCCAACCAGGCCCAAATCAACTAAATACAACGCTCGAGTCTCACTCAAACTTGTCCAAATTCCTAACATGGTTTCCGCAGGAAGATAAACCCGAGAATTGTTCAATCATTAAATCCACCATTCTAGCCAGTTCTGGTACAAACGATGACCATTACCATCCCTGTTGAGCCAAAACAAACAACCCCAATGAGTTTCGGCACTTGAATCTCCCGAGAACATGATCAACATTCGAACCCTAATTCTGTTTTCTGAAAAACTTCTTTTCCCGCCAAAATCCATATTCAAATGGAGAAGATGACCTTCCCCTAATCCTGTACGGGCGTCCCTTTAGCACTTGCCTTATGGGGTGTAAATAGAAGCTAGTGTGCCCCTTAGTAATTGGGTGCCCCTTATCCAAAGTAGGGGTCCGTTTAGTAGTTGTCCTCCGGGGGTCTTCCGAGCAACTTTTCGAGCCGAATTTTCCAACAATCTTTATTTCCAAAAAATACCTACATACACAAAAAACACCATAATAAGGACAAAAATGAGTACTAACAATACGAAACATTGAGGACAAATTAGACACATAAATGCGTCTATCAAATACCCCCAAACTTATTATTTGCTAGTCCTCGAGCAAAACTAATAAAAAATAAAATTCTAACTCACTAGGTGGCCCCAGTGACCGAGTTAATCTCGGGAGGGTTTACCAGAGGTGTACCCACAAAACCATTACTCCAGACCCTAGATATCCACGCAGAACCTTGGAAGGCACTAAAGAATCTCCTTGGTTGGCATACTTATTGACTATAAGAGGAAGTACCCTGATGCGAAATTCCAATTGTTGTACACGAGTTTGCACTCAAGCATTCTAAAATTCATATAAAGTGACAGAGCTCTACTCAGATAGTTTCTGGACATCATAAACCGGAGTCAACCAATCACATGGATAGATTAAGAAGATGGATGTAGAGAAAAACGTAGATGATGTTGACTAAGGTGAACCTATCTTAATGGACTGAGATACCGGTCTGACTAATATCAACACAACTTGCATATACAAGGGAACCAGCGCGTGATAATCCTAACTCTAGATCAACATAACTGGCATATACAAGGGCACCAGTGGTCGACTTTATTGAATTTATTCCGGTTGGTCTGATGGTCTGGTCTCATTTTTTTTTTATTGGTAACTCAGTCACTCTATTTCACCCTAGTAATGGTAAAAAGGAAAAAAAATAAGTGATCAGGATTCTTTCGATGTTTCCATCACGAGGATATGGCGAAACTACCATGTTTTCTTTTCTAACACCTGAGCTTTGTGCTTTTATGAATAGACTCTTCTAGATGTTTCCATCTAATCAGATTGGTTCCTCAACTCCTACAACCAAGATGTTCCCATCCACTTAGATTAGTTAGTGTCAATCTTAATAAGCATAAATTTCTAGTCTCTGGAGTTTATTTATTGCAACTAAAAAGTTTCTCCCATACCCCCAAACTTAAATCTAACATTGTCCTCAATGTTCTAAAGATGAAATTAAAAACATGAACAAGGAGAAACTGTTACCATTTGAAGCAAAAGAGATAAGGAAAGATATTACCATGTCGCATGAATATTGGGCTACCTCCCAAGAAGTGCTAAGTTTAAAGTCTTCAGCCAGACATCAGAAGGAATTAGTCACCTCATAGAATCATAAAGTAATAGCCGGAATAACTACGGATCCCCAAAACCAAATAGGGCTATCACAAGTAAAAGGAATCTGCAACATCCCAAGAAAATTAGCAAATAAAACACACCCTTGACTAGTTTCCTGTTTAAGACAACTACATCTAGTTGTGGTTCAGGTTCAGGTTTTATAACTGGATCTAGATAACATATTTTCATGGGTTGTATTTCCTCAAATGTTGAATCCGAATGTTTAGGTTCTAGAGTATGGAAAAACTCAAATAAAAACTTAGAAGCACATAATAATAACCTAAATAATTGCGGAACCTCGAAGTCAATCAGACTTGACTCATACAGTTGACCACAGTAGTGGTCATTCTTAAGCAAATGTGTCGACCCTAATCTGCTAAAGTAATTAGGTTTAGTCTCAAAACTTAATAATTGACACATCTGAAACTTATACGTTCCCACAATTGGAAGGAAGGTTTTTGGTGGGAAAACAAAGTCAATCGTGGTATCATAGCCTGGGTTAACCACATCAACCAGAGGATGGGTTTCTAACAACTGAACTTCTTTATGGACACAACTAGGTTCAGGAAAAAGTGTATGAAGATAATCTTTTAGAATGGTTGAGGCACATATGTCAAGTCCCAAGCTAGGGACCTTTCTAAGAGTTAAAGCACATGGAGAATGATAATCACCCCCAAACTTAGAGTTTTCAGTGTCTCTAGAAAGACTAGTCACAACTTCCCTAATTTCAAGGTCATCTGATTCCTGAAAATGGTCAATTGATTCTTCTAAGTCAGGTTCATCCTCACTAATTTCTACAAGTTCATTTTCTTTGTCTAAGTATATTATTTCTAAATCGCTAGACTCAAAATAAACTCGTTCCTCTAAACCTTCGTTGGCTTCGTGAAAAGGAAATACTACATCGTCTAAAACAGGGATATTTCTAGTCAAACCCTCGTCCTTTTGAATAGGTGAATAATTATTAAAATTATTTGGATTTATACTAGAATTAACATTATCATTATAAAGCTCGTTGGGAGTAACAAATTCCTCATCACTATGCCTACATATTTCAGATTCTTCATCAATATTATCCTCATCACAATCATCATTATAATAACATGAAGATGATCGAACCTTATCTAAACAAGTAGTGTTACAAATCCTAACCTCGTCATCCTGATTATAAAAATTGTCCTCATTTTCACGGGTGATATTGGAAAGAATGTATTGGCAATCAAGAGTAATTCGAGCAATTCTTTCTTCCGTATCTAACTCTAACCTACGTGTTGTCTCCGCAAACTCACGTGTTGACTCAGTTAACTTACACGTTGACTCAAGTATCTTACGTGCTTCATCTAGAGAAGAGGAATTATAGGAATTTTGCTCGTATGACCGGTATTCATGCGAATAGTAATTGGGCTCACCATGGTATGAGCCATAATCTTCAAAAGGTTGGCGTTCCCAACCACTATTCACACTCTGGTCATAAAAAGAGTGATGTCCATATTTTTCAGTTGGATATTCATATTCATTGTGATGGCTATTATAATACCAGTTTGACATCCTAACTGCAAGGGAATTCTACACAAGCACAAACAAGGCTGACTCGACCACAACAAACCTATTGATTTCTAGCAAACAAAAAGCATGATGGCTCCATTTAGATTGTTTTCTAGACCAGCTTCTAATCCTTCGAAAGGGAATTCGTTACAATCTGAGCAAACCCCTCTGGAATCAATCCGAGTTTAAGTAAGTTGAATAGAGGCGAGGGAAGCTGCGTGGAGCTTTGATACCCAAGGCCTCATCGCATTACAAGGCGGCGCAGTCACGCATTCAACTTACAGAAACCATCATGAACTTCGAAGTATGCTTAAAGAGTAACCAATATTTTTCGAATGACTTTCCTATTAAGCTCGTTACCCTATCGGTCTCGTTCTAGTCAGTATTTTAAGCTTAGGTTTGCGTTCGGTATCGTTTTCCTAAGGCGGGCAAGAAGAGAACGGTGATGAAATCCGAACCCTTATCTTGATATGGCCAGGCCTTGCCCTTTACTAGAAAATTAAATCCGATTTCAGGTCCTCAACATATATGCATACAAAATCATCCAGTAAACCCGCTGACAGGGGATTCGCGAGTGTTTAGAATTCTTACCTCCCGTTCCAGACGGGGGATGAACCGTTGAAGTCGACTCGGGCCACTGACTCCTATGTCAGTGTACGAACCCGAGGGGCCGAGACAGTATCGTAACTGTCGTCTTTCCCTGTGCAGTTTATATTTGAACGAACCCTTCCTTAGGGTTTTAAAAATAATGTTCAAAAGTCCAAAAATAAAGTCCAAAAATTAAAAAGTCCAAAAATAAAAATAAAAATTACAAAAATAATTACCTAATTACAGTTTCTAAAAAAAATAATAATAATAATAACACTATATACAAAATTTTCTTCTTCACTCCGTTCGGATCTCTCTTTTCTTTCCTATTTTGGCTTGCTTCTCTTTCCAGCACTTTCTCTTTTTCATAAGCTCCGCACCAAGTCTGAAAGCAAAAAGAAAATACCAAATCTATACACAAGTCCGCGTCGGCGACGCCAAAATTAATCGAATTTTGAATAGTGGTAAGTAGAGTTGTCGTTCACTCGGACTTGTTGAAATCGATTCTAGGATTTAATAAAGAAAAATAATAAAAATAGAGAAAATATACAATTTATGTCACAAGATGAAGAGAGTTATTGGGACTCGGGATTCCACCAATTCTCACATTCATGCGGTTCATCTATTAATTAGGACAATTAAAGCTCATAAAATAACAAACATCGACTCTAATTCTTTGCCAAGGTAGATTTTATAAAGAATTATATGTAATTCACAAGCATGACGCATCTAAAGTACCTAAGACTAAGCATGCGACATCTAACGAATTCACAAACAATCAAGAAAATCATAAATCAATTATAATAGTGCAATTAGTCATAAAGGAATTAAATAGAATTACCACATGGGTGAAAAAATCTGACTTCCTCCGTCGTCCCCAAGAGATGGAAGTGATGGCTTCTAGCTCGCATGGTGAAAACACTCTCAAAGGATTTTTTTTCATTGCTCAAAGGTGCTCTGAGTAGAGTTGTCGTTCACTCGGGAGACATAGTTCTAGAACTCCATTGACTTGTTGAAATCGATTCTAGGATTTAATAAAGAAAAATAATAAAAATAGAGAAAATATACAATTTATGTCACAAGATGAAGAGAGTTATTGGGACTCGGGATTCCACCAATTCTCACATTCATGCGGTTCATCTATTAATTCCGGACAATTAAAGCTCATAAAATAACAAACATCGACTCTAATTCTTTGCCAAGGTAGATTTTATAAAGAATTATATGTAATTCACAAGCATGACGCCATTATCTAAAGCACCTAAGACTAAGCATGCGACATCTAACAAAATAATTCACAAACAATCAAGAAAAAATTTACAAATGCTCCGCATGGTGAAAACACTCTCAAAGGATTTTTTTCAATGAATGAAAAGAGAGAAATGATGAAAATCGGGTGTTTGCAACGTTTATAATGGTTGCAAACACTTATTCTGAGTAGAACGATAAATGTAAAGTGTTGTTGTTCTTTGTAGTTTTAAGACTGTCTTCTGAACTACGACCCTCAGATGTGTCGTTGTCACTGTAGAGAAAACGACGGTCCTTTGTGCGTCTTATGTTCTTCGTGTTCTTCAGCAGCATCAGAAATGGTGATTCTGCAACCTGACTTTCTAAGCTCTGTAATGCTCCCAAACTCTCTGTTTCCCTTCTATGACTCTAGTAAAGACTTTTTATACTTCACAGCACCAAGAATACTCCTCATTACTCCGGAAAATATCTTCCATAGCTGGGCAGTAAATAAAATTATCTCGGGAAATTTTCTTTCCTTTCTTGCCTTTTCATGCGTTCAATTGCTGCATACACATTCCAATATACTCTGGTACACGTTCAAGAGTGATCCAACACGCTTTAAACACGGTCAAACTTTCCAAAACAAGCCCAACAGAAACCCGTGTATATCTTATACTCTGTTTTACTTCCAAAACCCGCGTTGCAGCCCAATTCTCTCGATTCCAGGATCATTACCATCCCTATTTGGTCCAACCAGGCCCAAATCAACTAAATACAACGCTCGAGTCTCACTCAAACTTGTCCAAATTCCTAACAGGGTTTCCGCATGAAGATAAACCCGAGAGTTGTTCAATCATTAAATCCACCATTCTAGCCAGTTCTGGTACAAACGATGACCACTACCATCCCTGTTGAGCCAAAACAAACAACCCCAATGAGTTTCGGCACTTGAATCTCCCGAGAACATGATCAACATTCGAACCGTAATTCTGTTTTCTGAAAAACTTCTTTTCCCGCCAAAATCCAGATTCAAATGGAAAAGATGACCTCCCCCTAATCCTGTACGGGCGTCCCTTTAGCACTTGCCTTATGGGATGTAAATAGCAACTAGTGTGCCCCTTAGTAATTGGGTGCCCCTTATCCAAAGTAGGGGTCCGTTTAGTAGTTATCCTCCGGGGGTCTTCCGAGCAACTTTTCGAGCCGAATTTTCCAACAATCTTTATTTCCAAAAAATACCTACATACACACAAAACACCATAATAAGGACAAAAATGAGTACTAACAATACGAAACATTGAGGACAAATCAGACACATAAATGCGTCTATCATTAAGCCGCTACACAAAATTACACCTAACTTCGTATAGTTGAGACCAAGAAACTAAACCTATAGTTCACCTAGTTCCGTCTGTATTCCCACACCTCCAACTTATAAATAAGTCACGTACTTGGAACAATTCCTTTAGTTCGTATTCCAAACAGTAAAGGAACAAAAAATCTATTTGGAATCAACTCTCTTCAACCAAGTGATATGAGTCAAACAAAGGCTCTTCCGTTTATCTTAACATAAACTCCTTCGTCAGGTCCTTAGATGTATCTTATGTTCAATTACCGAAGTACTCGTTTAAGATTAAGCCAATCAATACCTTTAATCACAAGGAAACGTATTGATGCCGATCTACTCAATTAATCAATCCAATCTACCACAAGGATAAACCGATTATTAATTGGATCCTCTTTTACCGAAACAAGTATTGTGCACATCAAAGATTATAAAACTCAAGTCAGATCTTCAATATCTTCTTTGTCTTCAAATCTTCTTAAATCTTCAATAAAAACCTGCACACAATCACTTGAATCTCTTGTGATCAATCACGCACAAAAAGCAGTCCGTTAACAATGGATTATCACAAGATCGTCTTTAGAACTAACAACAGTCTAAAGATCCCTGTCGAAACTCTGAACTAGTTTGAGTGAATCTTATATCAGAAGAGAAGATTCTCAAGAATAAACAAACTAGGTGCAATCAGATTTCAACCATCGTTAGTCAATCACATCAATCGAAAACAAAGATAAACCACAATTATCTAGTTTCCCACCAACGGGTCTCGCTAGAGCTTCTCAATCCCAAAGAAGACTTTAAACTGAGCGGCCGTAAGAGATTTCGCCAAATTAGGTTACTCTCCTCTCCGAATAGGCGGCTACACCAGTAACAACAACAAAAGAGGAAGTCTGTTGTTACAAAGGATTAGTTTGCTAGAAAAGCAAACTTCAAGTATTTATAGACAAGGAAGTTTGGACACCAAGGAATTTCCAAAACCGAAAATATTCTCAAGATATTCATTAAAGCACAAATTCGGTTTCCATAATTCCTGGAAATGCTCTGTCCAAAAATAATGATCGAAATCTCTCTGAAAATCTAATTAGTAAATGCACATTACTAATTCTTATATTTCCCTACAAAAAGAAATTAATAACCTTAATTAAAAGATTCTTAACTTACTTCTGTTTCGATCCTGGGATTCTCTTCCCTTAGCTATTAAGGAATAACTTTTAACAATTAAAGAAATAAACATTCACATCACGTGTTCAAAGTATGTCGACATCCTTACTTTGTAAGTTCTCTTTCACACTTACAACCTTGAAACCGATTTTCCACACTTCCAAACAAGTTTATAATTGGTTCATCTGACTTTCAAGAACTATGCGATTGATCAAACAAACATTCAATCACAATCATGGGTTTAACGGTTCTACCAAAACAAGTTTCGGTTCTACCTTCCATGTGAATAATGTGCATAGTCACACTAGCTTTCCAAAATTCGGTTGACTAGGTACTAGGATCGGTTCCCCACATATATATGGTATCTAACTTACATGTGTTGCACATGTCCATAGGATCGGTTCCCCTTTGCCTAAAAACGTGTTGCACATGTCCATAGGATCGGTTCCCCTTTCTGCTATAAACCTTGCTGCACCCCATACAAGGATCGGTTCCCCTTTGCGATGTACTGCACCTCTCCATAGGATCGGTTCCCCTTTCCCATAATTGGTCAGACAGAAAATCACAAACCCGATCATACTATCTCGGGTGATTACTTAAGATCGGTTTCACTAATAAAAGTCATACCAATACATAAGTCAGGCCTTTTTGAATAGTTCTACCAAGAATACAAACAAGTTGTGAGCGGTTATACTCAATCACACATATTGGTTGTTCATAAGATATGCAATGAATAACAAAACCAATAACACCTGGCAATTTCCTTTTCGGTTCACAAACAAGTTTATGAACTTACTTCCTTAGAACACATGTAAACATTGTTCCCTAGGATGAAATCCTTACCTCATACCCATACATAATCACAATAGCATTCAAATGATTATGGCGATGTCTTATCTACAAAGTTTAATGGTTAAGCAATAAACCTCGTATTGTATTCCTTAATACTATGTCTATCTAGAGTTCAAATATGCTTCGCAGTTTTGTTTTCAATATGCACGACTTGAAAGATACGTTAGGGAATGAAAAATTTCAAGTGGAAGGATGATTGTTGTTGTTGTAGCTCCTTGCTTCTTCACATCTTCAAGACTTCGCAATACTTGTAATGTCTCATATCCTAATACTTTCAATCTAACCTATACGAAGTTGACTCTAGTACATAATCAAGCGATTCTTAACATGAGTTTTGATTCACTAAAATATGACAACCAAACTTGACATACCAACGCTTGGTGGGTTCAACCGAGTCATGCTCTAGCAATCTCCCCCTTCGTCAATTTTAGTGACAAAACTCTTACATCATATGGATAAACAAATTACAAGAATTCATTACACATACGCTTGATTCCTGAATTCAACAACACATTAAACTGCTTACATTCAATCCTTGAAAATGCCGTTGTTGACATTATAATAACAAAGCTAATACTCCCCCTAAGGAAGATAGGTAGATATTCAATCCGCACGTCTTTGTTATACCAATTTATATGACATGTTACTCCCCCTTAGTCTGTGCTTTCACTCTTTCGTTAGATAAAACGTTCAAGCACCAATGTTCTTTTCCTTAGCGATACCAATCAATATAAAATTAATACCAGTATCACTTGTTTACTCCATATATTTCTCCCCCTTTTCGTCACAAAAATGACAAAGAAACGAAAAAATAAAGGACGACACGAAAATAATCTTACAAATCTCAAAATAGACTTGCAAACCTGTAGAGTTAGGCACGAGGGTTCCACACATCATGTTCTGATAACCAATATCAAAACCGAAACTACATGTAGTTTTATTTTGATATGTTATCAAGGAAACAATTGTCCGAAATAATTTTTCCAATTTAGTTTAGCAAACCAAAAAATCAACTAAGCATCTTAGTCCCTTTGCTAAACCGATTGTTCAAAAACAACCGCTTAATTCGATAAGACCAAAATAAAGATAACTCTATTTTTCTCATCATGTTCTAATTATCCATAAGCTTAGACCTTTCAATTTTAAACAAGCCAAATACTAGGTTAGTTAACTAGCATTTCTTGTTAAGGCATTCGATTAGACTTGAATAACCGAAACCTCACTCCGATAAGTCTAACTAAGATCAGAATTAACTTAGTTTCTCTTATCCGGAATCGAATTGGACTAAACAACTCATCCCGTACATCTTATATTTTGTTAAGCCATAAATAATTCATACAAACCAACATAAATCAACTTGCATAATTATTCATCTCAACCAGAAGCAATTGAAACAACATAGACATTAAAAGCACCGCAATTGCACCGAAATTTTGTAAGCCTAAACAATTGATATCACACAATAAAGCAAGATAACAATAGTTTTTCTTAACCGGAACCAATTGAATCACACACATCATGGAGTAAACATCAATTGAACCGAAATTTTGTTAAGCAAAAGCAATAAATATATATAATATAACTCAGGCTTTTCTTAAACAGGAAAACAATTAACTAACAAGATTGTTACCTCAAATTTCGCATCCACTTCTCCAATATGTTTGCATCTTTCTTCCAGGGAGAATTGATATCGAAATATCATCATGTTGTCATCCTTATGCCAAAACAAAAGAATAACAACCTCAACCTTTACCAGAGAAAGGTTGAAAATCGATTTTAACAATTGCAAGCAAGAGTTGAAAACCGTCAAAACACATATGCTTTTAAGCTAAACCAAAACCGATTCAACATATTGTGACTTTTTCACATATTGTTTCTACCAGAACCCCTCATGATTCTTTGATAAAACCTACCAACATGGGCTAGAACTTAATCCTGCTAAATCAAAAAGTCACCCAAACCACAAGGGTTCACAATATATGAGATCGAATATTAAGGTAGTAAAACCGAAATCAAACATCCCATAAACATACATAGCAATAAGATAAAAGCATTCAAGCACAGGCTATGTAAACCGAAAACTATCACAAGAAAAATTACCAATCAAATAATTTTATTCATAATAGTTTTATTCATAATAGACCAATACAATCAATGAAAGAAATCAAAAATTGATGTCTATTATTCTAGATTAAGTATTACAGCATATA
The DNA here is from genome assembly GCA_023531295.1 of Papaver armeniacum. Classification (NCBI taxonomy): domain Eukaryota; kingdom Viridiplantae; phylum Streptophyta; class Magnoliopsida; order Ranunculales; family Papaveraceae; genus Papaver; species Papaver armeniacum. The sequence continues at coordinate 199,640 of JAJJWW010017406.1, forward strand.
ACTTAATCTCTAGTGGTGCTCTTGTTGTTCAGTGAGGTCTCTTCAGTGTTCAAACTCTTAAAGCATGTCTCAAGAGACTTGTCCGCAATCACTTCTTGTTTTTCAAGTTCTTCAATTAGAACTTTGAGCTCAGCAAGAATTCCTCTTGTTTCTTCATACTTCTCTTTTATCCAATCTTGATGTCGAATAGTCATAGCAAGATTGGTTTACAGTTCGTCAAAACCTTGGATATATTGAGACATACTATCAGAACGAATCCATTGGGTTTTGGTTGGATCTTGTTTGTTGTAAGCTAACAGACATGACTCATCTTGTGATCCAACTGAACTATCAGAATCATAATCAGACATGATATTTGATATGCCCTTCTTCTTCCTCTATGTATTGATTCCTTGACAATCCTTAACCTTTTGAGCTTCCTCCTTATTAGCCTTTGAGACACTGCGAGTTATTGGAGGCATGCTTGCTCATATATATATAAAACGGATTGATCAAGGTATCAGAATACAGGTGAGAGAAAGTTCCTCCTTTTAAAAGAGACAACTTTCGGACCAAAAGACCTCTGGAGAATCTGAAAATATAAACGAATATATTTCGTTTCCTTAGTCCGAAATTCTCAAGTTGGAAGGATTATTAAAATCCGAAATTTCCAATAAAACCTATTTTTGGAAAATCATGTTAAACATGAACATTTTTTTCAGACAACCATGGATTCGCCGCTACCCATATAGTGTCACAGAATTTTTCTGATAAACAACTACACAAAACAAATGTGCTCCTGTTTTATTGTGCCTTTCCCATCTAAGTTTATAAGCACGAAAGAGGATGAGAGTACACAATCATGATACAACTAAGTTGCATCGGAGTAAGCTTTTTCCAGCTTACAGTGAATATCAGAAACATAGTTCATGTTTCTTTTCGGGAATTTCTGCCCAAAATATTTTCTCCCAAGGCGATGATCTTTTCTAACTAGAGAGATATGATCATGTGGAGAAAATTGACTAATGTGAGAATTCTCGGAGATAGATAAATCTCTTTTAATTCTTTCAATGAGATTTTCATAAGATTTTCTCATTCTAAGGACTTCCTTATGATCCACATTAGTATGATCATCTGAAACAACAATAGGAAATTCTTGATTGTTTCTTTTGGCAGAGATTCTCTCTTTCCCTTCCTTCTGAAGTCGTTCATTATCAAAACCAGAACTGTTTCGATATGGGTGTATAGGAACCTTTTTCCAAAAGCGATTATCAACTCTTTCCTCTGACTCTTTTGAGTTGATCTTATCGGGATGTGGTATAATCTGTCTTTCTACTGAGGAATGATCTTTCAGTTTTTTATGACAAGAAACTTCCTTCAAAAATTTTACCACCGTATGTTGAAGAAGTATAAGTTTCCTGTCCAGTGACTGAAAATTGTATTCCTTACAATCACCACGGAATCGGTTCAAAGTTTCCTTTGGACAAGATTTCGTTTGATCATCAGTAGATCTAGAAGCTGGTTTCTCATCCTCTTCTAACTTGATGGAGTTAGGCAAACTACCATCATCTTGATCTGTTTCAGATGTGATTAAACCGGTTTTATCACAATATGTAAAAGTAGAGCAAGGACTTTTAGTTTCCTCATCAAAAGCAATCACAACAACATCATTAGTCAGAATCATAGGACGTGTCTCTTTATCTGTAAGAGATTTACCAAGAGCCTCTAGTTTGACAGTGAGATCCACTTTCTCTTTGGCTAGACAATTCAGTTGAATGTCTTTTTCTATGATCTCATGTTTAAGAAGATTTGACTCTGTATTTAAAATAAGTACTTTAGAAGACAAAGATTGTATAGGCTTTAGGAGTTTTATCAACTCTTTATCAGCATCTTCTCTTTCATCAGAGATAGACATAGATGTTTTCTCCACTCCTGGATCATGAGTCAACGAAGTAGTAACATCTTCAACATTTGAGTATTCATACTCTTGCAAAACGTTAACTGAATCATTCATTAGATTTAATTCTTATAGGTTGGATCGCACCAAACACAGATTGTTAGATCTTTTCGTGTTTATCTGCTCTGATACCAATTGAAAAGGCGAGGGTACCCAAATATACCTCAAGTTAAAAATTTTCCTACCTATAAGTCCTTTCTCCGAAAGTGATTGTCTATGGACTGAGTCGAGATAATACAACTAATCGGTTCACACTTCGTGTGATCATCTATGGATACGAGATCGATACAATACAACAACGGAGTATGTTTACTTGATACAAAGGTTCGGACTTAACCAAACACAATAGGATTGCTTATCAAGTAAATAGGAATTAACGTTTGTGTAATTTACTTTAATTATAATAAAACAATTATAATGCGGAAATATAAAGTAAATGACACATCAAGATTTTGTTAACGAGGAAACCGCAAATGCAGAAAAACCCCGGGACCTTGTCCAGAATTGAATACTCGCAGGATTAAGCCGCTACACAAAATTACACCTAACTTCGTATAGTTGAGACCAAGCAACTAAACCTATTGTTCACCTAGTTCCGTCTGTATTCCCACACCTCCAACTTATAAATAAGTCACGTACTTGGAACAATTCCTTTGGTTCGTATTCCAAACAGTAAAGGAACAACAAATCTGTTTGGAATCAACTCTCTTCAACCAAGTGATATGAGTCGAACAAAGGCTCTTCCGTTTATCTTAACATAAACTCCTTCGTCAGGTCCTTAGATCTATCTTATGTTCAATTAACGAAGTAATCGTTTAAGATTAAGCCAACAACACTCTTAATCCAAAGAATTGTGTTGATGCCGATCTACTCAATTAATCAATCCAATCTACCACAAGGATAAACCGATTATTAATTGGATCCTCTTTTACCAAAACAAGTATTGTGCACACCAAAGATTATAAAACCCAATTCAGATCTTCAATATCTTCTTTGTCTTCAAATCTTCTTAAATCTTCAATAAAAACCTGCACACAATCACTTGAATCTCTTGTGATCAATCACGCACAGAACGGAGTCTGTTAACAATGGACTATCACAAGATCGTCTTTAGAACTAACAACAGTCTAAAGATCCCTGTCGAAACTCTGAACTAGTTTGAGTGAATCTTATATCAGAAGAGAAGATTCTCAAGCATAAACAAACTAGGTGCAATCAGATTTCAACCACCGTTAGTCAATCAAATCAATCGAAAACAAAAGATAAACCGCAATTATCTAGTTTCCCACCAACGGTACACGCTAGAGCTTCTCAATCCCAAAGAAGATTTTAAACTGAGCGGCCGTAAGACATTTCGCCTAATTAGGTTACTCTCCTCTCCGAATAGGCTTGTACACCAGTAACAACAACAAAAGAGGAAGTCTGTTGTTACGAATGATTAGTTTTCTAGAAAGGCAAACTTCAAGTATTTATAGACAAGGAAGTTTGGACACCAAGGAATTTCCAAAACCGAAAATATTCTCAAGATATTCATTAAAGCACAAATTCGGTTTCCATCATTCCTGGAAATGCTCTGTCCAAAAATAATGGTCGAAATCTCTCGGAAAATCTAATTAGTATATGCACATTACTAAGTCTTATATTTCCCTACAAAATGAAATTAATAACCTTAATTAAAAGATTCTTAACTTACTTATGTTTCGATCCTGGGATTCTATTCCCTTAGCTATTAAGGAATAACTTTGAACAATTAAAGAAATAAACATTCACAGCACGTGTTCAAAGTATGTCGACATCCTTATTTTGTAAGTTCTCTTTCACACTTACAACCTTGAAACCGATTTGCCACACTTCCAAACAAGTTTAGAATTGGTTCATCTGACTTTCAAGAACTATGTGATTGATCAAACAAACATTCAATCACAATCATGGGTTTAACGTTTCTACCAAAACAAGTTTCGGTTCCACCTTCCATGTGAGTACTGTGCATAGTCACACTAGCTTTCCAAAATTCGGTTGACTAGGTACTAGGATCGGTCCCCCACATATATATGGTATCTAACTTATATGTGTTGCACATGTCCATAGGATCGTTTCCCCTTTGCCTAAAAACGTGTTGCACATGTCCATAGGATTGGTTCCCCTTTCTGTTATAAACCTTGCTGCACCCCATACAAGGATCGGTTCCCCTTTGTGATGTACTGCACCTCTCCATAGGATCGGTTCCCCTTTCCCATAATTGGTCAGACAGAAAATCACAAACCCGATTATACCATCTCAGGTGATTACTTAAGATCGGTTTCACTAATAAAAGTCATACCAATACATAAGTCAGGCCTTTGTGAATAGTTTTACCAAGAACACAAACAAGTTGCGAGCGGTTATACTCCATCACACAAATTGGTTGTTCATAAGATATGCAATGAATAACAAAACCGATAACACCTGGCAATTTTATTTTCGGTTCGCAAACAAGTTTATGAACTTACTTCCTTAGAACACATGTAAACATTGTTCCCTAGGATGAAATCCTCACCTCATACCCATACATAATCACAATAGCATTCAAATGATTATGTCGATGTCTTATCTACAAAGTTTAATGATTAAGCAATAAACCTCGTATTGTATTCCTTAATACTATGTCTATCTAGAGTTCAAATATGCTTCGCAGTTTTGTTTTCAATATGCACGACTTGAAAGATACGTTAGGGAATGAAACAGTTCAAGTCAAATATCACAAACCTCAAGTGGAAGGATGATTGTTGTCGTTTTAGCTCCTTGCTTCTTCACATCTTCAAGACTTCGCAGTACTTGTAATGTCTCATAACCTAATACTTTCAAGCTAACCTATACGAATTTGACTCTAGTACATAATCAAGCGACTCTTAACATGAGTTTTGATTCACTAAAATATGACAACCAAACTTGACATACCAACGCTTGGTGGGTTCAACCGAGCCATGCTCTAACAAAAACACTTATAAGAGAGAATATTTCACCTAATTTCTTCAATCAATGACGTCTTTGGACAAGTCATTATTTACATAATTAGGATATACACGCGACTTTGTCACCGTAATTCGTAATTCGTAAAAGAGTTTACCACTTACAATTGGCTACTTTGGAAGCACAATTTTACTGGTCAAACTCCATATACCATTCATGCCACATTCACATTATGCACCGAAAATGGATAAACTAAGACATCAAAGTTCTTCCTTTGGGAGGAATTATATATATAATTATCCAAAATATATGATCCAAAATGTCTGTTTGCTATAATATAAAATTCTTAAAATTTCATACGGTATGATACCTTTGGGTACCAAGACCACATTCATATAAGACTACACGAGCTAATAATTTCACTAAATAGTGTATTATTATTTTATTTATTTTTTAACATCAAAATAGCTCGGAAAGCAAACAACTATACTAGTATTCATGAGTCTAACCCTTTTCGAATGGATACTTTGGTAGTCCAATTTAATGGTTAAACTCCATAAAACATACATTGATATGGTCATATATAACACATTAATTTTACTTTTCTGCAATAGTTATATTCTTGGGTTATTTTGGCAACAACCGAGAATGTATATCACAGAACTCCATAATTTCATGTAAGACACATTATACATGAAAATTCTCAGCAATGGAAGCATAAGGTATTTCTTGTATTTTCTTGAGATTTTTAAATATCCATTATATATGCTCTTATATATGACTGAAATTCGTTACTCTCCTTTGCACAGATGAAAGATCCATCTCACTCATTAAGAAGTTCTTTAAAGAGGATTTTCTAGGTTCAAGCAAAACGCCAAGATTTTCAATTTTCTAGGTTCAAGCAAAACGCCAAAATTTTCAACGGGAATAATGACTAGCGAGTCATCAACATACAAATTAACACATACATATATATATATATATATATATTGAGGAGAAAGGTTAATATATTGAAAAAAGAAAAAGTACAAAAGCTTACAGGAAAAATAAAAGCACAACAGTGCAACACGAGTTCAGGCATATGCCATACTCAGACCACAAAAAGAAACAACACCCTGGCAACAAGGGAAACAAAAAACTATCATAACTAAGCCAATACAACATGATTTATGTTATTCTCATAACTTAAACGATTGAGATCATCAATGGTCGCTCGTAACTGGACGACCAAAATCATTACTAGTCGTCTGTAGCTGGAAGATCGGTTCTTCATATTTTTTATTTTTTAAAGTACTGATTGTACATGGGTGATTAATTAGGGTAGTTACTAACCTCTAAACCTTGTTCACAAAATGAGTTTCAATGATGAAATCTTCTTGGATATTTTATTGAATTAGGGTTGAGATATTTTATCCCAAATTTTCAATAGTGAAATCTTCCATAATAATGATTTACCGCTTAATAGCCGATTAGTTTATCAACGTTTCGAGCGAACTGAATGATAAAAGATAAAGAAATAAGTGTACTATCATAATAATTAATATGAATCTAAAGTGTGGATGAGAAATAGGGAAAACTTTATAAATTTCACCATCAATTGAGAGTTGCTTTCTAATATCACTTTCAAAAGATCAAGAAATTGGGGAAATTGGATCCCTATTAGAAAAGCTTGGCTTTCATCCCCCGATGTATGTTTTGTACCTGCCGAACCACCTATATAAAAACTTTCGTAAGCAACAACATCACCATATCTACTTTTAATGATAACACTGACATATCTTTCGTCACTTCATCAATACAACTTTAATTTTATCCAAAAGGAGGTGCATTACAAAAAAGCGATAAAACAGTTGCCTCGATGACATAGACATGACTCGTCTTCAGAATTTCTGGAGAAACCTAAGTATCTAATATACGTCATTCATGTATATCATTCCTTCGACAAGTACAACATCAATGTTATGCCGAAATCATCGAAAATATCGAAAAGTATACCTTGTAACTTTATACAATGAATTCTAGAGAACAACTAATGTATATCATTCCTTCAACACTTTGATTATAGATGACGATCAAGTCACATTATACTAAAACCATGTAAACAAACTCTGCATGTTATGTCTTCAATAAATAAGACTGTGAGAACTAGATAGAAAAGGAACAACTGTTCAATATTTACTAACCTCAATTTAAATAGTGATGTCTTCATTTTTCTTTCTTTCGTTCGTCTTCAAATTTTCAAGAGTAACTATAATTTTGTCTCAACATTTTTAAGTCCTAAAGTATAATTAACCTAACGAATTTGACTATAATAAGCAATTCAATTTGTAAGTTTTGGCATCTAAACTTGACAACCATGCTTGACATACCAACACTTATTGGGTCAACCGAGCAGTGCTCTAACACAATTTTTACAACTCAATTACTTGCACAAAATGAATAAAAAACAGTTGAAAACTATAACTTACTAGAGTACGTCCCAAATATGCACGAAGTCTAGAGTACCTAGTAGTTATAAATGAAGGTTAAAACATCAATCAGAAAAGGTCAAACTTAGATATTTCCACTTGTAAGACACATGAATGATCAACTGAGCAACTATTCTACAAGTTATGTTTTACGTAATCATATAATGATTATTCCAGTATGCATAAAGTTGTGTGTCACCTTGATTCTTTTGATGTACGAAGATTTGTGAGATGAAGAACGGATGATGGTCTTCTTCTTCAAGAAGAAATGATAAAAACAATATACAAAAAGAAAAAATAAAAGTTATCGTAATAATATACAAAATTTACAATGATACGGGAAACACTATTAATTACCTCAAAGCTTGAAATAAATACCACATAATGTGTCAACTTAAGTATGCGTTGCATTAGACGCATTTGGATGCACGGGTTCCTCTACTGTTATTCACCTCAAATTGGACTCCCAGTTGATCATACTTTCAGGGTACCTGCAAAACAAACAACAAAAATAGATGAGACAACAAAACTTAATTCTAAAACGAAAATGAAAGGAAGAAAGAAAAAAAGCTTGAGGTGTGAATAATGAGGTTTGTGTTTTGCTCAACACTTTATATAAGGACACACCAGACACACAAATTTCATAATTAAAAAAATAAAAAAATATTTAGAAATACTATTAATCAATATCTAAAAAAAATCTACAATTTTTAGAATTTTGGACAACCACATTTACTTGTTACAATATCCTCGTTTATTGAATACCTTTCGCATATATTTGTGACAAAAATTTTGCCTAAAAAATATAGAGCATCTACACGCCTAGGAATATAATCATTATTTTTATTTTTTACCTTTTTTATGGATTAAGCAATATTAAAAAAATATATATTGAAACACCTTCTATTGCACTTTGCTACAAAAGTTTTTTGTCCTTTAATATTCGCTATCAACAACTAAGTTCAGCATCTTGATATGGTTAATGTTAGTTGTAATGGGTGTATCGTTAAATTCAAGATGATAAGGTCTACATCTTATTATTGGCATCTATCTCATATTTTGTGCTCTAACTCTCTATTTTATCCCAAATTTTGTGTTTTCATTGTCCTCAAGAATAAATACTTGCACTAATTAATTTTATGTTTTTAGGCACTAAATAAAGCTTGGATGAATTGAGAAGCTAAAAGAGCATAGGAATGGTGACTAGCAATTACGAAAGAGAGACAATGCAAAGCCCCCGCGAGAAGGCCGTGAAGCACGAAGGAACAACGCGTAAAGAGCTCCCGCAATCCGTTTGCACTCGCTCCCGCAATCCGTTTGCACTCGCTCCGCAAGCCGTTTGAAAAGCTGATCCGGACAATGGGCTTGGTAAAGCAAAACCCATATCCATGACCCAAGTCCGTCTCCACACATGAATCGTCGGATTTGATACATCTGCTCAGCATCCAACAGCTCACCCTTCAGTACATCAACGTTTGATACTCTCGCGCAACACCGTAGCACCTTATATCTCCTCCCTTAATCGACCAGAAGAACACCTTCTTCAATTATTTTTCTCTTTCACAGAACCATCGACCCTCCTCCATTAACTCCATCTCCTCATCACCTCTGCACACAACCATAACCATCATTATCAGTAATTAAGGCGGACGCCGCTTTCAACTTATAAAGCCATCCCTTCCTAACCTAGCATCAACGGCTCTCAACAGCCCAGGTGGTCACATCCGATACACCCATTACAATTAACATTAACCACTAATTTAACGAATTAAACTAATTAATTATAATTAATTACTACTAAATACATTTTAACACAAAAGACTAATGACAGGCCGATATTGGATACGGGGCATCCTCCCCTTAGGCTAGGGATATCACAATACCTTCCCCTCCAAAACATCCTTGTCCTCAAGGATGAAGAACTGAGATGCAAGGCCTTGCCGAGAACTCTGGCAAGAACTGATATCCGCCACTCGGCCGTAAAACTCATCTTCGCAATAGACACTCCGGAGACACTAGTGTTAACCTCCTCGTCCTCCTTGTAGTAAAGTCCAACCACATTTAGTGAACCCAACTCTTTACTATTTATATCCACAAGTTGAATGAGATGATATAATTTATCAACCATTTCTTTAACTCCCTCAAACTGACGAGGAAGGAAACACTTGGCTACAAACCATATGTTAACCTTAAGCTGCTCAAACACTTCCATATAACCAAAATTGTGGATATTGTGAGATTATGAACGATGGTCTATTACCAAGAGAGAGGATCTTGGAGTAGACTCAAGAATTTTCCCTCTATCAAACAGAAAACGATAACTTCTCATGTAACCAGGTGCTCCAGGTAGCTCAACACCAAGCCATATAGTACCACAACTCTTTTCCCTGCTCCGTAAGCTTGCTGAGAACAGGTTGTTGAACACCATCAAACCATCTCTATTATTTTTCTGAACTATTGTAGCACCAGGCAACTTTATATTTCTCATATTGGGTATACCATATAGTTGATCTCCCATTGGCTGAACTACTACAAGCTTCCTGGGTACCCTGAGCTGAATAGTAATGAACAAGTGCGGGGATAATATTACCACATCCCTTGCCAATATCTTCATCATTTCAATCCCAACTGTTAGTTTCATGAGCACATGCACATCATCTACTTTCTTTTCAATAATTTTGGCCCTTTCCTTTGTAGCAGACAAAAAGGGAGTTTCAGCTTCCTTTTCTGTCATTGGTAGCACCAGCTTGCCATATTCTACACTGTACGGATCTGCATAATATGACTTAAATTTCCATTTCAACAGGGTCGTCACGAATAACATAATTGGAATGTGAATTATAGTGGATGTTGACTGATGTCTCAGTATACTAGCAAGCACATAATTTCCGCAGCCATTCTTCTTTGGATGACATGTCAATCCCCACATATAACCGTACCACAATTTCAAATGTTGACTGTAATCGCTTCCATTCAAACCAATCAGTTTAGAATACCCCTCTGCCAACAGAACTGTCTCTTGCATTGAATAACTCTCGCCTGTTTCATATGTGGACAAACAAAAGTGCAAGATAAACACAATTTTTGAGAGGCAACAATGACTCTTCCCAACTATAGAAATTGAGATAAGAAGCATGTGGAGGTACTTAAGCTCCTTCAAGGGAATTCGACACACAACACATCTCAAACTTCCAGCTATTTGATCATTCATTATGTTGACAAGCTCTTCTGCATTTCTACTTCCGTGTTTTGCAAAATGAGTTACCAGTTTTTTAACTTTCCAATACCTCACTGTAAGAACAGGTGCCTTCTCATCTGTAAAATCAAATTAGTCCAAAGAACAATAATTTGCGGTAGCATTTCATCACACCACCTGCAAGCATCAAGATTCATAACCCATTTCTCTAGCACAAACACATTTGAGCCCTCAAACAGAAATTGTAATGATAATGAGCCCCCGTTGTCCAAATGTGGAATCACATTTAAGAAAATAAGAATTCCCTAAAATGACTTTGAACTCTTTCCACGGTCGAATAATGGCCTACTATGCTCAAAATGAGGATAACTGCAGACACCATCATTCCATCTCCACAGAAGAATACTAGAATACCATTCCTGTTGTTTATGGGTAAAAATCATTTCCGCCGATTTCGGTAAATTCGGTAGGTGAGTGAGAAACTGGTTTAAACCCTAAACAAATGTGCTGCACGTGAGCACTTTCTAGATTCGAGAGATCAATCTGTACAAGTCCGGCCTAAACCAAGAAATGGTCGTTCCAGACTTGCTTCGGTCACAAAGTGGAGGAGAAGGGTTGATTTGGGGAGGGAAGTAAAGAAAGGTGTTGAGACCAGAATAGTGCAGGAGAGTAGTGTCTCGACTTGTATCGAGAAAGTGAAAGCTTCGGAAGCTTGCAAGAGATGAAAGCTTTTGGAGAGCTTGCAAAGTTGCCTTTTACGAGAGTGTTGTATTTTTCTCCTGACCGAGACTTGTTGTCCGGTGGAAATAGGTAAGACCTATTTATACAAGTCGAGGCTGAAACGTACCCTGGCCTCATGAAGGAAGAGAGTAAAGGGTGAAATAATGGGAGGAGGTGGTAACCGCAAGGTGTCGGGTGAAAACGTTTTCACCATTATTTCCTCATTTATTTGACCTCTTTATTCCTATTCACGCTTTCTTAATGTGAGCGTAGTGTACGATGCATGCTGTTACCGCCAAACCAAAACCCTAGAAAGAATCCCCCAGTTTGTGTTGATGTCTCGAGTGTTGGTTGCATCTTGAGTGCAAGTGGCGCTGCTAGAGGCGCGTATGGCATGTGCCACTGGCATGTGCGGAATGCCTTTGTTGCGGGTTACACCTTGAGTGCAAGTGGCAATGCCAGAGCTGCTAGTGGCGTGTGTGGCATGTGCCAATGGCATGTGCGGAATGCTTGTACGTTGAGTGTAAGTGGCAATGCCAGAGCTGCTAGTGGCGTGTATGGCAAGTGCCAATGGCGTGTGCGGAATGCCTTGATGGTAGGTTGCACGGTTTGCAAGTTAGGCTACCAGCGTGCATGTTTGGCATGTGTCAATGGCACGCATGGCCATTAGGGCTATGTCCTGGTAAGAAAAGCTACCAGCGATGCATGTTGGCATGTGCCAATGGCATGCGTGGCCAACTTGGGTCACGACCTGGTAGGAAAAGCTACCAGCGAGCGTGTTGGCATGTGCCAATGGCATGCGTGGCCAATTTGGGTAGCGCCCTGGTAGGAAAAGCTACCAGCGAGCATGTTGGCATGTGCCAATGGCATGCGTGGCCAATTTGGGTCGCGCCCTGGTAGGAAAAGCTACTAGCAAGCATGTTGGCATGTGCCAATGGCATGCGTGGCCAATTTGGGTCGCGCCCTGGTAGGAAAAGCTACCAGCGAGCGTGTTGGCATGTGCCAATGGCATGCGTGGCCAATTTGGGTAGCGCCCTGGTAGGAAAAGCTACCAGCGAGCGTGTTGGCATGTGCCAATGGCATGCGTGGCCAATTTGGGTCGCGCCACTGGTAGGAAAAGCTACCAGCGAGCGTGTTGGCATGTGCCAATGGCATGCGTGGCAAATTTGGCCTAGGTTGCATGATTTGCAAGCCTAGGCGTGGGCGCCATTTTGGCATGGCGCGGCTAAGGCCAAGGTAAGGGTGTTTGGCTTGGCGTGGCGTGACCAGCGTAGCTAGGGCCGAGGCAGAGTGCGTTTGGCATGGCGCGGCTAGCTTGGGCTAGGTGTGGCTGGAATGATTTGCCATTGGCACGGAGGTGCGGCTAGCATGGTTGGCATGCTTTGGCGCGTTTGGTGTGACTAGCATAGCTAGGGCCAAGACAGAGTGCGTTTGGCATGGCGCGGCTAGCTTGGGCTAGGTGTGGCTGGCATGATTTGCCATTGGCACGGAGGGGAATTAGGGTTTTGTTCGTTGTAACCCTAATTTGAAAAAATACCCCCTATTAATTACTGACTACATGCATTAAATGTCCTAATAAATGTGTCACCGGTGACATTAGGTTATTTGGGGTTTTACGATTTTACCCTTTGTTTAAAGACCACCATCAACATTAAGTCCCCTGCTTAGCTCGGAACAGGAGCTTTGTTGCGAGGTAAGCATAAGATGGTGACAAATTATCAACATCAAATCGTAAAGAGAATTGAGGAGGCTTGTCTGACCTTTTTTATAAATAGGATTTGGAATCCTTGTCTCTGGCAGTTTTGCGCAAATCGGGAGGCTGGCACAATTGGGAAGTTAGCGTCGTGAGAGAGAGGAAGCTGGGCGGCATTGAGAAGTTGTTGCGAGTTGGGAAACTAAGCGTGCTAGCTGGCGGGACCGGCGCAAAGTGGGAATCTGATCGTGCTAGCTGGCGGGACCGGCGCAAGATGGGGAAGCTGAGCGTGCTAGCTGGCGGGACCGGCGCAAGATGGGGAAGCTGAGCGTGCTAGCTGGCGGGACCGGCGCAAGATGGAGAAGCTGAGCGTGCTAGCTGGCGTGACTTGGGCGGTTGTAGGGAAGTTTGGGGAGACTGGCGCGAGCTTGATAGGACCGGTGAAAACAAGGAGGGAGTAAGTGTTTCTACAGATAGCAAAGTTTCCTTATTTTGCCTTCCTTCACGCGCGGCTTCAATCAGGGCATCATCCATGCCAAAAAATCTGGAAGCGTTATGTCCATCATTACTTCCTTTCCTTCTTTAAGGTTCCGTATTCGTACCCAACGTAATTGCATCATCTCCCTCGTTTGAGAAAGGGTTCTTCTTGTTGAGTTTCTCTCTTTGCCTAGAGACGAATCATCCTCTAAACATCCAGATTCTCCAAGTGAAGGTGCGAGGTCTGACTCTTGCAAAACCACCCCGACTAGGGTTATTCGGGCTAAGAAGATCATACCGGTATGTTTTCTTCTTCTTCTCTGTTCGTGTTATCCTCCTTTTTATATGTGTATAGATAGGGTGGAACTTGATCATTTTCCCCATTTTTTGCAGTGTATGATGGGACCCTCCAGGGATGGACGCGCCTTTAACTCTTCGGAGAAGGACTTCAGAATTAGCGGAGATCGATCTTCTTCTCTTGAGGAGGCATTGGTTGGGATTGAATCTCTGTTCCATGAAGCTAGTGAAATCATTAAGGACCTCCCTTCCATCTATCCCCATGAAGAACAGGTGCATGTTAGGACTTCCTTGGGTTCAGTGAGCATGGAGGAGGGGCGAGAGAACGAGGAAGATTCTTGGCATATTGAGAAGCTTCAGTGCGGCAAAACCTTTCTTCGGTCCGGGTATGGTGCGGATCGGACTATTTCTAGGTCGAAGCGACGGAAGAGCGAACGTGTGAGGCTCTTGGAGGAGAGCACCATGATTCTTGATTTTGATGCGGATGAATCAAAAAGATTTCTTCGAAGTGTCAATGAGAAAACCTTCGAAGGAGCATATGACGGAAACGAAATATCCTTTGAAGTTGATGCTAAAGGTGTCGTTGGTGATACCGGAGGGGTCATGGTGGCGTATGCTGGACCGGTCGTCGGGGAGGACGCTGCTGTTGTGGTTACTTCGGGATGGGATGTTGAGGTTGCTGCTAACACCGTTGAATGGAACCTTTGTTGCCTGAGGGATTGCTGGGGGAAGTGCTTGAAGATAGCCTTGCCCGAGGGGACTCATGCTCCAACCTTCGAGGGCTAGTTCCTCCCTTTTGTTATTTCTGTTAGCTGCTTAGTTCCCCTGATGTGTTGTTTTTTTTTTTTTTTTTTTCGTAAACTCATCTTTACCTTCTTCTTCATCAGTCAACATTTTGCTTCATATATATTTTTTTGAAAGAGGTTGTAGTATGATGGCTCTTCAATGGTTTTCTGGGTTTATCTGATGTATTTCTCTGATATCTGGAGAATTTGCTTGGAAAGAGATGTATTTATGCTTTTTTTTTTTTTTGACGGAAAAGGGAATCCCAGGAAAAGAGATACAAACGGTGTATTCATCTTGGGGGAGTACAACTACTAAGAGGAATTGTTAAAGGAAATACTAAAGGGGAGTGATCGGGAGGTACAACGTTTTAGGGATTGGAGACCTTAAGCCATCGCGAGTGAATTATCACGCCTTCAGGTGTGTCTGCATTGATGAGCTTGCAATATCCTCCCAAAAGGGTATCCGCAACTGAGATCTGACTCGTCTTCTCTTTCATCGGGCGAATCAGTTTGAATAGCCATTTTTACTGTCATCCTCCCAACTTGAAACGAGCTTTCCTTAACAACTACATCTCCGATTGAAAACGGGTTCAAACGTCGTGCAACCGTTTGAGTCTTGGCTTCGTTGGTTTCAATAGAAGTTTCCAAGCTTCTTGCAAAGTGTTCAAATGGTCCAGCTCCCCATTCACATTTCTTGACAGCGTTCGTGCCGATGTCGCTTAGGAGTCCCCATGACGGAATGGGGAAAGGAAAGACTGGTTGCAGAAAAGGTTGCTCGGTCAGACTTACTTGCATTTGAATCATGAGCTAGCGCCAACGGGTCCTCTCCGGATGTCTGGGTTCCTTCAATAGCTCGTTGATGCGATAACCAGTGGGATGATTTGTTGGGAATTCCTTCGGGCGTGGACGTCGGCAGAGGGTGTACATCCAATTTCGCTTTGTTGTCGAGCACCCACAATCGTCCCAATATAATGTCGTGATCTAGTTCTTTGACAATGTGGAATTTGCTATGTGTTATAGCGTCTCCCATCTTGATCTCTAGGTTGATGTAGCCATGCGCGTTCAAAGTTTCTCCTCTCAAGTTCTTAATCACGGACGGGGAATAGGTAGCGTCTTGTTTTGTAAATCCTGCTGCCTTTAGTGTCTTGAAAGTAATGATGTTGTGGTCAGAGGCCGTGTCGATGAGCGTGTCGTCAAATTCGTTACCTCTTAAACAGGACGTGGTCAGCAGTCCCCAGTTCTCCTTTTTGGTTCCGCCTGTTTGGAAAGCTTGGGCCCCTGGCGTGGTTTCCGAGGAGAGAAAAAGTCGTTTGCCGGATACAACACGATTGAGAGCTGCGAAAATATCTTGGCGCTGCACCTTGGAAAGATAGAGAATTTCGCATACATGTTGCATCATGGATTGTACAGTCTCGTGCACGGAGTCCCCAGAGGACCCGCAGTTTCTTATTGGGAGTGGGTCTCGATGCACTCTTTCGTCTCCTGGTTGGAGTCCTCCCGCTTCTATCCTTTCTTTGAAAATATGCTTTAGTCTGTTGCAATCGCTGGTCGGGTGGTGAACGAACCTATGGTAGTGGCAGTACTTGGGGTTCGCCATCTCAGCCTCAGTTGGTGGACGTCTGGGAGGTGGCAGTCTGATAATATCATCTTGAACCCAGGCTTCTAGGAGGTCAATCACCTCCTCGATGGGAAACGGGAAATCAAGGGTATTTCCTTCGGTCTCATGATGCTGCATGGGAGTTTTGGTGACGGTCTTTCGTGGCGGGGGTTCCCGTTGCGCCGGCGCTTCACGTTTTGGCTGGTGGCTCGTAGTTGGGGCTTTCCTTTTTCCCCTTTCGTTTACTATGTTCACGGAGGATGAGCCGACATTAAATTGCTTGCTGATGAGGCGTCTACTCCCGCAAGTTTCGCGCGTGTCTTCGGTTCGAGTTGGCCTAGCTCTTTCCAGTAATGCTGGTGTTGTTGTTGCAGATCGTCTGGCGGCTTCATGGAGTTCGGAGAATGTTTGGAAGCGCAAGTTTTCTAGCAGGGCGCGGTAAATAGGAACCATACCATTGATGCATGCGTTCACCAGTTGTTGCTCGGTCACATTTGGGTCGTGACAGTCGAGTGCTTGAACCCTGAACCTCTTGACAAAATCATTCGGATGTTCGTTATCCCACTGGTACATTCTTCCGAGGTCTGAGAAAGTAACTTGTTCAGAAACGAAGAAGTATTTCTTGTAAAACGCAGTGATCATGCTACTCCAGTTGGGAATGCTGTTCGGTGGGATGATGTTGTACCATGTATACGCCCTTCCAGTAAGTGATTTTGAGAATTCCCTTAAACGAAGAACGTGATTATATTCATGTTCACCTAGGGATTCCAGGAAACGGGAGACATGCTCATGTGCATTCCCGGTACCATCGTACAGGGTAAATTGAGGAGAAGAGTACCCCCTTGGGAGAGGGATTCTCTGCATTTCGGATGGGTAAGGGGGTTGGTGATGATGCACGTCCAATTCGTCATTCTTGATTCGGTTGCGGAGAAGTTGTTCCAGATCTTCTCGCGTGACGAAGTTGGGAGGCTGATTTCTTTCCAACGGGATTCTAGCGCGAGTTTCCTCATCCGTGGAGGCGTGCTCCGCCGAGGTGCTGACGTCGGGGTTGTTGGATACGTTCCTAAGCGGCTCTGGAGGACGCGAATCACGTGGTAGTCGCTCTGTCGGGGTCTTGAGAAAGACGAGTACCTCTTTCTGCGTTGAGACCATGTCCGTCTGGGCTCTGGCGAGCATCTCCTGTCATTCCATCAAATCAGCGATGGTGACATAAGGACGAATTCATCTGGTCCCTCCGGTCTCTCGTCCCGTCGGCGGGGTAGTTGGAACCTTAGTTGTGGTTGGAGGCGCCATGCTAGACGAAGCATTAGGGGCCGCAGCGGCGGCTCTGGCCCGGTGACTGGTGGCGTGACACCCGAAGAGATATTTTCGTTGCCGTGATTAGAGGGTTGTGCAGAGACACTAGAGGAGGCAGCGGCTCTTGCTCTGGTGATTGGCGGTGCTACGCTTGAGGGAGTGCATTCGATGTTACTGTAGTCAGCAGGTGATGCAACAACGTTATTGGGAGAGACGCTAACATCAGGGGTGTGTTCTGTGCTGGTATTCTCGGCAGCCGCTCCAGACCTGAGTTCCACCATGTTGGGATTTGACGTTCGGGAAACAAAATCAGGAGTCGGAGTTGGTATTTTAACCGATAGATCAATCCTCTCGCCGTGGTCGCCAATTGTTTATGGGTAAAAATCGTTTCCGCCGATTTCGGTAAATTCGGTAGGTGAGTGAGAAACTGGTTTAAACCCTAAACAAATATGCTGCACATGAGCACTTTCTAGATTCGAGAGATCAATCTGTACAAGTCCGGCCTAAACCAAGAAATGGTCGTTCCAGACTTGCTTCGGTCACAAAGTGGAGGAGAAGGGTTGATTTGGGGAGGGAAGCAAAGAAAGGTGTTGAGACCAGAATAATGCTGGGAGAGTAGTGTCTCGACTTGTATCAGAAAGTGAAAGCTTCGGAAGCTTGCAAGAGATGAAAGCTTTTTGGAGAGCTTGCAAAGTTGCCTTTTCCGAGAGTGTTGTATTTTTCTCCCGACCGAGACTTGTTGTCCGGTGGAAATAGGTAAGACCTATTTATACAAGTCGAGGTGAAACGTACCCTGGCCTCATGAAGGAAGAGAGTAAAGGGTGAAATAATGGGAGGAGGTGGTAACCGCAAGGTGTCTATGGGTGAAAACGTTTTCACCATTATTTCCTCATTTATTTGACCGCTTTATTCCTATTCACGCTTTCTTAATGTGAGCGTAGTGTACGCCGCATCTTTGTGACCGCCAAACCAAAACCCTAGAAAGCATCCCCCAGTTTGTGTTGATGTCTCGAGTGTTGGTTGCATCTTGAGTGCAAGTGGCGCTGCTAGAGGCGCGTATGGCATGTGCCACTGGCATGTGCGGAATGCCTTTGTTGCGGGTTACACCTTGAGTGCAAGTGGCAATGCCAGAGCTGCTAGTGGCGTGTGTGGCATGTGCGGAATGCTTGTACGTTGAGTGTAAGTGGCAATGCCAGAGCTGCTAGTGGCGTGTATGGCAAGTGCCAATGGCGTGTGCGGAATGCCTTGATGGTAGGTTGCACGGTTTGCAAGTTAGGCTACCAGCGTGCATGTTTGGCATGTGTCATTTGGGGCTATGTCCTGGTAAGAAAAGCTACCAGCGATGCATGTTGGCATGTGCCAATGGCATGCGTGGCCAACTTGGGTCACGACCTGGTAGGAAAAGCTACCAGCGAGCGTGTTGGCATGTGCCAATGGCATGCGTGGCCAATTTGGGTAGCGCCTGGTAGGAAAAGCTACCAGCGAGCGTGTTGGCATGTGCCAATGGCATGCGTGGCCAATTTGGGTCGCGCCCTGGTAGGAAAAGCTACCAGACAAGCATGTTGGCATGTGCCAATGGCATGCGTGGCCAATTTAGTCGCGCCCTGGTAGGAAAAGCTACCAACGAGCGTGTTGGCATGTGCCAATGGCATGTGTGGCCAATTTGGGTAGCGCCACAGTAGGAAAAGCTACCAGCGAGCGTGTTGGCATGTGCCAATGGCATGCGTGGCCAATTTGGGTCGCGCCACTGGTAGGAAAAGCTACCAGCGAGCGTGTTGGCATGTGCCAATGGCATGCGTGGCCAATTTGGCCTAGGTTGCATGATTTGCAAGCCTAGGCGTGGGCGCCATTTTGGCATGGCGCGGCTAGGGCCAAGGTAAGGGTGTTTGGCTTGGCGTGGCGTGACCAGCGTAGCTAGGGCCGAGGCAGAGTGCGTTTGGCATGGCGCGGCTAGCTTGGGCTAGGTGTGGCTGGCATGAATTGCCATTGGCACGAAGGTGCGGCTAGCATGGTTGGCATGCTTTGGCGCGTTTGGTGTGACTAGCATAGCTAGGGCCAAGGCAGAGTGCGTTTGGCATGGCGCGGCTAGCTTGGGCTAGGTGTGGCTGGCATGATTTGCCATTGGCACGGAGGGGAATTAGGGTTTTGTTCGTTGCAACCCTAATTTGAAAAAATACCCCCTATTAATTACTGACTACATGCATTAAATGTCCTAATAAATATGTCACCGGTGACATTAGGTTATTTGGGGTTTTACGATTTTACCCTTTGTTTAAAAACCACCATCAACACATGTTTAAACATAAATCCAAGAAACACCATTTCAACCCAGTTTAGCATACTAACATTTCTCATACTCCTTAAACTGGTTGAAAGCAATTTGAATTTCCACCTTAAGTAACCCACCAACATTAGGATATCTAGAATTTGGGTCACTAGGAGCAAGACCTGAGTTCCCACTAACCCTGTAACGATGTTAGCAAATTCTGAACTTAAAACTTTAGTCATTTGTAAATATGTTCCCCTAGATGGTGTATAATAGGCTCCAACAACCCGGCCAAACCCAAGACCATGATTTACATACAACAATGACAAACGATGAAAGAGATCCCACCGATGTAGCTCAAAGACCCCTCGAAGAACTATTGTTAAAGAAGCAAATGAAATAAACTTGTAGGCCGCTTCAAAACTTGCTGACAGAATCCACAGGATGTTGAATGAGTCGAGATTAAGTACGACAGTATTGAGCAACTCAAGCTTCACCCCAAAAGATTCTTCTCTTAATGTACCAGGCCCTTGATCAAACAATTTAGTATCACCTCTTCATGACAATTTCATATACATCTTACCACGATCACTATATTCCAGAGCTATAACAAAAACCCACTCATATGAATTCATAAACAATAGTTTGAGAATATTGAGTTAATTCCTACATATAAGAGCTAGCTGTTCAACAAGCACTTGACTATACCCCCATCTCAGACACCCACAAAAATCATACTCAAATTTCGAAACACATTTAGCAAAACAAGAATTCCAGATGATAAGGTCTACATCTTATTATTGGCATCTATCTCATCTTTTGTGCTCTAACTCTCTATTTTATCCCAAATTTTGTGTTTTCATTGTCCTCAAAAATAAATACTTGCACTAATTAATTTTGTGTTTTTAGGCACTAAATAAAGCTTGGATGAATTGAGAAGCTAAAAGAGCATAGGAATGGTGACTAGCGATTACGAAAGAGAGACAATGCAAAGCCCCCGCGAGAAGGCCGTGAAGCACGAAGGAACAACGCGTAAATATCTCCCGCAATCCGTTTGCACTCGCTCCCGCAATCCGTTTGCACTCGCTCCGTAAGCCGTTTGAAAAGCTGATCCGGACAATGGGCTTGGTAAAGCAAAACCCATATCCATGACCCAAGTCCGTCTCCACACCTGAATCGTCAGATTTGATACATCTGCTCAACATCCAACAGCTCACCCTTCAGTACATCAACGTTTGATACTCTCGCGCAAAACCGTAGCACCTTATATCTCCTCCCTTAATCGACCAGAAGAACACCTTCTTCAATTCTTTCTCTCTTTCACAGAACCATCGACCCTCCTCCATTAACTCCATCTCCTCATCACCTCTGCACACAACCATAACCATCATTATCAGTAATTAAACCTTTAACCTTTATCTCTCTCACCCTTATCTTCTTTCTTATCCAGAATAGTAACCCTAGAAGCTATGTTTGAGAGAGATAGGTTAAGGTCATCATCTACAGTGGAGGAAACATCAAATTAATAAAGTTCAGAGACGAATTAAAGAGAAAAAACGCGTTTTGGTGAGTGGGTCTCCATTTAATTTCCGAATTGAAGGTGAATGGAGGGAAATTGTGTATAAATAGGGGCTTGTTTCTTTGTAACAATCATCCAAGTTAGCTGGATCAATTTTTTGGTTTAATATCATTGTGTTTGCATCCAGGCCTAACAATTCCAAAAGATCCCCTCTCATCATGTTCTAATTGCTTTTGCTAGGGTTTAGATGAAACCCTTAATCGATGATATGTTATTCATGTTTTGATCATTATTCTTGTTGAGCTTAAACCGAGTTAGGAATGGTTTAATCAAAGATGAGAAATGGTGGGTTGGTGTGTTGCTTCCTGCGAATCTCGCAGGTATCAGTATATTGCTTTCACCTTTTGTTTGCTATGCAAGCATAGTTAGATAGAATAACTCTATATTGTGCTTAAGTCTTTTGCCAACCAATTTAAACGAATGTTTCTCGAGTCAAATAAAGAAATCAAAATTTTGAGGAAGAAAATTAGTGACCTTATAGATGATAAAGATCGCATTTAGTGCATTAGCAACATTTCAAAAATCTCTCCTTGAACTACAAATTGAACAGGATGAATTGCCGCTGCATTCCTTGCTTAGTGAGCGAGAAGATCAAATTCGTTCCCTCCTTGTTATAAATAGTGACGATGAATTAGCACGGGCCGCGAAAGTTTTAGATAATGCCAGAATATCCTAGGTGTTGATGTTAGTCTTCACGCCGAGCATACTTCCTTGATTAAAGATATGATATCGATAGAGAAGGTTATTTATTACACCTTACTCATGTGCAGAACATAAAGCCCATGACACTGCCTTGCGCAACGAAATCGCAGACGTCCGTACATGTAAAGCTTCCCGCCTTACCCTCGCGTTAGTATTATTGCCTCTGCGGGATCATCGCACAAATATGACAAGCCTAAGTCTCCTTGAAAACAAAGCCTCATGACATTTGTGCTGTTCTGACACTCCCCCTAATGGAGAGCGTCACCCTTATCATGTTCCAGCCGAGGCGAAACATCGCCATACAAGACTAGCTCCTCCCATCCGGTCTTAACAACAACCGGTTGTTTTGTGACCCTCTTATCCCTTATACCTATATGGTTTATGGTTACGAGACCGCACCCTAAATGGAGTTTTCTTCGGGCGAGTGCAACGCATGCCAAGACTTGCCAAGAATGGCCAGGTAGGAGTTCATCCATGGCTCAAAGTGTACCTCGGCGCCTTGAGCATACCGACTCCTAGGAAGAGACCCTCGGTCGCCCAAAGTATAACCTACATATATAGTTGGGAATCCAAGGTACCTCTTAGGATAGGCTTTCATGGGCCCCAAATTTTCATGACTCAGGGCCAGAGCGGTGTAACCTTCCCCCGAGCCATGTCGAGAGATACCCCCTTATATGACGCACTTTAGGTCTTACATTTGCCTCTTACGAAAATGTTATTC
Organism: Papaver armeniacum; assembly: GCA_023531295.1. Classification (NCBI taxonomy): domain Eukaryota; kingdom Viridiplantae; phylum Streptophyta; class Magnoliopsida; order Ranunculales; family Papaveraceae; genus Papaver; species Papaver armeniacum. The sequence goes on from JAJJWW010017406.1 coordinate 222,322, forward strand.
GAACTAGGGTGTACGCCATAAAGGTTCGTCCCATTCATTTACTCATTCATCTTTGTTAAATCATTCAATCATTCATGTTTCATTATTTATTAGTATTTGTTTGCGAAATATTCGCAGAATTCCATTTCATTTGTTGTATCTTTATCTCTTTCCAACCAAATTCTCTTTTACCCTTCGCGATATTCTCGCACATCATTACTTCAACCGCTATTTTCCTCTTTGCTTTTGTTGATTATTCACTTCTTATGCCTTTTGCTCCTCATATCTTTTGCTTTCATTGTCATAATATTGCCTTTCTCTAGGCATTCATCTCGCGAGTGTGTTCGAGTCCTTACTTCTATAACATGCACCATCGGTTTTTCCTTTCTCTGCTCATCTCTCACATGTTGCTTCCAACCCTTTCTTTTGGCATTTCTTTCTTGCTGACTCTATATCGACCTCATGACGGTGTTGCGACTCCTTCCAATCTCCGTATGATACCAATGCCATTTGGGTGTGGAATTTTATGCATTGATGGTATGTTGATGTGGAATCCCCGAGATTTCATGAAGCCATGGCCTCCCAATTAGTGCATTATACGGGGATTCCACATCAACCACACGAATAAAACATCTGGATAATCCTTGTAAGAGGTATTCTCATGTGAACCTCTCCCTTTGGCTTGTTTGCGGTGCCATTAAAGCCATATATCTTGTATGTTGAGGGATCAAATCCTCATCTTTTCCCCCATCGTCTTGTAAGTATGGTAAAAGAGAATATTCTTGAAGCTTAGGTGTCGATTAGGATTGATTGCCAGCAAGCTTCGCTTCATCATCTTCTCCATCTGGTTTCGGGTTAATCTCTAGTTTCACAACCAACGGGCTGTCGTGTGTTTCTCTTCCTTTTGGTACTTCAGGAGAAAAAATAGTCTTCAATGCCACTTTTCTGCGTCGTTCTCGCCAAACTCATTTATTTCTTTATCATTAGCATCTCTCAAAGACTCTACTAAGCACGTTGTCATGGAAATCTTGATGGTGCGATAGGAGTAGACGATAGAGTTATAGTTCAAATTCTTAGCCTTTGTTCCTACTTCTATCACAAATGTTTCCTTTCCTTTCGCCCTACACCGTTCGTGCATAATGTTGCGACTTGTTTCTTCTCCCTTTAGAAAGTGATTCAACTTCGCCTGGCGGTGGTTCCATTCCCACATTCCAAGGTGCTGGTACATTTTCCATCACAAGTATAGCTTGGATCTCTTTTAGCATTCGGTGGAGGCATCGTAAGATTTTGCCTTCGTCCACCATAGTTTCTTGCACATGATCTAGCCTCTGAATCTTATTATTGATGTTACGGTTGTAGAAATTCCTTTCACGTTCAAACTCTTCTTGATGGGCTTCCCATGCTTCCTATCTTCTGTTGTCCCTGCCTCTCTTTTTCTTGTCCTCTCTCTCACCCTTATCTTCTTTCTTATCCATTTTGAATAGTAACCCTGCCATCGTGAAGCTATGTTTGAGAGAGATAGGTTAACCCTTTGGTCATCATCTAGGAACTTGTAAATGATTAAATGATGGAGGAAACATCAAATTAATAAAGTTCATATAAGCCTTGATAGAGACATGTGTTGTTCCATCGAAGATTAAAGAGAAAAAACTTCGTCCAATTGCGTTTTGGTGAGTGGGTCTCCATTTAATTTCCGAACCTTCGCTCTTTCGTTTCTTTGAAGGTGAATGGAGGGAAATTGTGTATAAATAGGGGCTTGTTTCTTTGTAACAATCATCCAAGTTAGATGGATCAATTTTCTGGTTTAATATCATTGTGTTTGCATCCGGTTCATCATGTTCTAATTGCTTTTGCTAGGGTTTAGATGAAACCCTTAATGTTCTTCTAGATGAATTCTTGAGATATGTTATTCATGTTTTGATCTTAGTTATTATTCTTGTTGAGCTTAAATGACTTGCCTAACAATTCCAAAAGAGTTAGGAATGGTTTAATCGTGAAGTGTCGCAAGTGTGTGTTGCGTTCCATGTCTTTCTAACATTTTTGTGTGTCGTTATTCATCGCGTCGTTTATATTGCGTTGTTTTTCACCTTTTGTTTGCTATGCAATTTTTCAGTTTAATATCATTGTGTTTGCATCAGGTTCATCATGTTCATAGTTAGATAGAATAACTCTATATTGTGCTTGTATATTGCTTTCACTCATGCTTGACTCATGAGAGACTAAACTAATCTGTGATAAGTTGTCTTTAAGAAGACAACTTATGCTAGGGGTTAGTTACCTTAGTTGATATTAGGCCATCTACTTGAGGTTACCCTGGATAAACAGCAGACTTTCATCTTGACTGGTGTCCATTACAAGGGACAAGAATAATATTGAGACTGAACTGATTTAGCAAAGGTTAGGAGATGGATTCAGCCACCCTAGTACCCCTCATCTACTTGTTTACAACCTGTTTTTGCATCTTGAATTACATTGTGATTTAATACTTAATCACTACCAATCTATTAGTCGTATCGACACAAACAAAATCGTTTGTAACTCTTGTTCGAATCAGTATATGAAGACTTTAACTTCAACTTTACACCCTCCAAGTCTCTGTGGGATCGACCTGTATTTGCACCTTACACAATTGTCACTGTGCACTTGCGGTTATTGTAGGTATCTTTCTTAGTCCTATCAAGTTTTTGGCGCCGCTGCCGGGGACTCGGTAGCGGTGTAGCTGAAGTTTCATCTTTACTTTACTGAGTTTCAGTTTAATGTTGTATATATGTGTTTAGTTTTCCATTTTCGTGTTGTACTTAGTTGTTTAATCCATATGTGTATAATTTTCATCTCCTTAGTGTTAGCTATAGTTGCTAAGTTTGTTTCAGTCTGTTTACTATCATTGTCCTGTATCTGGTTTGAGTCCTTTGCATTCTGTATTTTTAGTCAGCATTTTAACATTAATTGTAGTTTCAGTAATTCTGTCATAGTCATTGCATCAGTGTTTCAAAGTTTGCTACCATATGTAGCTTTGTTGTGGTGTAGTTAGTCCATCTGTTCTTATAAGCTGCATCTCAGTATCCATTTTAGTTGTAGGTTTTTGTTTTTAATTCTTCCATCTTAGGCTAGTTGCATCCTGTAGTATAGTCTGTCTGTGATATTGTTAAGATCTTATAGTATTTTACCATCTGTAAATCTCTATCTGTATGTAAACCACATAGAATTTTGTAAATACTCTAAGCACTTAGCTGTATTGTGCACTCCACTTCCATTCATGGTTATCATCTCCCTGTAAAAATTTCTGCTTTAGCTCTGTCATATTTCATCTCTGTCTCTTTTGACTTTGCTAATAACATCTTGAGTTGAAATCAGTACTTTTGTCTTGCGTATCCAGCTGTTAAAAGCATTGATAAACAGTAGATTTCGCTCACAGTTACTCATATTCAGTACTATCCCTTCCTTGCTTTCTATATCCACTTTAGAGAACTAAGATTCTTTGTTGAGATGCAGGTACCATTTTGTTGTTCAAAACCAAAAGAGGAGAAGGAAGAAGGAGCAGCAGAACACATTTGATTTTCGTGCCTGAACCCGGCCTGTGCTGGCGGAATCATTCTCTAACTTTGTCCTTTTTAATAAATGTGTGAATGATATATCTTGACTGAATGATGAACTAGTGTCTACTGGCCTGTGTTAAAACCCCGGCAATATCTGAAATCTGTGCATGAATCTGTGACACTTGAGCAAAACCCTTGATTAGTTGAAATCATTGTTTCGTCGTGCTAGACCTGTTTCAGAGTGCTTTCGTCCCTGAATACGACTGTTGACCCTGATATCCATACACATGATTCTTTGATATCTGAGTGAATTGTTTGCTTGCTATCCATCAATCAATCTATGATCCTTTTATGCTCTGACTATTTATGCCATGCTCACCTGAGAAACTCGTTGCTTATTGTAATCTCCCAGCCCATGCAACATCTTGAGTTCGCATATGAGTCTGTGAAGTTTGAATAACTATCTACTTGTGAAGTTTATTATTTTGGTGTGCATCTCTTGATCTCAAATAGAGCCAGAACTTTGTGTGCATAATTCTGAGAGAAAACCTTTGGGTCACCTGAATATTGCTTCCCTATTTTGAAGTTTGTTTGACTGTCTGATTGTTATCATGTCAACTGATATACATGCCAGGCTATGACTGTCACCTTCCGTGACCAAACCAATCGACTAGTTAGAATCAGTCAAGAGGATATTGTTGATATTCCTAGCTCTGAAGTAGACATCCCTGACCAATCTGATACCATGGGTGAAGAATTAAACCAGGACCGTAGTATGAAGGAGTACATGTACCCAACTAGGGCAAGCCAGCCCTCTTGCATCATTCTAAAAGCTGATGCTGGCCAGTTTGAACTGAAAGCAAGCACAATTCATATGTTGCCAATGTTTAGAGGGGTTGATGCTGAAAACCCGTACCACCATGTAAGAGATTTTGAAGATATCTGTGGGACTTTGCATTTTAACCAAATGCCGGAAGAGTCCCTCAAACTGAGACTGTTTCCCTTCTCTTTAAAAGAGAAAGCCAAGTCTTGGCTGAATGCACTACAACCACAGTCCATTGGAACATGGGAAGAGCTAACAAATTAAGGAATTTTTCAAAAAGTTTTTTTCCAAACCATAAGACCGTGGCAATTCGCCAAAGTATGAATAGTTTTGTGCAATTAGAAGGTGAAACCTTGGCCAAATATCTGGAGAGATTCAATGAATTATTGCTCCAATGTCCTCACCATGGTTTTGAAAAATGGAGACTCGTGCAAATTTTGTATGAAGGTCTAGATGTCAGTACCCGATCCACAGTTGAGTCAATGTGCAATGGTTTATTCATTGACAAAAGTGCTAATGAGGCTTGGACTTTCTTAAAGGGCCTGTACAAGGGGGAACAACAAGTAATAACCAAGGATATTCGTATCCTAGAAACCCCCAAGTACAGACACACACACAGTACCCTGTAGAGAAAAGGCCTAGCTTTGATGATGGTGTAAACCAAATGAGTCAAAATCTTTTGCAATATCAGAAGTTAAATGACCAGAGAATTGCAAGTTTAGAACTCAAATTGGGCCAAATCTGTGATGCACTAAATGAGAGGGAAAAGGGTAAACTCCCTAGCCAACCTCAACAAAATCCTACAAGTGTATTTCAGGCAAGTACGTCAACTTGCAATGAGCCCTCACATGATCAATTGAATCTTTGTCACCACTCTTCGTAGTGGTAAAGTTGTTGATAACAATGTAGGTGTACCACAATCAAGTGGGTCTGAGTCAGACTCACCTTTGCACACTACTCCACAGAAAACACCTGTTGTAGAAAATGAATCTGAGCATGTTGATAAAACTAAAAGTTCTGCTGATGTGAATGTTTCTTTGCCATGTCATGTGCCTGTTGCTCCATTCCCACAAAGATTGGTGCAACAAAAGAAAATAGGAAACCAATACAATGAGATATTGGAAATATTCAAGAGAGTCAATATAAACATCCCTTTTCTCAAAGTAATCAAGCAAATACCTGCTTATGCTAAATTCTTAAAAGATGTATGCACACAAAAGCGAAAGCTCCATGTGCATAAGCGTGCATTACTTACCGAGCAGGTAAGCTCCATAATTCAAAACAAGATCCCAACTAAGTTTAGAGACCCAGGTTGTCCAACAATACCGTGCACCATAGGCGACCATAAGGTCGAAAAAGCTTTGTTAGACTTGGGAGCAAGTGTGAATCTATTGCCATATTCTGTGTATGTGGAATTAGGTCTTAGGGAGCTGAATCCCACTCCTGTCACGCTACAATTAGTGGACAGATCTGTCAAAATCCCTCGTGGTATTGTTGAAGATGTGTTAATCAAGATTGATAACTTTTACTTCCATGTGGACTTCATTGTATTAGATACTCTACCTGTGCAAAAACCCAAATAATCATATTCCTGTCATTTTAGGCCGTCCATTTTTGGCAACATCCAATTCTATCATAAACTGTCGTAATGGTGTGCTGAAATTATCTTTTGGTAACATGACTGTGGAATTGAATGTTTTTAATATTAGTCAACAATCCATGGATTTTGATGATGATGAATTGCATGAGGTGAGCATGATTGAGAGTCTGATCCAAGACTCGTTGCCTGACATCTTATCTGGAGACCTTTTGCAAACATGTTTAGATAACTTTGACTTAGATCTCTTTGATTCTGAGTACATTAGTGAGGTTCACTCTTTGCTTGAATCTGTACCACCCATGGATATTGCTAAATGGCAGATTGTTGTGGAACCACTTCCACTTTCTGAGTCCAAATATGAACCATCTCTTGTCAAACCACCTAAGCTTGATTTGAAATCATTGTTTGATACTCTGAAATATGCATTCTTAGGTTCTTCTGATACTTTGCCTGTCATCATTGCATCATGTTTAGACAAAGAACAGGAAAGCAAACTTTTATAAGTGCTTAGAAAACATAAATAAGCCTTAGGTTGGACCATCTCAGACCTTAAAGGTATAAGTCCCACAATTTGCATGCATCATATAAATCTTGAAGAGAATACTAAACCATCTAGGGAAATGCAAAGGAGACTTAATCCTAATATGAGAGATGTAGTGAAAGGTGATATTCTGAAACTGCTTGATGTAGGTATCATCTACCAAATTTCAGATAGCAAATGGGTCAGTTCCATTCAAGTTGTGCCCAAAAAGTATGGAATTACCGTAGTTCAAAATGAGATGAACTAGTCCCTACTCACGTCACCACAGGGTGGCGAGTCTGCATTGACTATAGAAAGTTGAACACAGTGACAAGAAAAGATCACTTTCCTCTTTGCTTCATTGACCAAATGCTAGAAAGATTGTCAAGGCATAGTCACTATTGTTTCTTAGATGGCTATTTGGGTTATAATCAGATACACATAGCACCCGAAGACCAACAAAAAACCACATTTACCTGTCCTTATGGTACATTTGCTTATCGACGCATGCCTTTTGGGTTGTGTAATGCACCTGCTACTTTTCAACGTTGCATGATGAGCATCTTTTCTGACATGGTAGATAAGTTTCTTCAAATTTTCATGGATGATTTTTCTGTCTTTGGGTCGTCTTTCGATGAATGTTTGCATCACCTTACTCTTGTGCTGATTCGATGTAAAGAAAAAAAATTGGTTTTGAATTGGGAAAAATGTCATTTCATGGTTAACTCAGGCAACGTTCTAGGGCATATCATCTCTGAAAAAGGCATAGAAGTAGATAAAGCCAAGGTTGATATCATTCAACATTTGCCTCAACCTCGCTCTGTGAGGGAGATAAGGTCATTCTTGGGCCATGCCAGTTTTTTCTAAGCGATTCATCAAAGACTTTAGTAAAATTTCAAGACCCTTGTGTAGTCTTCTTGCAAAATATGTTGCATTTGTCTTTAATGACGCTTGTAAAAAAGCTTGGGAGCAATTGAAAGCTCTTCTCACATCTGCCCTATAGTCAGACCACCCGACTGGACCTTACCATTTGAAATTAAGTGTGATGCGTCTGACTATGCTGTAGGAGCTGTTTTAGGTCAGCGAGTAGACAAACTCCCTTATGTGATCTACTATGCTAGTAAAACACTTAATGATGCTCAACGGAATTATTCAACAACTGAGAAAGAATTGCTAGCTATTGTGTTTGCATTGGATAAGTTTAGATCTTATTTGATAGGATCTAAAGTCATCATATATTCGACCATCTTTGCATTGAAATATCTTTTGTCTAAAAAAGATGCTAAAGCTCGTCTAATTCGATGGATACTCTTGTTACAAGAGTTCAATCTCGAAATTCGAGATAAGAAAGGGTCTAAAAATGTTGTTGCTGATCACTTGTCTAGGTTGAATGTTGAATATGTTGATGAATCCTTGCTTATTAGAGAATCATTCCCTGACGAACAATTGATGCTTGTATCTGAAATGCCTTGGTTTGCTTATATTGTTAACTACCTTGCTACAGGTAGAATGCCTTTGCATTGGTCTAAACAAGACCGATCCAAGTTCTTATTTGAAGTAAAACACTTCTTTTGGGATGACCCATACCTGCCCTGACCAACTCATTAGGAGATGTGTCCCCAATTCCGAACAAAGAGATGTCATCTCTTTCTGTCATGACCATGCGTGTGGAGGCCATTTTAGTGCCAAGAAAACTGCTGCAAAGATCTTGCAGAGTGGTTTCTATTGGCCATCATTATTCAAAGATAGTCATGCATTCTGTGTTGCCTGTGACCGATGCCAGAAATTAGGAAGTATCTCAAGAAGAAGCATGATGCCCTTGCAACCTATTTTGATTATTGAATTATTCGATGTATGGGGTATTGATTTCATGGGTCCCTCCCCTAACTCTGAAGGTAAATTGTACATTCTTGTTGCTGTTGATTATGTCTCTAAGTGGGTAGAGGCCATCGCAACCATAACAAATGACCACAAGGTGGTACTTTCGTTCTTAAAAGAAAACATATTTTCTCGTTTTGGCACCCCTCGAGCTATAATCAGTGACGGTGGTTCACATTTCTGCAATAGATCTTTTGAGTCTTTAGTATGCAAGTATGGGATCACTCATAAAGTCGCAACCCCATACCATCCACAGACCAGTGGACAAGTAGAGGTATCTCATAGGGAAATTAAGCATATTCTAGAAAAGACGGTTAACCCGTCTAGAAAAGATTGGTCTTTACGGTTGAACGATGCTTTATGGGCATATCGAACAGCCTATAAAACCCCTATTGGCATGTCTCCTTACCGTCTTGTATGTGGAAAGCCTTGTCATTTACCCGTTGAATTAGAACATCGAGCTTATTCGGATATCAAGCAACTTAACTTTTCTCTTGATGAGGCAGGTACTCAACGGAAACTTACTCTCAATGAGTTGGAAGAGTTGAGAAATGATGTTTATGACAATGCTAAGCTGTACAAGAACAAAATGAAAGTGTTCCATGACAAGTGCATTTTGCGCAAGTCATTTATACCTGGACAAAAAGTTTTGTTGTACAACTCTCGGCTGAATCTTTTTCCACGTAAATTGCGATCTAGATGGACAGGCTCGTTCTTGGTACGTGCAGTACTCCCTCATGGAGCAGTGGAACTCGAAGATGTTACCAACAAGAAAATTTTCAAAGTCAATGGTCAGAGATTAAAGCCATTTCTGTAACATCTTCCACCAGAAGTTGAGACCACTGACTTGGAAGATCCTATCTATGTGGACTAAACTGGTTCACCTGTGTACATACATATGGATTAAAAGTCCATTTTCTTTCCCTTTTATTTATCTTTTTGCATAATTTTTAGGGAACACCACCGACGACCACCACCACCACCAACCACCGCCGACCACCACCGGCGACCACCACCAACCACCACTGCCGACCACCACTGTCCACCACCGCTAACCACCAACCACCACCGCCGCCGCCCAACACCACCAATCTCCACCACCACCGCCACCAATCACATCGCCCGTAAATAACCGCCACCCACCGCCGCCGCTAACCACCACCGCCGTTAACCACTACCACCGCCACCAATCACACCGCCGCCGACGACCACCACTACCATGTGGAGTTAACTAGCAGAAGTTGTGTCCATATCGGAAGCAACTAGCTCAAGTTGTCTCCAATAAATAGTGTCCATACCGGAGGCAACTAGCTTAAGTTGTCTCCAAAAGTGAAGGCAACTAGCTCAAGTTGTTTCCAATAAATAGTGTACAAGAACAAGTTGCAAAACAAAATGGAGCCAACTAACTCAAGTTGTCTCTGAATATGAGGCAACTAGATCAAGTTTCCTTTAAAAGTGAAGGCAACTAGCACAAAGTTGTCTTCATATATGGAGGCAACTATCACAAGTTGTCTCCAAAAAATAAAAATTGTACACAAAAAAGTGAACCTAGTGTGAGTCGAACACACATCTTCTGACATATAGTCAGTTGTGCTACCATTGCACCACAGATTCATCGTGATTACTCAAAGATGTATACATAAAGATAATTTCCACTAAAAGTATACCTTAAATGCGGGCACCAGTTATCTCCACCGGTGGAACCCCGGCCGACCGAGTAATATCCTTTGTTCTTGTCAGAAAAACATCACCAGTCATCGAGACTCCCCGCATAGCTCCATCACCGGCCATTTGAACCCGCGAAAACCAATTGCGGCCACAACTCCAAAGATCTATATCTTCATAGCAAGCTCAGGAAAACATTCTTGTAGAACTATCAACACATGCACTCCATTCAAACCAACATCTAAATACCATCAAAAGCATATTATGTAGCAATCAATATCGTGTTCCCACCTTAGTGGACTTTAAGTTGTCTCTAAATCTCATACCAACTAGCTCGAGTTGTTTCCATATTTGAAAGCAACTTGTTCAAGTTGTCCATAAATATAGATGCAACTAGCTCAAGTTGTCTCCACATATGTAGGCAACTAGTTCAAGTTGTCTCCACATATGGAAGCAACTAACTCAAGTTGCCTCAAATCTGAAATCAATTTGTCCCCAAAATCTAGCTCAACAAACCTATATGTACAATTACAGTTACTTACTTCCATTGCAGATAAAAATGTTTGAAGCAAAGAAGAAGCCCATTAGAACCAGCGCCTGCAACTACGGCTTCTCTCCATGAGATCTTTGGTGCTCATACAGTACTTCGTAGTGCTAGTCAACTAAACTTGGTTTCCATGGATAAAATGCTCGTCACATATTGCTGAATAAATCCCTGTTAACATCGAGAATAAGACAATGCCACAATATTAAACAATTGCAAAGCTTGTAATAATTACATCTAATGAATAGCTTCTTGTAGATCACTAATGGTACCTGCAATAGAGACAAAACAACATTATCAACTCCAGTGACTCTTCCATACATCACAAACCAAACTTCATCTCCTCTCTACCAAATTCTTCTTATGTGCAGTTCCTCATCCCTTATAACTATCAAACCCATCACAACAACTACAGCTTCATCTGAATCATCAAGAACATCTCCATCATAAGCCATCTCCTAAATCTCCATAAAACAGTCACCAAGTTCCTCATCTACACTGTGAATACAGCCCTGCATCCTCAGACCCAGCTCATCTATAAGCTCAAATCTTGTTGTCAGTAATAGCAACTCCCAGCCCTCAGCTGCACCACCATTCTCAGCACACTGCAGTTCCATCACTACCGACTTCTACTTCCACTTCCATGTTACACAACAATAATCATAGAAACCACCCACATCTTCCAATTATTTCTTGAATCAATCACAAATGAACTCCAACCCACCTCAAAATTGATTAGAAACTTTTAATTGCTTCATTAGAGAGCTTCGATTTCTCCATTTTATGTAAATCAAATCCCTAATTCTTCTCTGCTTTCTCTAATTTATTAGTTACACAACAATCGAACTCAACAAGTACCCATTACTGATTTATCTTTCTCGATCGACACCGAATTCTTCATCCAAACACCAATTTCAAACTCCGAATTATTTATTCAAAATCGAATCTCGATCTCAAAAATTATACGAAACTAAAAAGCAGAAAAATGGAGTCTCAATCTCATTTCGAATCAAGTATAAATTTAAACAGTTTATTATCAGAAATTTAGTTTAAAATGAGATCAATACCAAAAATCAAACCCTAAAATTGGGATCTCACCTGAATCTTCAACGAAGAAGAAGAAGATGGACTGCTACTTATGATGATTTTTATGGTCGAATTTCGGGATTTGATTCCAAATAGGTGACAAAAAAGAGATTTGTTGATGGATCTGGTAATGGAACCGGTGGATTTTGAGGTGGTGGTAATTTTTATGGGTGCTAACCAAACTTTTTGTCTTATCGGTTTATATCTTGCTGATTGCTTTCAAAGCATTCATCCACTTCTGGTTTAGCACCATCCTTTTTGCATCTGGTAATCTCTTTCCTTTAGTCTACTCTGCATTGTTCTCCTGGTATGTTATTATAATTTTTCTCATATGTTGAAACATTGAGGACAATGTTAGATTTAGGTTTGGGGGAGTATTTTGCATATAGAGTTTTTAGTCTTTTGCTTTTGTGAAAAAAAATAAAAAAAAAATTCAAAATATTTGTAAACATTTGCATAAAACCTCCGACTTGTAGAGATTTTAGAGTCACTAGCATGCTTCTGGATATGTTTACATAGAGAGTCTGACCGAAATAACTGAACTTCGAAGTATTGGGGAATACAATCGGGTTTCTTAGTTGTTAGAGCGTTAAATTTGGATTTAACCATGTCGGTGGGCAAATTAGGTGCTGCAAAGATATTTGGTAGTAGAGTTGTGATCACCCTTAGTGGAGACTACCTATTTTTGCATCAAGCGCGGCACCGACCTTCAATTTTTGTGACTATATAAAGAGTCCTTTTAGAGTGTGTGTCACCGTACGTAAATTCCGAGTAGGAATGGTGAGCTACCCAACTTCGCACCACTCTAGCACTATTTTTGATCTCTTGAGTGCTAATTTTGTCAATCATGAGGATGACATCTAAAGATGAAAACTCCTTCTTGTAGTTTGATTTGCAGTTAGCACCATTCTCCCTCTCGACAACATCAACAGGTCTATAGAAACACATCATCATCAACAAGCAGCGCGACATCAGAATACATGAAGAAAGATGAAATAGTCCGAGGTTTACATGCAACATTTCAATAAAAAGTAAAAATTCCCTATCCAAAGTGAAGAAACAGTACAAGGAGCTTATACACATTTGAAGAGGTATTTTACAAGAGCAAAGAAAATAAAATAAAATGAGAATTAGTGAAGATTATGAAATAAAGACAATACAGGTTGTGAAGAATTTAGTGATAGAGTCCTTCATCCATGGCTTTAGTAGTTTCATTATTATTTTATTATTTTCAGTTTGTGTTAATTTACACACAAAATTTTTTTTTTATATAATTGTAATTTATTTTTAGTTCTGTTTAATAAACACCATGGTAAAGAAGAAAAACTAGAGGAAAATTCAAGCAACAAGAATTTGAAGAGCAGAAATTTTCAAGGCTCTACGAAGTTCAGAAGTTCATCATCAACAGTTGAAGACCGAAGACGAAGACGTTTCTATGGATGCTGTGAGAGTGGTGTTGATTGCCGATTAGATGTGAAGGTAAATGAGTACTCCCATCCTTGTTAATGATTGATTTCCTTTCTTAGAGATCATCAGAAAAAGATTCTTTTTGTCCACAAATTTTGTTGAGTCTCCAGAAATTATTTCGGAAGGTTCGCCTTCCCACCATTCAACGTGTGCAGGATTTCTTTATTTATTCCTGTCTGCACACATGAGAGACTAGAAAAGAGGTCTTTTTGAGTGCAAATATCATAAAACCCTATTGGTGAGGCAGAAGTCGAGGCTTGTGATTACTCTCGAACCCGAATTCTTTCATATGGTATGGTTATTTCTCGCTCAACCCTTAAGGATGAGAATGCGTTCTTTGGTAGTTCTAACTTCTTATTACGAGCATGCAGAAACTCTATGTCCTCATAGCTCCTTGGATGCTTAGGACTCCATTACACTCTGAAGTTGGAGAAGGTTTTGTGGGTACACCTCTGGTAAACCCTCACGAGACTATAACTCGTCCACTAGGGACACCTAGGGGTTTAAAGGCTTAGTGCACACGCTAAATGCATTCGAGAGACCAGCGACAGTGGTATAGTTATGATTTCCTAATTTGTGTTTCACTTGAGGACAAGTAAAATTCAGGTTTGGGGGTATTTGGTGAGTGCCAAATATTGCATATTTCTACATCTTATTATTGGCACGTATCTCATATTTTGTGCTCTAACTCTCTATTTTATCCCAAATTATGTGTTTCATTGTCCTCAAGAATAAATACTTGCACTAATTAATTTTATGTTTTTAGGCACTAAATAAAGCTTGGATAAATTAAGAAGCTAAAAGAGCATAGGAATGGTGACTAGCGATTACGAAAGAGAGACAATGTAAAGCCCCCGCGAGAAGGCCGTGAAGCACGAAGGAACAACGCGTAAAGAGCTCCCGCAATCCGATTGCACTCACTCCCGCAATCTGTTTGCACTCTCTCCCGCAATCCGTTTGCACTCGCTCCGTAAGCCATTTGAAAAGATGATCCGGCTAATGGGCTTGGTAAAGCAAAACCCATATTCATGACCCAAGTCCGTCTCCACACCTGAATCGTCGGATTTGATACATCTGCTCAACATCCAACAACTCACCCTTCATTACATCAAAGTTTGATACTCTCGCGCAACACCATAGCACCTTATATCTCATCCCTTAATCGACCAGAAGAACACCTTCTTCAATTATTTCTCTCTTTCACAGAACCATCGACCCTCCTCCATTAACTCCATCTCCTCCTCACCTTTGCACACAACCATAACCATCATTATCAGCAATTAAACCTTTAACCTCTATCTCTCTCACCCTTATCTTCTTTCTTATCCAGAATATAGTAACCCTATAAGCTATATTTGAGAGAGATAGGTTAGGGTTATCATCTACAGTGGAGGAAACATCAAATTAATGAAGTTGAGAGACGAATTAAAGATAAAAAACGCGTTTTGGTGAGTGGGTCTCCATTTAATTTCCGAATTGAAGGTGAATGGAGGGAAATTATGTATAAATAGGGGCTTGTTTCTTTGTAACAATCATCCAAGTTAGCTGGATCAATTTTCCGGTTTAATATCATTGTGTTTGCATCCTATTCATCATGTTCTAATTGCTTTTGCTAGGGTTTAGATGAAACCCTTAATCTGATGCTATGTTATTCATGTTTTGATCATTATTCTTGTTGAGCTTAAACTGAGTTAGGAATGGTTTAATCAGTGTGTTGCAGTATATTTCTTTCACCTTTTGTTTGTTATGCAGCATAGGTAGATATAATAACTCTATATTGTGCTTCAGCTCATGCTTAAGAGACTAAACTAATCTGTGATAAGTTGTGCTGTAAGAAGACAGCTTATGCTAGGGGTTAGTTACCTTAGTTGATATTAGGCTATCTACTTGAGGTTACCCTGGATAAACAGCAGACTTGCATCTTGAATGGTGTCCATTACAAGGGACAAGAATAATATTGAGACTGAACTGATTTAGCAAAGGTTAGGAGGTGGATTCAACCACCCTAGTACCCCTCATCTACTTGTTTACAACCTGTTTTTGCACCTTGAATTACATTCTGCTTTAATACTTTAATCACTACCAATCTATTAGTCGTATCGACACAAACAAAATCGTTTTGTTACTCTTGTTCGAATCAGTATAGGAAGACTTTAACTTCAACTTTACACCCTCCAAGTTTCTGTGAGATCGACCTGTATTTGCACCTTATACAATTGTCACCGTGCACTTGCAGTTATTGTAGGTATCTTTCTTAGTCCTATCAAGTTTTTGGCGTCGCTGCCGGGGACTCGGTAGCGGTGTAGCTAGAGTTCCATCTTTACTTTACTGAGTTTCAGTTTAATGTTGTATATATGTGTTTAGTTTTCCATTTTCGTGTTGTTATAACTTAGTTGTTTAATCCATCTGTGTATAATTTTCATCTCCTTAGTGTTAGCTATAGTTGTTAAGTTTGTTTCAGTCTGTTTACTATCATTGTCCCGTATCTGGTTTGAGTTCTTTGTATTTTGTAGTTTTAGTATGCATTTTAACATTAGCTGTAGTTTCAGTATTTCTGTCATAGTCATTGCATCAGTGTTTCAAAGTTTGCTACCATCTGTAGCTTTGCTGTGGTGTAGTTAGTCCATCTGTTCTTATGAGCTGCATCTCAGTATCCATTTTAGTTGTAGGTTTTTGTTTTTAATTCTTCCATTCTTAGGCTAGTTGCATCATGTAGTATAGTCTTTCTGTGATATTGTTAAGATCTTATAGTATTTTACCATCTATAAATCTCCATCTGTGTGTAAACCACATATAATTTTGTAAATACTCTAAGCACTTAGTTGTATGGTGCACTCCACTTTCATGGTTATCATCTCCCTGTAAAAATTTCTGCTTTAGCTCTGTCATATTTCATCTATGTCTCTTTTGACTTTGCTAATAACATCCTGAGTTAAAATCAGTCGTTCTGTCTTGCGTATCCAGCTATTAAAAGCACTGATAAACCGTAGATTTCGCTCACAATTACTCATACTCAGTACTGTCCCTTCCTTGCTTTCTATATCCACTTTAGAGAACTAAGATTCTTTGTTGAGCTGCAGGTACCATTCTGCTGTTCAAAAACAAAAGAGGAGAAGGAAGAAGGAAGAAGGAGCAGCAGAACACATTTGATTTTCGTGCCTAAACCCGGCCTCTGCTGGCGGAATCATTCTCTAACTTTGTCCATTTTGATAAATGTGTGAATGATATATCTTGACTGAATGATGAACTAGTGTCTACTGGCCTGTGTTAAAACCCCGGCAATATCTGAAATCTGCGCATGAATCTGTGACACTTGAGCAAAACCCTTGATTAGTTGAAATCATTGTTTCGTCGTGCTAGACCTGTTTCAGAGTGCTTTCGTCCATGAATACAACTTTTGACCCTGATATCCATACACATGATTCTTTGATATCTGAGTGAATTGTTTGCTTGCTATCCATCAATCAATCTCTGATCCTTTTATGGTCTGACTGTTTATACCATGCTCACCTGAGAAACTCGTTGCTTATTGTAATCTCCCAGCCCATGCAACATCTTGAGTTCGCATATGAGTCTGTGAAGTTTGAATAACTATCTACTTGTGAAGTTTGTTATTTTGTTGTGCATCTCTTGATCTCAAATAGAGCCTGAACTTTGTGTGCATAATTCTGAGAGAAAACCTTTAGGTCACCTGAATACTGCTTCCCTATTTTGAAGTTTGTTTGACTGTCTGATTGTTATCATGTCAACTGATATACATGCCAGGCTATGACTGTCACCTTCCGTGACCAAACCAATCAACTAGTTAGAATCAGTCAAGAGGATATTGTTGATATTCCTAGCTCTGAAGTAGAAAACCCTGACCAATCTGATACCATGGGTGAAGAATTAAACCAGGACCGTAGTATGAAGGAGTACATGTACCCAACTAGGGAAAGCCATCCCTCTTGCATCATTCTACAAGCTGATGCTGGCCAGTTTGAATTGAAAGCAAGCATAATTCATATGTTGCCAATGTTTAGAGGGGTTGATGCTGAAAACCCGTACCACCATGTAAGAGATTTTGAAGATATCTGTGGGACTTTGCGTTTAAACCAAATGCCGGAAGAGTCCCTCAAACTGAGACTGTTTCCCTTCTCTTTAAAAGAGAAAGCCAAGTCTTGGCTGAATGCACTACAACCACAGTCCATTGGAACATGGGAAGAGCTAACAAGTTAAGGTATTTTTCAAAAAGTTTTTTTCCAAACCATAAGACCGTGGCAATTCGCCAAAGTATGAATAGTTTTGTGCAATTAGAAGGTGAAACCTTGGCCAAATATCCGGAGAGATTCAATGAATTATTTCTCCAATGTCCTCACCATGGTTTTGAAAAATGGAGACTCGTGCAAATTTTGTATGAAGGTCTAGATGTCAGTACCCGATCCACAGTTGAGTCAATGTGCAATGGTTTATTCATTGACAAAAGTGCTAATGAGGCTTGGACTTTCTTAATCGAAGTCGCTGAGAAGACTCAGCAATGGGAGTCACATCCGTAAACCCAAAAAGACTACCCTTGTAGCCAATGTCCATAGAATTGAGTCTGACTTTGAGGGAAATGCAAAGATTGCATCCCTAGCAAGGAGAGTAGAAGTGTTAGAGCTGCAGAAGAATGTGAAAACTACTACCCCTACTCTCCGTGACCAAATTGAGACAGCCCATTGTGCAGCATGTCACGGTTCAGATCACCTAGTGGATAGTTTTCCAGACCTACAAGCATTTCAGGAGTCTAGACTAGAACATGCCAATGTTTTGTATCATAAGCAAGAGAACAATCCTTATTCTCAGACCTACAACCAAGGGTGGAGGGATCACCCTAACTTTTCATGGTCTAAAGGGCATGTACAAGGGGGAACAACAAGTAATAACCAAGGATATTTGTATCCTAGAAACCCCCAAGTACAGACACACACACACACAGTACCATGTAGAGAAAAGGCCTAGCTTTGATGATGGTGTAAACCAAATGAGTCAAAATCTTTTGCAATATCAGAAGTTAAATGACCAGAGGATTGCAAGTTTAGAACTCAAATTGGGCCAAAACTGTGATGCACTAAATGAGAGGGAAAAGGGTAAACTCCCTAGCCAACCTCAACAAAATCCTACAAGTGTATTTCAGGCAAGTACGTCAACTTGCAATGAGCCCTCACATGATCAATTGAATGCTGTCACCACTCTTCGTAGTGGTAAAGTTGTTGATAACAATGTAGGTGTAACACAATCAAGTGGGTCTGAGTCAGACTCACCTTTGCACACTACTCCACAGAAAACACCTGTTGTAGAAAATGAATCTGAGCATGTTGATAAAACTAAAAGTTCTGCTGATGTGAATGTTTCTTTGCCATGTCATGTGCCTATTGCTCCATTCCCACAAAGATTGGTGCAACAAAAGAAAATAGGAAACCAATACAATGAGATATTGGAAATGTTCAAGAGAGTCAATATAAACATTCCTTTTCTCGAAGTAATCAAGCAAATACCTTCTTATGCTACATTCTTAAAAGATGTATGCACACAAAAGCGAAAGCTCCATGTGCATAAGCGTGCATTTCTTACCGAGCAGGTAAGCTCCATAATTCAAAACAAGATCCCAACTAAGTTTAGAGACCCAGGTTGTCCAACAATCTCGTGCACCATAGGAGACCATAAGGTCAAAAAAGCTTTGATAGACTTGGGAGCAAGTGTGAATCTATTGCCATATTCTGTGTATGTGGAATTAGGTCTTGGGGAGCTGATTCCCACTCCTGTCACGCTACAATTAGCAGACAGATCTGTCAAAATCCCTCGTGGTATTGTTGAAGATGTGTTAATCAAGGTTGATAAATTTTACTTCCCTGTGGACTTCATTGTATTAGATACTCAACCTGTGCAAAAACCCAAACAATCATATTCCTGTCATTTTAGGCCGTCCATTTTTGGCAACGTCCAATGCTATCATAAACTGTCGTAATGGTGTGCTGATATTATCTCTTGGTAACATGACTGTGGAATTGAATGTTTTTAATATTAGTCAACAATCCATGGATTTTGATGATGATGAATTGCATGAGGTGAACATGATTGAGAGTCTGATCCAAGACTCGTTGCCTGACATCTTATCTGGGGACCCTTTGCAAGCATGTTTAGATAACTTTGACTTAGATCTCTTTGATTCTGAGTACATTAGTGAGGTTCACTCTGAAATATGCATTCTTAGGTTCTTCTGATACTTTGCCTGTCATCATTGCATCATGTTTAGACAAAGAACAGGAAAGCAAACTTTTAGAAGTGCTTAGAAAACATAAAGAAGCCTTAGGTTGGACCATCTCGGACCTTAAAGGTATAAGTCCCACAATTTGCATGCATCATATAAATCTTGAAGAGAATACTAAATCTAGGGAAATGCAAAGGAGACTTAATCCTAATATGAGAGATGTTGTGAAAGGTGATATTATGAAACTGCTTGATGCAGGTATCATCTACCCAATTTCAGATAGCAAATGGGTCAGTCCATTCAAGTTGTGCCCAAAAAGTCTGGAATTACCGTAGTTCAAAATGAAATGAACTAGTCCCTACTCACATCACCACAGGGTGGCGAGTCTGCATTGACTATAGAAAGTTGAACACAGTGACAAGAAAATATCACTTTCCTCTTCCCTTCATTGACCAAATGCTAGAAAGATTGTCAAGGCATAGTCACTATTGTTTCTTACATGGATATTTGGGTTATAATCAGATACACACAACACCCGAAGACCAACAGAAAACCACATTTACCTGTCCTTATGGTACATTTGCTAATCGACGCATGCCTTTTGGGTTGTGTAATGCACCTGCTACTTTTTAACGTTGCATGATGAGCATCTTTTCTGACATGGTAGATAAGTTTCTTCAAATTTTCATGGATGATTTTTCTGTCTTTGGGTCGTCTTTCGATGAGTGTTTGCATCATCTTACTCTTGTGCTGATTCGATGTAAAGAAAAAAAATTGGTTTTGAATTGTGAAAAATGTCATTTCATGGTTAACTCAGGCATCGTTTTAGGGCATGTCATCTCTGAAAAAGGCATAGAAGTAGATAAAGCCAAGGTTGATCTCATTCAACATTTGCCTCAACCTCGCTCTGTTAGGGAGATAAGGTCATTCTTGGGCCATGCTAGTTTTTACCGGCGAATCATCAAAGACTTTAGTAAAATTTCAAGACCATTGTGTAGTCTTCTTGCAAAATATGTTGCATTTGTCTTTAATGACGCTTGTAAAAAAGCTTGGGAGCAATTGAAAGCTCTTCTCACATCTGCCCCTATAGTCAGACCACCCGACTAGACCTTACCATTTGAAATTATGTGTGATGCCTATGACTATGATGTAGGAGCTGTTTTAGGTCAGCGAGTAGACAAACTCCCTTATGTGATCTACTATGCTAGTAAAACACTTAATGATGCTCAACTGAATTATTCAACAACTGAGAAAGAATTGCTAGCTGTTGTGTTTGCATTGGATAAGTTTAGATCTTATTTGATAGGATCTAAAGTCATCATATATTCTGACCATGCTGCATTGAAATATCTTTTGTCTAAAAAAGATGCTAAAGCTCGTCTAATTCGATGGATACTCTTGTTACAAGAGTTCAATCTCGAAATTTGAGATAAGAAAGGGTCTGAAAATGTTGTTGCTGATCACTTGTCTAGGTTGAATATTGAATATGTTGATGAATCCTTGCTTATTAGAGAATCATTCCCCGACGAACAATTGATGCTTGTATCTGAAATGCCTTGGTTTGCTGATATTGTTAACTACCTTGCTACAGGTAGAATGCCTTTGCATTGGTCTAAACAAGACCGATCCAAGTTCTTATTTGAAGTAAAACACTTCTTTTGGGATGACCCATACTTGTTTAAATACTGCCCTGACCAACTCATTAGGAGATGTGTCCCCAATTCTGAACAAAGAGATGTCATCTCTTTCTGTCATGACCATGCGTGTGGAGGCCATTTTAGTGCCAAGAAAACTGCTGCAAAGATCTTGCAGAGTGGTTTCTATTGGCCATCATTATTCAAAGATAGTCATGCATTCTGTGTTGCCTGTGACCGATGCTAGAAATTAGGAAGTATCTCAAGAAGAAACATGATGCCCTTGCAACCTATTTTGATTATTGAATTATTCGATGTATGGGGTATTGATTTCATGGGTCCCTCCCCTAACTCTGAAGGTAAATTGTACATTCTTGTTGCTGTTGATTATGTCTCTAAGTGGGTAGAGGCCATCGCAACCATAACAAATGACCACAAGGTGGTACTTTCGTTCTTAAAAGAAAACATATTTTCTCGTTTTGGCACCCCTCGAGCTATAATCAGTGACGGTGGTTCACATTTCTGCAATAGATCTTTTGAGTCTTTAGTACGCAAGTATGGAATCATTCATAAAGTCGCAACCCCATACCATCCACAGCCCAGTGGACAGGTAGAGGTATCTAATAGGGAAATTAAGCATATTCTAGAAAAGACGGTTAACCCGTCTAGAAAAGATTGGTCTTTACGGTTGAACGATGCTTTATGGGCATATCGAACAACCTATAAAACCCCTATTGGCATGTCTCCTTACCGTCTTGTGTATGGAAAGCCTTGTCATTTACCTGTTGAATTAGAACATCGAGCTTGTTGGGCTATCAAGCAACTTAACTTTTCTCTTGATGAGGCAGGTACTCAACAGAAACTTACTCTCAATGAGTTGGAAGAGTTGAAAAATGATGCTTATGACAATGCTAAGCTGTACAAGAACAAAATGAAAGTGTTCCATGACAAGCGCATTTTGCGCAAGTCATTTATACCTGGCCAAAAAGTTTTGTTGTACGACTCTCGGCTGCATCTTTTTCCAGGTAAATTGCGATCTAGATGGACATGATCGTTCTTGGTACGTGCAGTACTCCCTCATGGAGCAGTGGAACTCGAAGATGTTACCAACAAGAACATTTTCAAAGTCAATGGTCAGAGATTAAAGCCATTTATGGAACATCTTCCACCAGAAGTTGAGACCACTGACTTGGAAGATCCCATCTATGTGGACTAAACTGGTTCACCTGTGTACATACATATGGATTAAAAGTCCATTCTCTTTCCCTTTTCTTTTTCTTTTTGCATAATTTTTATGGGTGCTAACCAAACTTTTTGTCTTATCGGTTTATATCTTGCTGATTGCTTTCAAAGCATTCATCCACTTCTGGTTTAGCACCATCCTTTTTGCATCTGGTAATCTCTTTCTTTTAGTCTACTCTGCACTGTTCTCCTGGTATGTTATTATAATTTTTCTCATATGTTGAAACATTGAGGACAATGTTAGATTTAGGTTTGGGGGAGTATTTTGCATATAGAGTTTTTAGTCTTTTGCTTTTGTTAAAAAAAAAAAATTAAAAAAAATTGTAAATATTTGCATAAAACCTCCAACTTGTAGAGATTTTAGAGTCACTAGCATGCTTCTAGCTATGTTTACATAGAGAGTCTGGCCGAAATAACTGAACTTCGAAGTACTGGGGAACACAATCGGGTTTCTTAGTTGTTAGAGCGTTAAAGTTGGATTTAACCATGCCGGTGGGCAAATTAGGTGTTGCAAAGATATTTGGTAGTAGAGTTGTGATCACCCTTAGTGGAGACTACCTATTTTTACATCAAGCGAGGCACCGACCTTCAATTTTTGTGACTATCTAAAAAAGTCCTTTTAGAGTGTGTGTCACCGTACGTAAATTCCGGGTAGGAATGGTGAGCTACCCAACTTCGCACCACTTTCAACACTATTTTTGATCTCTTGAGTGCTAATTTTGTCAATCATGAGGATGACGTCTAAAGATGAAAACTCCTTCTTGTAGTTTGATTTGCAGTTAGCACAATTCTCTCTCTCGACAACATCAACAGGTCCATAGAAACACATCATTATCAACAAGCAACGCGACATCAGAATACATGAAGAAAGTTGAAATAGTCCGAGGTTTACATGCAACATTTCAAGAAAAAGTAAAAATTCCCTATTCAAAGTGAAGAAACAGTACAAGGAGCAGAATTCTATACACATTTGAAGAGGTATTTTACAAGAGCGAAGAAAAGAAAATAAAATGAGAATTAGTGAAGATTATGAAATAAATACAATACAGGTTGTGAAGAATTTAGTGATAGAGTCCTTCATCCATGGCTTTAGTAGTTTCATTATTATTTTGTTATTTTCAGTTTGTGTTAATTTACACACAAAAAAAATATATATAATTGTAATTTATTTTTAGTTATGTTTAATAAACACCATGGTAAAGAAGAAAAACTAGAGGAAAATTCAAGCAACAAGAATTTGAAGAGCAGAAATTGTCAAGGCTCTATGAAGTTCAGAAGTTCATCATCAACAGTTGAAGACCGAAGACGAAGACGTTTCTATGGATGCTGTGAGAGTGGTGTTGATTGCCGATTAGATGTGAAGGTAAGTGAGTACTCCCATCGTTGCTAATGATTGATTTCCTTTCTTAGAGATCATCAGAAAAAGATTCTTTTTGTCCACAAATTTTGTGGAGTCTCCAGAAATTATTTGGAAGGTTCGCCTTCCCACCATTCAACGTGTGCAGGATTTCTTTATTTATTCATGTCTACACACATGAGAGACTAGAAAAGCGGTCTTTTTGAGTGCAAATATCATAAAACCCTATTGGTGAGCCAGAAGTCGAGGCTTGTGATTACTCTCGAACCCGAATTCTTTCATATGGTATGGTTATTTCTCGCTCAACCCTTAAGGATGAGAATGCGTTCTTTGGTAGTTCTAACTTCTTATTACTAGCATGCAGAAACTCTATGTCCTCATAGCTCCTTGGATGCTTAGGACTCCATTACACTCTGAAGTTGGAGAAGGTTTTGTGGGTACACCTCTGGTAAACCCTCACGAGACTATAACTCGTCCACTAGGGACACCTAGGGGTTTAAAGGCTTAGTGCATACGCTAAATGCATTCGAGAGACCGGCGACAGTGGTATAGTTAGGATTTCCTAATTTGTGTTTCACTTGAGGACAAGTAAAATTCTGGTTTGGGGGTATTTGGTGAGTGCCAAATATTGCATATTTCTACATCTTATTATTGGAACGTATCTCATCTTTTGTGCTCTAACTCTCTATTTTATCCCAAATTCTGTGTTTTCATTGTCCTCAAGAATAAATACTTGCATTAATTAATTTTGTGTTTTTAGGCACTAAATAAAGCTTGGATGAATTAAGAAGCTAAAAGAGCATAGGAATGGTGACTAGCGATTACGAAAGAGAGACAATGTAAAGCCCCCGCAAGAAGGCCGTGAAGCACGAAGGAACAACGCGTAAAGAGCTCCCGCAATCTGTTTGCACTCTCTCCCGCAATCCGTTTGCACTCGCTCCGTAAGCCATTTGAAAAGCTGATCCGGCTAATGGGCTTGGTAAAGCAAAACCCATATCCATGACCCAAGTCCGTCTCCACACCTGAATCGTCGGATTTGATACATCTGCTCAGCATCCAACAACTCACCCTTCAGTACATCAACGTTTGATACTCTCGCGCAACACCATAGCACCTTATATCTCCTCCCTTAATCGACCAGAAGAACACCTTCTTCAATTATTTCTCTCTTTCACAGAACCATCGACCCTCCTCCATTAACTCCATCTCCTCCTCACCTCTGCACACAACCATAACCATCATTATCAGCAATTAAACCTTTAACCTCTATCTCTCTCACCCTTATCTTCTTTCTTATCCAGAATATAGTAACCCTATAAGCTATATTTGAGAGAGATAGGTTAGGGTTATCATCTACAGTGGAGGAAACATCAAATTAATGAAGTTGAGAGACGAATTAAAAATAAAAAAAACGCGTTTTGGTGAGTGGGTCTCCATTTAATTTCCGAATTGAAGGTGAATGGAGGGAAATTATGTATAAATAGGGGCTTGTTTCTTTGTAACAATCATCCAAGTTAGCTGGATCAATTTTCTGGTTTAATATCATTGTGTTTGCATCCTATTCATCATGTTCTAATTGCTTTTGCTAGGGTTTAGATGAAACCCTTAATCTGATGCTATGTTATTCATGTTTTGATCATTATTCTTGTTGAGCTTAAACTTAGTTAGGAATGGTTTAATCAGTGTGTTGCAGTATATTGCTTTCACATTTTGTTTGCTATGCAGCATAGGTAGATAGAATAACTCTATATTGTGCTTCAACTTATGCTTAAGAGACTAAACTAATCTGTGATAAGTTATGTTGTAAGAAGATAGCTTATGCTAGGGGTTAGTTACCTTAGTTGATATTAGGGCCATCTACTTGAGGTTACCCTGGATAAACAGCAGACTTGCATCTTGACTGGTGTCCATTACAAGGGACAAGAATAATATTGAGACTGAATTGATTTAGCAAAGGTTAGGAGGTGGATTCAACCACCCTAGTACCCTTCATCTACTTGTTTACAACCTGTTTTTGCATCTTGAATTACATTCTGTTTTAATACTTTAATCACTACCAATCTATTAGTCGTATCGACACAAACAAAATCGTTTTGTTACTCTTGTTCGAATCAGTATAGGAAGACTTTAACTTCAACTTTACACCCTCCAAGTCTCTGTGGGATCGACCTGTATTTGCACCTTACAAAATTGTCACTGTGCACTTGCAGTTATTGTAGGTATCTTTCTTAGTCCTATCAATAAGGTCGACCTCTTTTCCTCAATCAAATGCCCAACAAGCAGCAACAACCATAAGGAAAACATTTTCATTGGCAATTAAGTTGTAACTCGCCTTACCCAGCTGAAGTTGTAAGATAAAATCACCCCCAACACTATCAGGACAACCCTTCATAATTCTCATCCCCTTACTACTTCCATTGAGCCTCAAAGGCCCTTCACGGTCACTTATACCAAGTAAGAGAATCATAAAATCTTCATTAATAGGAAAATTATGTCTACCAGGATCAAACAACTTGAAAGTGTCACGGTGCTTACTCTCATTGGTAATTAAAGTCCCAATCCAATTCGCAAGCAACAAATCCAACTGGTACTCTCATCTTTATAAACAAGCTCATAAATAGTAATTGTATACACATAAAATTCATAAGCAGCATAGGAACAAAAATACCTTCCCATCAGTTCAGTATCTCTCCCTTGATCAAATACTCCCCCAGTAAAGTTGAAACAAGGGTGAGACGCTTTCTCACTAGCCTAGTTAACATATTTGTTCTTGAAACTCACAATACCCAGTTGAAGCATTTTAACAAACAGATAACCTCCATTACCAGGATTTGATAGACGCATTTATGTGTCTATTTTGTTCTCGATTTTCTATATTTTTAGTACCCATTTTTGTACTTATTTGATTATTTTATGTGTTTGTAGGTATTTTTGCGCAATAAACGTTTTTAGAGAAATCTGCTCGAAAAGTTGACAAAGGCACCCGGAGGACACCTACTATCCGGACTCTCAGTTTGGATAAGGGGCACACAGTTGATAAGCGGTAACCCACCGTTATTTGCACCCCACATCTACTATATCCACCCCAAATGCTAAAGGGCTCCGCAGAAAGATAAGGGCAGGTCATCTTCAACAATTTGAATTATAAATTTTGGCGAGAAAATCAATTCTTAACATGCCAGAACTAGGGTTCGTGATTTGGGTGAGCTAGAGTAAGACTAAACCCTTGAAATTGATTGTATTTTTTCTAATATGATAGACAGAGATGGTATGGGTGTTTGATTTGTCTAGAATTGTCTGGATAATCGAAAACAATTTGTGCAGTCACCGGCCGGAATTAGGGTTGAAGAAATGGAGGTGTTCCACTGAGATTCAATCTCTGAAACTAAATGGGTTTGTTCCTGGGACCTATACAGGTCTGGTATGGGTATTTGTTTCGATCATAATTGGCTGGAATCACGGATTTGGAGAAAATATCATTCTCGGGTTTATCTTCCTGCCGGAAAGTTCAGTTTGGAATTTGAGAGAATTTTGGGAGATTTAATCACTAGATTTGGTTGGATTGTGCTTGATGGAGTTCAACAAGACTGGTAAGGTCCTTAGAATCGACCAGGTATGGCTAGATGATCGGGTTTGATTAAAACAGAGAAGTAGGGTTTTCACGGGCTTATTTCTCACTTTCCCGTGTCAAATGGAGGCTGACATGATTTTAGAAAAGTTTGACGCAGTCTCTGTCATGTTGGCAATTTGTTTGGATCGTGAAGGAGTTAAATAGGGAAAGATAACCAACAGCAGGCGCGTGAAGAGATAAAGAAGGAAATAAAATCTCGAGATATTACGGAGGAGTAAAGGGAGGATTATTTGCATTGAATAGTGAGATTGGAAGACCCTGTCGAGTATAAAAGAGGTGCTGAGGATACCAGTGAGGGGGACGAAGAGTTTTATATAGAACAGAGAGCTACAAACGAAGAAATCAAGCTCTGCTGCAATTCTGCTGCTGCTTCCATTGAAGAGGAAGAACGAAGAACATTGACCCTCAGAAACAGTCGCGGAAAGCAGTCTTATATCCAACAACAATCCATATTTATCGTTTACAGTTCCACTTGCAATAGACTTTTGGTAACTGTGCTGCTTTGGTAACTGGGGTCTTTAGCAACTGAAAATATTTTTTTAGCAATTTCTATTATTTTTAATACAATGATTATTTAGATTTCTTCATGTTCTTTTCTCATGAGCAACTAATTGAATTTCTAGGGCTGAGGAGGAAACTACTTCTAGCATGTAATTTTTAGTATTTATTTTTCTTTTAATTATTACTCTCCTATTAAGCTCTTATTGTCTAAAAGTTTTCTCTTCTTTAAATGCTTCATAATAACTGTTTTGGATCGTCTTTGGCGGTCGATCTTTTATAAGCGAAGGAAAACTAGGCCTTAGATTATCGACTTAGTCGCATTGATGTTTCATTAATGATGAATTTTTAAAGGCATGAGATTGGGTTCAAAATGGCCTTGTGTAGTTTTGAGAGTAGATTAAAGAAAATGATTATTGAAATTACAATCGTTAGAATTAGTGGAATCCTAAATCCTAGATGTCTCTTTCTTCATATTGTTACTCTATTTTATTTTTAGTATTTTTATTTATTAAGTATAAAATCAAATCTTCAAAAAAGTCCGAGAGAACGATACTCTACTTACCACTTGTAAAAACTACATCAGGATTACCATTCTGAACCAAAACAATTGCAATCGAATTCCTAAATAAAGAATTGAATTGATACCCATTCTTTAAAACAATCTCATAAACAATTCTCCCCTCCATTAAACCTGACTCATCAATCCGCTTTCCTGGATCGAATACAAAACAAGTAGAAGCAAAATAAAGATGGAAATAAACAGCTTCATTCAGACTTCTAGCAGGATTAACAAAACCACTATTAGCTAGGATTCCAACATTTGAAGCAGTAAACAACCAATCTGGTAAGTACCCATTATTATTAACAAGGTCCTGCAAAATTTCTTTAAAAAATCTACCCAAAAATTTGAACCCCCGAGAAAAGAAAAGCCCAACTTAGAACCAACTTGGAATTTCACTTTTCCACGATCAAATATGTTACGAGAAGAATTAAGAATAATGTTAAAACACTCACCAAATTCGATCTGATTTTTCTCTTCAATATCATTCACGACAGCTTCAATAATTTCTTCGAATTGAAAACTCTCAGACTCAGTTGAATCAACGTTTTCCTTGTCAACAACAGAAGAAATTGATTTAACCCTAATATTTGTAACCTCTTCATTCTCTTTTTCTTCGAATAAAAATGAAGGAATCAATTCCTCTAGAGAATCATCTTCTTCTTCATCGACGGCAGGAGGAATCGATGTAGTACCCTTAATGAAAAGTATCAATATACACTTTTTCCTTGCTCTATCTATGAGCTTTGCAAACTTCTGAAGATAGTACTCTCGAGTTTGAGAGTTATTCTCTTCATAATGAAACCGATATAACCCACAAAACTTATCATATTCCTTTCTTGCTTTATCTTCATTCTTCAAAGCTTTCAACTGCAGTGGTGTAGCTTCCGGCAACTCCATGGATCGAACTGCTCTAGATACCAATTTTCATGTACCTGAGTACGATGACAAGAGGGGTGGATATATTTGAGGATAAACCTTTCCTGATTCGTGAGAATCAAGCCTTCTAATTTCGAAGAACTAGCCTAATCGATTGAATCGACAATTTGATTAATAATTTGATAAACTGTTCTTATAGACTCTTTCAGCTTATAAAGCCATCCCTTCCTAACCTAGCATCAACGTCTCTTAACAGCCCAGGTGGTCACATCCGACACACCCATTACAATTAACATTAACCACTAATCTAACGAATTAAACTAATTAACCGTAATTAATTACTACTAAATACATTTTAACACAAAATACTAATGACAGGCCGACATTGGATACAGGGCATCCTCCCCTTAGGCTAGGGATATGACAGATTGAAATAAAAAATCTTCACCAAGGTTGAAGCAACTCTTAGGCTGTAAAGGACGTCAACTAAGGTAATTAAATGCGCAAAATCTTGCGAGGTTCAAGAGGCGCAAGGAACACGACTGTAGCTGAATTGCTTGGAGGGATAATTCGGTTTCAACAACATTCCATTCCGAAGTCTAATAGTAGCCTAGTGTCTGTAGTAGTTTAATACAATGTGGTGTTCAAAGCTGGACGAGGTCCCGGGGTTTTTCTGCAGGTGCAGTTTTCCTCGTTAATAAAACTGATGTCATTTGTTTTTCCATTTCTGGATTATATTGTCTTATCTTTATAATAAGAATAACACAAGTAGTACATAATCAATCTAGATAGTTTAAGTCCTTATTAATTTAGATAAAAAAAAGACTTGTTCTTGTTGCATTCACATCTTGAAAGATAGATTGCAAGTTTCATACTTGTTAGAATAAGGATCCTTCTAGTTCAGATACGACTAGATTAATTTTGGATCTTTGAGGTGATGGAGTAGAACAAGAAGGGATTCTGGTGATGGTTTAGGAAATGAAGAAGATGTTGCTGCTTTTACGAGTAACGGAAAAGATGGTAGAGAAATTGAAGTATGAGGTGAGATAATTGATGGGTTGTGGTTAGATTTGATATTTCGTTTGAGAACTTATTTGGGTTTAGTTTGATCTGATCAATCAATAATGAGGATATCTTCTTTATCTTCTTCAATTCATAATCGTAAACTGTTCATCAATGGTGAATATAGAGAACCATTACACATCCCATCATTAATCCCTCTACTGAACAGATTATTGGTATAATTTTGTTTCCAATTTTTTCACTCAACAGATTATCTCTATGATTTATATTTGGTTAAATATTAATTGGTACAATCTAGTGACTATTTGTGTTTGTATTTGATAAAAACAGCGAATTAGAATGATAAACGACATGTTGCTGGTAAATTGGGTATCGTGTTCCCTTGTTGCAGGTGATATACCAGCAGGAAAAACTGAAGAAATTTCAATGAACTATTAGTGAAGAAGATGAGGGTATTTTAGAAAATTAATAATTAAATAATAAAAACACCTAATTCTATTAAATAGTTAACGTTCTGTTTCGAACAACCAATATGATTGGTTTGTTACGTGCACATTCTTTAAAGGAGTGTGCACAAAATTGGACTCGTAATTGTTAGTCGACTATTACAAAAACAAATCCATTTCAATTAACTAAATATCAGTCTCTAATGCATACCAATAGGTAAGTACGAAATGTGCACCCCGGTTAAAATGAGGTGCTAAGTCGCACTCATCTAAGTCTGATACGAAGAATAATACATATCTAAAGTTGTATTTAACTATATGTAATATAAGGTGAATGAAAATTTAATGAACATTATTATTTTCTAGGTATATTTTTTATTTCCAAAGAAAATGCACATATGTGATCTTTCTAGGTGCATGTGTACAATATACTTGAGATTAAATATTCATTATTTTACTATGGAACCTGAAAGATGAGGTACCAAGTACACCACCAATTCTTTTGTTTTTAACCTATATAAACACACCTTGTATGATTAACTAGACAAGATGACCTTGACAATACTCTAAGTTCAACTAGGAAATGATTATGGAATCAATCATGGTTATGAATGTTCTATAAAAACAATTATAACGCGGAAGTACAATCACATAAGATTTTATTAACGAGAAAAACTATTTGGCTAAAAAACTCTGAGACCTAGTCCAGTTTTAAAATACTCTCGTAATTAAGCCGCTACACAAATGCCTACCCGCAACCTCATGTGGTTGGGAGTGAACAAACAACCGCTAGTTACTCAGTATCTCTGTGCCTGCAACCAATCTGGCCAACACACTTGAATCCCTCAGCAAAGAGTCACTTCACAACCTGTTGTGAATACTATCACTACCAACTTCTCAATTAGTCAAACTAAAACTCCTTTAGGATGTCTATCAAACCGTTAAAGAATAAACCTTTTGATACGACTACCAAGTTACAAATCAAAGTTAATATATTTAAGTTCAGAGTTAAGGATCCTCCGTTTAGATCTAAGATATCAAGATATATAAGATTCGAAACTCCCTGATCAAGATCAATCAAGAATTACGACTATAAAGTAATCCTCTCGATTACAAGCTTTATATTTGTGATAAATCACAAACCACTCATTCAACAAGATTTATGTTTAATGAATCAGATCCACAAGTTTTATGTTTATCAAAGATAAACTACTTGTTTTCCCTATACAATCAGAGCAAATGATCACACCAAGATCAAAATATTAAAGTCTTCAAATTTCTTAATCTTCAAAAGTAACAACCAACACTTGATTCCATTATATATTTGTTTCACATAATGAAGTTGGTTAATATTGGCAAATCAATAGTTTTATCAACAAATTCTGATTCAATTGAATATGTATAGGCCGATTCAGTGTAGTCAACTTCGGCATAGATGACCGAGATTCTCGGTCTCAATCTGTGGCCAAGGCGACCTCCATTCTCGGTCTCGGTCCCTGGCCGAGACGCCTGAATTCCGCCAAGATTTCGCTTAGACAAGCTTAATATATATTAGTTATAAGAATCAAATTCAATCCTAGAAAAATCGGTTTTGTTTTTTTTCTTAAAATTTAATGTTGAATATTTATATACATACAAACTTCTTGGCATATATATTACGAGTATAAAAATTGAAAATAAAGATTCTGATCACCGAAAATCTCCCCGAGATAAAATTGTCTCGGTCAGGACCGAGACTCTAAATTCACTACACTGAGATGGATAGCCTCGGCACAACTTTATGGTAAGGGCGTAAAAATAGCTAAGAGATTCATAATTAAATTTTTGTAAACCAACTAATTTTAGAGGCATGAGATTTGAATGATATCAAGTTCAACCAAAAGCATGGAGAATGATTCAACTCTTAATTAGCTCTGGTCGAGGATTCTCAAATCAAAATATTTCAAAAATTACTCCCTTTTTTTAGTCTTGAGAAGGTCACATCTAGATCTAAGATTCTCTCATGGTCCACCACCAAGCTCATACAAAAGCCGAGCCACCGCCAAAAATACATCCCTTCTCACTCTCAACAAAAATCCATCATTTCCACACCTAACAAGTTTTCATCTAGATCTATGACACTGTCAAGGCTTTAGAATTATGTAATATGAATGCTAGCTCTGTATCTTTTTCAGTGGATGCTTATCACACAGATTCAGTCATCGGACGGACTGCTCAAACTGAGCTTGTTCCAAATGAGCCTGAATCTGCAGATTAGCTCTCCCTGCAGTAATCTATCTCTTTATTTTCAAAAAAAAAAAAAAGTTTTCATCCCAAAAAAGAAGAGGCGGGGGCTTGGGTGCAATTTGTTATCATTATATATCAACCTAAAGAAAAGAACCTACAACATGGATCTCATCTAAAGATGCTCGAAACAGGAGAAGAAGAAATGAAGGAACCCAGCTCTGACCTCCAATCTAGAACTCCAATGAATCTGTAGCGAATGGCAATACGATATTGCAAGTGCACTGTGGCGATACCATATTGCAAATGCACAATGCACGTCCGTTGCACTAATATCTCACATCTTTTTTATTTATTTTGTAGTAATAGACTAGTAGTAGTACGAATGCTTTGCGCACTTTACCAACCCAGGCATTAAAAATGGTTCAAAAAAATGAGTACAAAAGAGTATTACCTAACTCCTCCGTACATTTCCATTCCATATCGTGCAATGCACGCAGCTGCTCTCTCACCACCATCAACAACAAGTCCAAGTCCTCGCATGAGTCGCATTTTCATCCATCTAGACGATCTAGTGTATAAGGGTACTTTCGTCAATAAAGTACACTGTCAAGGGTAAATTTGTACTAGTGAGTATTTTAATACCAACATTAAGCCTTGAAGCAAAGTATTCTTGTACAGATACAGTACCATAACATTGTTTCTTCTTCAGTTTTTTCTCCTTTTTGGACATTAATACGAATCGTTAATGCCCAAAAGCCCTAAACTTAATTACTCAGCGAATCTTCAACCTTAAAAGAGAACCAAAAGAAAAATCTCTAAAATTATGTTGTAATTCAAATGGAAGAAGTATCTCTATCTCTGAGATCTTCTTCTTCTCTCTGGAATTTCCCAAATTGGATTTGATTGATGAAGTTGTTATTTAGATTATTAAGAATTGGAGAAAATGTCATGGGGATTAGGATGGAAGAGATCTTCAGAAATATTTCATTTAACGTTGGTATACGGTGATAATGATAATGATAGTAATAGTAATAATGCAGATGAAACAACACCACGTTCATCTTCAGTTTCATCAGCATCATCATCTGTATCTGCTGCTGGTTCTTTTCAATATGAACCAGGTTTACGTGTTGAATTAGATTGGTCTGCTGGTGATGATGAAGATCAAATTGCACTTAGGTTGCAATCTCAACTTATGGTTGCTTTACCACCACCACAGGATTCTGTTGTTGTTGAAATTAATCACAAAGTTAATGATAGTGGTGATGATGGTGGAGAAGATGATGTTGGTGTTGATATGAAAGTTGTTAGAAGAAGAGAACCATTACGGTTGATTATTTTGTCAAAGACTGTTGGATCAGGACAACAAAGTGATGGTGTTGGGGTTTTAACTCGTTTGATTCGGTCCAATTTGGAAGGATCGCCGGGGATTGATGACGGAGCTCTCGGTTTCTCCGAGCATTGGAAATCTGTTACTTGTTTAAGTATCTCTGGATGCAGTTTATCGGTAAGATTGAATCTTTTCTATTTTATAAAATTATGTTTAGTTTCTTGAAGTTTGTGATATAAATGCTACATAGTGGTATATGGATTTGTCACTAAATTGGTTGCCTAGATTGTGTGATAGTAGACTTGAATCTAAAATCATGTTGAACTATATCAATTTACATGGTCAAATTCTCTATATTGGGGTGTCTATATGGTGAGTATATCTGTATATGCATTTGATGCCGATGGTAGTTGAATTTTCAAATCAATTTTGCTAGAACTGTTTGTGGAGTTTCTGTTTATGGTTATACTATCTTGTCAGATTATACTGAGCAAAAATTCTCCACCAGGGGAAAGCAGAAAAACTGTTTTGCATGTTCAAGTTAATTACTAGCCTTGATTTCCTATGAATTTCAAGTAACGCCAGGCACCTAATACATGTTAAGAACTTAAAACAACAGCGACATCAACAACCTGTGTTTCTTAGAATGTATAGGTTAGCTGAATCAAATGTTTACAGTCCAGACAAATATGAGAAAACAATCGGGACTGATCTATTTTACAAGGAGTGAATGCTGTCAATTCCTTGATTTTGAGTATTTATTATGTCATTACATTCACTGGAGGATGGCTATGTATGTTCTCAACAATGTTTTCTTTTCATACTTTCATTTATGTATTGTTTTTATTGGCGAGGATTATTTGACTTTAGTTACACATTATAACGTCACCATGAATAACTCAAATTTCTTAATAACTCTTTACGCGTAACCTGCTTATTTTGGATGACTTTTCAGGTATTGCCGGTGGAGTTAACCCGTCTGCCTCTTCTTGAGAGGCTATATCTTGATAATAATAAACTAACGCACCTCCCCCCCGAGCTTGGTGAACTGAGAACTTTGAAAGTACTAACGGTTGACTACAACATGCTGGCATCTGTACCTGGTAAACTTTTGAGTTTATTGTGTGATAATAATATTTACTTAGTTAGCTATGAAATCTGCGCAGCTTCCAGATGGAAAAAAATAATTCTCCAACCGATTTATTTCATTTACTTTTAAGCAGTCGAACTCAGGCAGTGCGTTGGATTAGTGGAGTTGTCCCTGGAACATAACAAACTGGTCCGCCCTCTTCTTGATTTCAGGTCATTCGATCAGCAATTATCATCTTATGTCTCTGGTTTTCCTTTGTATGCATGCTATCTGTTCAATGATGGGAGTATCCAGAGGTGATCTTACCTATCGTTGCATTGTAATTGTACAGAGCTATGTCAGAGTTATGTATTCTTAGGCTATTTGGCAATCCCCTTGAGTTTTTACCGGAAATATTGCCCCTACACAAGCTCCGCCACTTATCTCTTGCAAATATAAGGATCGAAGGAAATGACAGTTTGAAATCTGTACAAGTACAAATTGAGGTAATAGAAATGCAGCAGTTTTGTAATACCTGGATGAAATTACATACATTACTGTGAGGTAAAGATATTCATGGGTGATTGCAGATGGAGAACGGTTCCTACTTCATTGCATCTAGACACAAATTGAGTGCTTTCTTCTCGCTTATTTTCCGATTTTCTTCTTGTCATCATCCTTTACTAGCATCTGCACTGGCCAAAATCATGCAAGATCATGGGAATCGAATCGTTGTTGGTAAAGATGAGAACGCCGTGCGGCAACTCATAAGTATGATGAGCAGTGATAACCAACATGTGGTATGTAGGTAACTCTAGCTTCTGTTTTTTTCTTCTTTAAGGCTTTACATCCCCCTCAATTTATGCACCTTTGCTTTCGTGCAGATTGAACAAGCAAGCTCTGCTCTTTCAGCACTAGCAGCAGATGTTTCTGTTGCCATGCAGTTGATGAAATCGGACATCATGCGGCCCATTCAGTCATTATTGAGATCTGTGGCCCCAGAAGAATTAAAATCTGTGTTGCAAGTAGTGGTTAACTTGGCTTTTGCTTCTGATGCTGTTGCTCAAAAGATATTAACCAAAGATGTTTTGAGATCTCTGAAAGTTTTATGTGCCCATAGAGACACTGAGGCAAGCTGAATGTGTTAAAGAATTCGTTTTGCTATTTTCTGTTTCCTTAATTTCTATTTTACTGGTGTAAATACCAATATGCATTAACATATAACTAATAAGAAAACTCAATTCCTTTTCAGGTGCAACGATTAGCTCTTCTTGCTGTCGGTAACTTGGGCTTCTGTATAGAGAACCGTCGCACTCTAGTTACTTCCGAAAGTCTGCGTGAACTTTTGCTACGCCTGATGGTGGCATCCGATCAGCGCGTGTGTAAAGCTGCTGCACGTGCTTTGGCGATCCTCGGTTAGTTTTGGGATTTTATTTATTAAGTAAATTTAGTTGCCAGGTTTTCTTATCTCTTGTTTCTGAATGCTCATTGTTTAAAAGTAAATATTTTTTCTTGTTTCTTTAATGCTCGTTTAGGGGAGAATGAGAATCTGAGGCGAGCGTTGAAAGGAAGGCCAACTGCAAAGCAAGGTTTGCGCATACTTGCAATGGATGGTGGGGGAATGAAAGGTCTAGCAACTGTCCAGATGCTTAAACAGATTGAGCAAGGAACAGGGAAGCGTATACATGAGATGTTTGACCTCATATGTGGCACATCCACTGGTGGTATGCTTGCTGTTGCTCTTGGAATCAAACAGATGAGCTTGGATGAGTGCGAAGAGATATACAAGAAGCTTGGTATGGACATCACGTTAAGTTTATTTACATATCTACTGCGTCAATTGTTTCATTTTGTTTATGCCTTTCTGTTGTGATTTCTCAGGGAAACTTGTGTTTGCTGAACCTACCCCCAAGGACAACGAAGCTGCAACTTGGAGGGAAAAGCTGGATCAACTCTACAAAAGCTCATCTCAGAGCTTTAGAGTTGTCGTACACGGGTCTAAAGTATGAAACTGTTTTATAGTATTATCTTTCTTTATGTAACTTATTATTATCTTTCTTTTTTTGGTCTAAAGTAGTTTTCTTTGTGGGAGCATTAAACAGTGTTATGTGTTCAATGTTTTTAGCACCCTGTTTAACTTTCTTACATTTTATTTTAGGTGGTGTAAAGGTCATGTTTCTTGCAACTAGTAAGAAAATTAAAAATTGTGCAATAACCTAGTTTACCGATTTAGCATTTTTGATGATTTTGCTGGAGTTTTGTTTTGTTTCATAAGATTTTCGGAGTATTATTGAGAGAGCAATTTTAGCTTGATGCATGTTTGTATAAATTTCAAAGAATGCTCTCAAGTCATCATAATATCAGTGGATATTCTTCTCCAGTCAGTCACACTCCATGTATAACAGTTAACATGACTTTTTTGCAGCACAGTGCTGATCAATTTGAGCGATTGCTGAAAGAGATGTGTGCTGATGAGGAAGGTGACCTTTTAATAGAATCGGCTGTGAAAAGCATTCCCAAAGTTTTTGTAGTGGCGACACTCGTGAGTGTAGCACCGGCACAGCCTTTTCTGTTCCGTAATTATCAGGTTAGTCGGGAATTTATCTGACACATTTTTCATCTGGTTGGAGAGTCGTGTCATGTGTTTTATGAGTTACATAATGAAGAGGAGACCAAATAAATATATAGATATATACTATTTGATATATACATGTGAGACCATGTAACTAAATAGGATAAAACATCCTGCTCAATGCCACCATGAACAGAAAATTTGAAATACCAAGTATTGTGCTACTTTATTGATTCTAACGTTATGTTTCTACATTTAAGAGCTATTATTTTGTTCTTTAAACTTCAAAATTTTCATAAACTAATTCTTTTTTCACTTCATCTGATAGTATCCTGCAGGCATCCAGGAGAGACCTCTTGGAACAACAGAAATTACAAGTGGCTCTGCTGTTGGGACAGATGGTAATGGTACTCAAGCTGGATCTAAGCATTGTGCTTTTATCGGAAGCTGTAAGCATCATATATGGCAGGCTATTAGAGCATCATCAGCTGCTCCATATTATCTTGACGATTTCTCAGATGGTAATCTGTTAGTAATATTAATATCTAATGCGCATAATATTGGCAAGCCATATTGATGGCAAAAATATGCTCCTTTTCCTCTTGAAATGTTGATTATTAGTACTGTAATTTATGGAGATTGTAATGTACTTCCTCTGGTCTCTTATTATAGATGTGAACCGCTGGCAAGATGGTGCAATTGTGGCAAATAATCCAGCTATTTTTGCCATAAGAGAGGCACAACTGCTGTGGCCTGATGCAAAAATTGACTGTTTAGTCTCTATTGGATGTGGTTCTGTGCCGACAAAGGTAACTGGGACTTCCTTTTATCTGTTTGTGTGTAGATTCATTATAGAGAATCCGACT
Organism: Papaver armeniacum; assembly: GCA_023531295.1. Taxonomy (NCBI): domain Eukaryota; kingdom Viridiplantae; phylum Streptophyta; class Magnoliopsida; order Ranunculales; family Papaveraceae; genus Papaver; species Papaver armeniacum. Next base: position 260,984 of record JAJJWW010017406.1, read on the forward strand.
ATGAAGACGGGATCTTATAGTGAATACCAAGTTTAGGAACGTGTACATCCAGTTGATGGGACTGTGTCAACCTACTTTTTTCTTGGAGGACCTTAATGCCCACTGACTTTACCAAATAGGTCGCAGACTTAGTTGTACATATCTCGTGTGGTATCGTTTTTTAGGAGTATTCACCTTTGAAAATTATCTTTGATGCCAAACACATGCTGAAAGATGCGTATTATCCTCTGAGTCACCCAACACCATCAGTTAGTTGTTTCGTCAAGCTTCTAAATATGTTCATTACTCTAGGTTCGAAAAGGTGGGTGGCGTTATTTGGATACTGGGCAGGTTTTGATTGAGAGTGCATGCTCAACGGAACGAGTGGAGGAAGCACTAAATGCGTTGTTACCACTGCTTCCTGAAATACAATATTTTCGATTTGAACCAGGTGAAATATCAACTTTGAGTTTGCTCGTTAAGTTCAAAAAGGACGTTGTTACTGTACGATCTTGGTCTAATATTTGTCTCTAAAACTAATATGAATACATTCTTATCCATATCCATAAGAACTGGTTCTTATACTTAATATATGGGCATATAGTTGAAGCTTGAAGGCAATTACAATATTCTTCAAATATTGTGATATTTATTGGGTTTTGCTTGTAACTGTGTGTCCAGTTGACGAACGATGTGATATGGAGCTGGACGAGACTGACCCTGCTATATGGCTTAAGTTGGAAGGTGCCACACAGGAATACATGGAGGAAAATTCAGAGGCCTTCAAGAATGTATGTGATAGATTACTTCTTCTTCACGAAGAAAAATCGTCAGACAAGATGAATTCCCCATATGGTCGTAAAACAACCCTTTCGAACACGGGTATATTTGTTAATCTTCTTACTTAAGTTACTTTTTTCTTTTCTCTTGGTTGCTCATTATAAAACTTCAACATGAACATCTTTTTATTTCTGCAGTGATAGATGAGAATAGCCCTTCTTTGGGTTGGAGGCGTATGGTGCTACTTGTGGAAGCTTCTCATAGTCCTGATTCAGGGAGAGCAGTTCATCATGCCCGGTCCCTGGAGACATTTGCTGCCCGAACTGGCATAAGGTTATCTTGTATAAATAGAATATTGGGGTTCTCAAAGTCTGTACCTGCGACAACTTTTGCTACGCCATTTGCGTCACCTTTGTTTACTGGAAGCTTCCCGTCAAGCCCACTTCTATACAGTCCTGAAGTTGCTTCACAGAGGGTTAACCGAATAGATTTAGTCCCTCCACTAAGCTTGGACGAGTGCCAAACTGGAAAATCACCTGGTTCACCACCAAAATCTCCTATGGGGCCTAGAGAGCTCTCAGCTCCTGTCCAATCTTTGCAGGAAAAACTTCAAAGCTCACCGCAAGTGGGCATTATACATTTGGCCCTTCAAAATGATGCTGTGGGCTCAATATTGAGGTCAGCCACTTTGTGTTCGATATGATAGATATTAGTTAATGCTTGTTGATGCAGGTCTCATCTCAGTTGGACCTTTTTGTTTTGTATTCTCAGTTGGCAAAATGATGTGTTTGTGGTTGCTGAACCTGGGGAACTGGCGGATAGGTTTCTAAGAAGTGTTAAATTAAGTTTTATGTCAATGGTCAAGGGTCGCAACAGGAAAGAAACAACAGCCCTATCAAAAATTTCAACTGTAGCTGATCTGATTGCATACAAGCCGAATTTCCAGATCGGGTGCATCGTCCATAGGTATATTGGACGACAAACTCAAGTAAGTCTTGTCCAACATTTGTTTTACAATTTTCAATTTTGATTTTTCAAATTCAAGTCTTGTATTAGAGCAATGGTAAAGCAGTCCTCGTCATTTGTAATTGAACGGACGAAGTATTGTACTTATTATAATGTTTGTGGTATGTGAAGGTCATGGAGGATGACCAGGAAATTGGGGCATATATGTTTCGCCGAACAGTGCCATCGATTCACTTATCGCCAGATGATGTTCGTTGGATGGTATGTTACACTTGTTTGGTCTAACCTACTGATCTTATTCAGGATGGCAACTACAGGATTAGATTTTTCAGCTGCAGAAATAACCCATAATATGAAATTACCTTTCAGATGCCTTATTATCGATTTACTCTTTCATCAATTTTGCTAAAGTGTTCTTATTCCTGGTTTTGTTTCATCAAAAAATTAGAACTGTTTTAGCTATTTAGGAATACAAATCTTCTTTCACGGAGTAGTTTATATCAGATGAAAAGCTGTAATTGTTAGTTATTGATGGCTTCTTAAATCAAAATTGTTTGATCATCTGCCTTCTGAAATTTCCAGATTGGAGCATGGAGAGATAGAATAATAGTATGCAGTGGGGCATTCGGACCTACCCCAAGTTTAGTGAAGGCATTTCTTGATAGCGGTGCCAAAGCTGTTATTTGTCCATCAACAAAACCACCAGAGATAGAGTCGGCAACATTTCATGGGTCAGTTGAATTCAACACCCTAGATAATGGGAGATTTGAGATTGGAGACGAGGAAACAGAAGAGGAAGATATGCAACAGCAACCACAGCAACCCCCAAGTCCAGTAAGTGACTGGGAAGATAGTGACCCAGATAAAGCACAAGAGTTGGTGGATGATGAAGAAGAGTTATCGCGGTTCATTTGTCTGTTATATGATACCTTATTTCGGGAAGGTGCAAGAGTGGACGTGGCTCTGCAACACGCGCTTGCTTCCCATCCAAAACTGAGGTTTTCATGTCATCTTCCAAGTATACCATAATTTTGTAAAGAAAAGTAACGTCTACAGAAAAGAAAAAGAATTACAATAATAAAGAATATAGGATAGTGTATCAATCAAATTTAATCGAAAAGGAATAAAAGGAATATATGAACATTTAGATCAATTTTGATGCTGAGTAATAGATATCTTTCTTAGTTTTGTCTGTTTAAACAATAATTACATTCAACATGCAAGTCCTGTTGGTTTGCCAGGATCAATAATACTATTCCTTTAAGATTATGGAACAGCTGGTCGTCTGCAAATTGGACAGGATTTATTAATCAGGAGCCACTGCTTAACGCATTCTACATGGTATTCGTGTCCACAGTCCAATATTCCGATCTTTTCTAGCTTCTTGTACTCAGCTTGGCAGATAACGCAAGGGTCGTTGTCCTTTTCCAGGTTTGCTCCAGAACCGTTGACACATGAAGAGGTTGCTGATTTATGGTGAGCTCGTGTCCTCACACACGTTGATAGTAATAACTCATGTAATCGCGGTAATATACCACCACGCATCATGGCAACATCTTCTTGAGCTTGAGTAGTAATTGTAGTAGTGGGAAGAACACTAATCCTAAAGGCTGAAACATCATCCACCACGGCAACACCTTCTTGAAACTGACGCGTACTCGTACTGTTGCGAAGAACCCTAACCCTAGGTGTTGGAACATCAACACCGTTTTGAAATTGAAATCTTCTGGCGGTAGAATTCTGTCGTGGAATTGTCGCATTTCTTTGGTGTTGATTACTCAGATTGAACCCAATCCTATAGGATGGCGGCAAAGATCCCATAAGTCCCGAACTATGTTGCTGATGTTGGTGTCGGAGTTGGTAGTGGTGGTGGTGACGGAGCGGAGGGTGTGGATGAGCATAAGACATGGTGATCAGTAAACAAAAGTATAATCTTCCTTTGAACAGAAAATAAACAGAATAAAAAAAAAAAACCGAAATCAAATGAAGAAGATAGCCGAAATCTTGAAGAGAGAAAATGCTAGAGTCTAGATAATACAGTAGCGAAACACCATCTCTAATATATAGGAGAGTTCTGGTAACGGTCGAGTTAAAATTTAGAAACCGTGTTACCAAATTCAAATTTTGAGGTTTCCATACTCGGGCCGTCGGGCGAATAAAATAAATGCGTCAGCCCTTATCCTATGCAACACATAATTCTTAATGAGCCCAAATAATAAAAACGAATACAGAACCTCATTTTTTTTTTATTTTTTTTTTTAATATATTAGATAATAATTAAAACGGAATTACACGTGGGAATGTTGTTCCCATGGTGTCATTTAATAAAGATTGTTGCAAAAAAAATGGGAGACGTGTATTCCCATATGTTGGGTTGCAGAATTCCTTGTTGGCTATTATCAGCCGCGTAGTTGGCGAGAATATCTGCAGCTTGGTTTGCTTCTCGGTAGTTATGTAAAATTTTATGTTGGGGATGTCTTCCAATCTTTTGGTGATCTCAAGAATCATTTCTCACAGGTACCATGGGGGGTCTGCTCGTTGCGTAATAAAATGAACTAGTGTCTGCGAATCTGATTCAAAGTAGATTTTAGTCCATTGGTAAAGTGTGTCCGTTCTTAATGCCATGATAGTGCCCATGTCTCTGCTAGCAGTGTTGTTGTGATTCCCAAAGGTTTAGCCATTGTGACGATAACTGTAGTTGTCGAGTCTCTGCAAATGAAAGCTCCACCCGCTGGTCCCGGGTGGCCTCTGGCGGCTCCATCCGTATTGATTTTAATCCAGTGTGGGTCTGGGGGTTTCCATCCAACTTGAATTATTTTACTCCTCCAGGGCTGTGAAGTGTCAGTTGTCGTAACATCCATGCCAGGTAGAGGTGGAGGTAACACTTCATTTGCCCAGTTGTACTCAATCAACCAAGAAGCAAGGAACGATATGATCTATGGAAGAAAACACAAACCTCCTTCTGATATAATCAAATTAACAAACCACATTATACCGAAACAATATGAACTTCAATCACTCATTAATGCATCAAATAATCTTATCAACTCAAGCTTTCTAGACAGAAAACCAAGAATATATTGTTTGATTTCATCATTAGTTGCTCTATCTGGTGCAGTTCTTCCATCAGCGTCTTTAACATCAAACTTAGCACTTGCTATTAATATTCTTCAATTTTTGATAAGTCGCCTTCGGAGGAAACCGTTAATAATAAGATATATCAACTGGATGTATGTTCTGTTTTAATAGAGCATTCATCTTATCATATGTCCCTTCAAGTGCAAGCATTCCCATGTAATTGAAACACTGCAAACACACATTATATAAAATACATACAACAACAACATTAGGATTAGTGAAATGGAAATAGTAAAAGAAAAAAACAAGAGAAAGGTATTAGATATGAGAAATTGAGTACTTGCTCAACATCATCTTTCGAGAAGGTGCAAGAGTAGACGTCACTCATAGCAAGATGTTGGAAAATTGGGTTAAAACTAGAGGATGAAAGCAAACAGAAGAATAATGTATCCCTGACTTCAAGGATCTATCGATTCTTTTAGAAAATAATTAGACCTTTCCCAATTAATTGGCGAATACAACATGTCACTCGAATTTTGCCTTCAGGATTCAATGAAGCCCTAACACCGTGATCGAATTTAAGGATTGTATTTCCTTGACCCGACCAAGTAAACATTGTTTAATATTTTGATGATGTTAATAGACTAAAAGAAAAAAAATTGATGATGTTTTCAAGAGAAAACATCATCAAAACAAAATAAAGCATACACTGGAACTTACAAGGGACTTCATGTCCTTTGGAGATATTTGTTCATCACCAACATACACCTTCAAGAGGCATGAATGGTGGCTATTGGCAGAGACACGTCTTTTCAAATTTTAACTAAATTTGAATTAGGTTTTCAAATTAAAACAGAAAAAAATTCTACAAGATGTTGTCTCGCACTATGCTATGAAACACTGCCCCCTAGACCCCGGTGACCTGATGTCACCCCCCTCCGTCGTTATGCCAAACATAATGCATACGTTTCGAAAATATCCGACATTTTCCTCTAATTTAAAAAAAAAAAAACCAAAACAACAACAACAAATAATATAAAAAAAAACTTTTAAATTTGGAGCGGTTGCATCACTTAAAATGACTGTCTACGTAACCGAATGAGATCAAGCCGACGTAGTTCAAGCAAAGTTGAGAATAACCATCATCTTAGAAACCAATACATAAATAATATGTATCTTTTGGATTTGAACCTTCACTTAGTGTAATAAATTCAAAGCCTTATCGAGGTTCAGTGGTGAAACTAATCTTGAACCAAGTACCTCTTGTGATAAAACCAGAATCTCCGCACATATTGATTTTATAGAATAGTCTGTTATGTAACTAGCACATTAATGGCCATGTGCTTAAATGTTGGATTCATGAGTCTTCTTCAGAGTTCGGTCTTCTTCTCTTAACAAACGACCTGATCTCCATACTCATATAAATAAATCTCTTTAGATGTTTCCGTGATACATCTGTTAAGCAAGTATAAACTTATTAAGGATTTTCATCCATCATGTTTCTTGCAGAAACACACCACTAATAAGAAATTGGGAAGTTTGAACTTAGTGCACCATAATCACTTCCATAAATTGTAGGTACACATAAATTGTTTATCCTTTTCAAAACATTGGTTGGGTTTCTGCGATGGGCGATCAAACTTCATTCACATACCTTAGTCCCATTTCCTTACACTTTATTGGAAACCATTACGTTTTATGGGAAGTTTGAACTTAATACACCATAATCACTTCCATAACTTGTAGGTACACATAAATTGTTTATCCTTTTCAGAACATTGGTTGGGTTTCTGCTATGGGCGATCAAACTTCATTCATATACCTTAGTCCCATTTCCTTACACTTTATTGGAAACCATTATGTTTATTAGACTTTTTCATAAATGGGCCTGCCAAGTTCTTACTTGTTTCAATATAGTTGACTACAACTACTCATCTCTTGAGTAATTGTTTTATCATTTGATTTCTAATACTTGCATGTCTAGACTATCCATTATAAGTCTTGTTATAGACATTATAGATTGTAGCTTGATTATTACAATTAATCAAGACTGCAGGAGATAGTTTCTTCCAAAGTGGGATTTCTACAAGTAAGTTTCTAAGCCATTTTCTGTCTCCTTGCATGCATCGGCTAACGCAATCAATTCTGACAGCATTGTTGAATCAGAAATACAAGTCTGCTTCTTGGAACCCCAAGATATAACACCACCACCTAGTGTAAGTATCCATTTACTAGTAGACTTGGACTTGGATAATATATCGTTCCAGGTAGCATCATTCCATCTAATACAACGGGATAGCCTTGGTAATGCAAGCCATAGTCAATAGTTCCTTTCAAATAAGCCAACACTCTTTAAAATACTTTATAGTGTTCAAGTCCTGGGTTACTTGAGAAACGACATAGCATTCCCACGGCTTGGGATATGTCCGGTCTTGTGCAATACATAGTATACATAAGACCTCCAATAATACTAGAATACCCAATTGGTGCGCGAGTACGTCCAATACTCTTCATTAACTTGATACTAGGTTCTAAAAGAGTCGCGGATGGTTTGTCATCAAAATGAACATACTTCTTGAGCTAACTCATCTCCTCTTTGTTTATTCCACACGAGATATGTGAGATCCAAACATAAGCATATCATCAACATACAAACAGACAATTACACATCCAGAACTATCATGCTTACTACGGATACATCCATCAGCATTATTAACAACCATATGACAAAGCTACTTTGTCAAACTTCTCATGCCATTGCATGGGATCTTGCTTCAAACCATAAATAGGTTTTACCAACTTGCAAACCTTCTTTTCTTGGCTTGGTAATATGAACTTGTCAATAGAAAATCAGTTTTGACATCCATTATATATATATAATCAACTTGTCAATAGATGCAAGTGCAATTAAACAACGAATAGATTAGATGCGAGCAACAAGAGCATATGTATCAAAGTAATAAATTCCATGTATTTGTTTATAATTCTTCGCAACTAATCTGCCTTTGAACTTATCAATGGATCCATCGACACTCAGTTTTCTCTTGAATACCCATTTACATCATATAGGCTTGACGTCAGGAGGTAGATCACAATATATTCAAGTACCGCTAGAAAAAAGTGAATGCTTCTCATCATTAATAGACTCTTTCCAACATGCATACCATAGTTAGTCATTTCTGGAACTCATTGCCTTAGAATAAGCTTTAGGATCATCATCAATATGCATAACATACTTGGTCATATTAAGAATTTCATTCTTACTAACTTCTACAAGATATATTATAAATTCTGGACCATAGGTCTTTTCTATTCTTGTCCTCTTGCTCCTTCTAGGTTCGATATCTTCAATAGGTACGGAAATATCTTCTATATATGTCTTGAGTAGGAGAAGAATATTCATCATTGTCATTAGTCTCCACAGATCCTGGACTAGGTAACAATGTATATTTCATGGGTTAAAATTTGGGAACTGTTCCTATTTAAGTTCTCAAAGAATTCCACTACATATTCTATAATCTGAAAAGTCTCAAGGGTAAGTGATACTGTTAAGTGAATTCTACAAAAGCATAATTATAATTTATATTTCCTAACTTAGGTCTTTTAGGACCAGGCTTCCTAACATATGCTAAACAACCCCAAACCTTAAGTCTTTTCAAATTTGGTTTTTTGTTAAACCACAATTCATAAGGAGAAATATTCTTATTTTTCAAAGGAACTCTATTCAACATGTAGCATGCAGATAACATAACTTCACCCCACAAAGAATTAAGCAAATTAGAACTAATAAACATAGCATTAGCCATCTCAACTAAAGTTCTATTTTTCCTTTCAGCAATACCATATTATTATTTTTTATGTATAAGGTGCAGTAAATTGATGAATTAAACCATGTTCTTGACGACAATCACGAGCTAATGGCCGGGTTTCTTACAGAAGTAGCAGTCACCATTTTTCTTGTCTTTCTTGTTGGGATGTTGCTTCTTAAACTAAGTATTCTTAGGTTTCAAAGAATTCCGTGTGTTAGATTCTTCCACACTATTATCCTTAGAATTGTTTTCAATTTACTGACTATCCTTAATTTCTTATTACGAGAGTCCTCATCAATACGAAGATGACATTGTAAACCTTCTAGGTCATATTTAGTTTAAGCATGCTTAAGTTTCTTCTTGTAATCATTCAAAGAAGGGGGAAGATGAGAGATAATAACCCCAACAACGAACTAACATTCAAGATCAATATCAACATCCTTAAGATGATTAACAATGATTAAAAGCCCACTGACCTGGGTATGACTTACTGTCAACATTTTAAAGTCCATGAAGTTGCAAATCAGGAATTCTTTGTTGCTTGCTTCAGAAATATTGTATTTGTTATCAAGCATAGTCCATAATTCCTTTTAAGATGAAATACTTTGATAGGCATTGTAAACACTAGTCTCCAGGGCATTGAAAATATGACCACGACACATGAAATCATCTTGCTGATGCTTTTTACGCCTGGCCTTCAAATCATTAGTGTAGTCGGCTTTTGGATCAAGATTTTCCTCTAATCCATCATCAAAAATATACCACAACTTGATGGTGATCAGGAAAAATTTCACGGTCTCTTGCCAAAGACTAAAATTCTCACCATCAAACCGTTCCAAGTGATTAAGAATATGGTTCATGACTTGCAAAGTTTGAGCAGTTACAGCTGAAGTTTCACCCTCAATTATGGAAATTTATTGTCTAAAACTGTTGAAAAATTGGATTAAAACTAGAGGATGATAGCAAACAGAAGGTTGGTGTACTCCTGACTTCAAGGATCTTTCGATTCTTATGGTCAATAATTCGTCCTTTCCCAATTAATTGGCAAGTACAACAGATCACTCGAATTATGCCTTCATGGTTCAATGAAGCCCTAACACTATAATCCAATTCGAGGATTGTACTTCCTTGACCCGACTAACACACTGTTTGAGATTCTGATGATGCTACTAGAGAAGAAGAAAACAATAAAATCTTGATAATGTTTTCAAGAGAAACGATTACTGCTACTTAAGGGATTTCATGTCCTTTGGAGATGTCTCTTCAAAAAGAGACACCTTCAAGAGGCATCAATGGTGCCTATTGGCAGAGACATGTTTATTCAAATTTTAACTGAATTTGAATTAGGTTTCAAATTAAAATAAGAAAAAAAATCTACAAGACACTGCCTCACACTCTGATATGGGGCGCTGCACCCTAGACCCTCACGACCTGATGTTCCCCCAAGATCCCGTTGTAACGACAAACATAATGCATACGTTTTGAAAATATTCAACACAAGAGCGGACGTAGCTTTACGGCATGCTGTTGCTTCACATCCGGAAAGTAATCAAATTTAATTGATTACTTTAATTTTCTAAAGAAAGTAACATCCAGAGAAAAAGATAAAATAATACAATATTAAGAAAAATAAGAACATATGATAGTGTACCAATCAAATTTAATTGAAAAGGAATATATGAACATTTGGATCAATTTTAATACCGAAAAATAAATATCTTTACTAGTTTTGTCTGTTTAAACCAATAAACAATAGTCTATCAGGAAGAAAAAACAAACAAAAACAATAGTTATCAAAACAACAAAACTGTTGGTTTTGCAGGGATTTTCCAATTGTATTCCTTAAAGACCTATGGTAGTCTTGGTAGAGCTGGTTTGCCTAATCAGAAGCCACTGGTTCACGCATTGTATTCGTGTCCACAGTGCAAAATACTATCTTTTCCAGCTTCTTGTACTCAGCTAAGTCAGCTTAGCAGCGTGTCGTTCACCTTTTCCAGGTTTGCTCCAGAACCGTTCAAGCATGAAGAGGTTGCTAATTTATGGTGAACTCGTCTCCTCATACATGTTGATATCTCTTCTTCCGGTAAATCAGTCCTTACCGAGCCAATTTCTTCCTGGAGAGAAGATAGTATTAACTCATGTAATCGCGGTAATTGCCCCGGAAGTATATCATCCATCATGTCAACACCATCTTCAGCATCTATTATGGCAACACCATCTTGAAACCGAAGCGTATCGGGAAGAACCCTAACCCTATATGCTGGAGCATCCATTATGGCAACACCATCTAGAAACTGAAATCTACCGGCGGTAGAATTCTGTTGTGGAATTGTCGCATTTCTTGGGTTTTGATTACTCAGATTGCACCCAATAAGTCTTGAACTATGTTGCTGGTGTTGGTACTGGTTGTGACGGGGCGGAGGGTGTGGATGATGATAATAAGACATGGGGTTTTGATTACTCAGATTGCACCCAATCCATGGCGATAATCCCATAAGTCTCGAACTATGTTGCCGATGGTGTGGACGATGACAATAAGACATGGTGATCAATAAACAGCACAAAAGTATAACCTTCCTTCGAACAGAAAATAAACGCACACAAACTATAAGAGAACGAGCGCTAGACAATACACAATAGTGAAACACTATCCCTAATATATAGATGAGTTCTGGGCACGATCGAATTAAATTTAGAAACCTGTTACCAAATTTTGATGTTTCCAAATATCAGTCGGAAAAGGCCTTCCTTAAACTAGTCCTTCTCTGCCCATTTAACACCAGGGGGTGACACAACCAAATTCAGAAACTCCAATTTCTTAATCTAAACTACACAGTCTACATTACAAATCAAGATAAAAATATATAACAAGAGTCAAGAGTAGAGTAGTACTGCTATCAAAACAAGAGGAACTTCAGTTCTCTTTAACCAACACACATCAAATAATCTTTATCAAATTCAAGCTTTCTGAACAGAAAAACCAAGAATATATTGTTTGATTTCATCATTAGCAGCTCTATCTAGTGCAGTTCTTCCATCAGCGTCTTTAACATCAAACTTAGCACCTGCTTTTAGTAATTCTTCAATTTTTGGCAAGTCACCTTCTGAAGAAGCCATCAATAATAAGATATCAACTGGATGTATCTTCTGTTTTAATAGATCATTCATCTTGTCATATGTCCCTTCAACTGCAAGCATTCCCATGTAATTGAAATACTGCAAACACATTACATAAAATCCTTAAAAATCAATGGAAAAGATTAAAGAAAAAACAAGTGAAAGTTATTAGAGATAAGAAATTGAATACTTGCTCAACATCGTCTTTATCGAAGTCTTCTCGCTTTTGGCTACCGTAAATCCCTGCTCCTTCAGAATCAACACCATTAGTTCCGAATTTAAACCAACATTTAGCTCTTGAACCATTTGAGGGGCAAATTTTGGATCCAATTTTGCAATCTCTTAGTGATCCAAGCCTTTTTCCATTTCCTAGAAATTGAGAATTGCATTTTGATACTAACTGAGAAAATCTAGATGTAGAAGAGGAAGTAGTAGTTGTTGAAGGGAGAGTGAGATGAATTGTACAAGATATTGACGCCATTTAAGCTTGAGAGGAAATGCTAAGGAAATCTTAGAGAGAAAAAGAGGGTTTCTCACTGTGCTTTTGTTATCTTCTTATCAGAAAAAATCAAAATCCGAGGGATTTCGTTGGATTCCCTGCTTTTCTCTCACTTTGTAATATCGTGAGAAAATCAATCCTGGTCTTCCATTTTGTTTGGATCTTGTCGTGATCATACTTTTTTTTTTTTTTTTTTTCTTTCTTCTTCTTCTTCTTCTTCTTCTTCTTACTGAAGGTTGGAATTTATTTATTGAGAAACCGAACTTACATATTTGGGATATCATAACAGATTTTATCTCCTAAGAGGCTAAGAGGTAAAGACTGTGGTCGGGTGATATCCGCTTTTTGTTTAAAGATCTTTCTCAGTTTTTCCACGCTTAGCTTACATAACTTACATAAAAACACGTTGGACGACGTGATTAGAGACTTCTCTGGCTTGTTGGTGATATGAGACTGCCTCGTTGTATGACCCATCCAGCTTCTTCTTGATTCCGATGTCAGCTGCTTGTTGGAGGTGCGGTGATACACTGTACTTCGAGAGTGGTAGAAGGCGAAGGCTAAGATTATTAGCGCTTCTTGATAGACTACCCATAAGAGCAGCCCAGAATTTTCTGGACGCAACGGTTCCGAGACTTTGTCATCCCTAGTTGGCAAACGAAATACCCGCCGGAGATAACCAACCCCAATCTCCTCGCAGTCGTCATCTCTAGTTGGTAAACTAAGTACCCGCCGGAGAAAGACGTCGTGGAGAGAGGGATCACTTGGAACTGAAGCTGATGATGACATATGTACAAGTTGTTGTGGAAGCACGCTGATGTAGAATCGTTTCCGGAGTCCAATGGATCTTAAACCTGCTGAGTGATTTGTTGTCTGACTGATTTTCATATCCTCACCTAGAACTAGATTTTCATAGTAATTGTTACACCTAATCTCAGACAAGTTTACGGACATAATAACTAAAACTAACAAAGACACGAAACAACTACATGACTTATTAACTAAAACAGACACAAACTAAAAGCAGATAAAGGAGTTTAACTTCACCTCCTTATTTATATACATGCCATGAGGAGTTGACCTAACATTACCCGCTAGTTCATGCGTAGTTTGGACTGTCAAAAATTGGAGTTGACAGTCCTTCCAGTCAATACTCATTTTGCATGCGAGTTTTGGGTCCAGCCAACATCTCGCATTTCTCCACAAAGTGACTCAGCCAACCTCTCTCCAGTAATTGAGAAGTCCCATCCCGGCTGTGGTTGCCTTTGAATTGGTTTGGGCGGGGTTCTAACGGTGCTTTGATTGCATGTTCTTTTGATGACCGCCGTCTTGACTTTTAAATTACCTTTAGTTGTATTTTTTTTTATAGGGTAATAAAAACCAACGTGGTTACTCAAAATTTATCCCATCTCTTGCTGTTCAAATATTTCTAGGTGTCGTCCCAAAAGACCCTTATCCCTGCCTTTGTCAGAAACAATAATAGAGACAGAGACATGCTCTCTTCCCAAAGCAATATCTGTCCCCACTGGAGAAACTGTGACCCGAATCCATTTCAAATCGGTTCGAACCGCATGGATCTTCCCCAATGAGATTCTTTCCGATTTCATAACACAGGTTTCCATTGACTCGGCCAAAATGCTTATCGAAGAAAGTGAAAAAAACGAAGAAGAAGAAAGTAAAATCATCTTCCCTGTAAAACACTTAATTAGGAATGGAATTTCTTGATACATCCAGATTGAGCCGAGCTTTGAGGTTGAATTCCTCCGATTTGTTGAAGATGCAGATCGATTCCCAATGCTTTCCGACCACCTCCGATTTGCAGACGGAATATTACCCAATAAACTGTTTTCTCTTCCAGTTGTTCCACCAAACTAACCTCTCCGTGTGGATTAAAGATCTTCCTTGGTTTATGATTTACTAGGACATGTTTAGCCATAACTTTAATCCTACTTATCTGTAATGGCTTGGAAATCCAGATGCGGATCCTTTTGATGAACAAGTGATTAATGAGAAACTCATCAAACATTAACCGGTAGATATAAGGTTTAGTATGATGGAAGCAATAAAACAAATTATGAGGTGTTGTAGCTGCTGTTGATTGAGATTTGATCATATTAGTTGTGACTGTTGAAATTGCATGGACTGATTTTGGCATAGAAAGGTAAGGAGATTTACAGAAATAAGCAAGAACTTTGAGTGAACAACGACTAGAAAGTAATTCTGGTTTGTAACTATCTTTTGCTAAATCTGACAACCATAAACAGACCAAACCGAACTGAACTGAAAAAGAAAAAAGAAAAGTGATGCTTAGAAATTGGTGGATACTTACAGTTGGAAAAACGGAGGACGATTCCAAGAACTCAACCTAGTTTCCGACTTTTAGGAGAATCATGTTTCATATACTCGACCAAATATAATCCAGAAACTAAGAGGTATGAAGAATACACATCTTCCGATTCCATCAATTAAAGAGTTATCCCAATTCAATCGACATCAAATTGAAAAACCATTTTGATTCAGGTTCAGATTAGTTGGTTTGATTATATGGAAGATCAGACCTTGGAGAAGAGGTTGTTAATGGCGAATCGGGTACAAACTCTCAAAACCAACCGAGTTGCAGAGCAAACTCGGAAGAGATAGAAAAAAAGTTTTTACTAAAGTTGATTATTCCACTAGAGATGTTGTGCTTGATGATAGTTCTAAAATTAATTTTTTTAAAAAGGTAATTGATTTTTTTTTCTTTTTTGAAGCATAAAAAGGTAATTATTGGTATGAAATTAAAAGATTTATCTAATTTTTCCGGTGCGTTATTGACAATTACATATAATTTTGTGTCTATCTTCCTTCTTCTTTTAGTGTCGCGGATACTGCTCCCCATCTTATGAGAACCCTGGCAGTTCTGTATTTCGGCGTTGTAAAGAAATAAATGCCTATGAAATATTCCATGTCAGAGCTTGACTTAGTTTTATGGCAATGCAACAAGACAAACCATGCTCAGGACTATATCACGGTCATTCCTATTAGTGGGCTTAATCAAAATATTGGGCCTCGACAGTTTGCCTCAGTCCTATGTTACCGTTTGGGTATCCCACTTTTTGAAGAAGGTAGCTCTTGTTCTAGTTGCAATAGAGATATGGATGTTTTTGGTGTCCATGCTCTGCATTGTGCCAGTGATTTAGGCATTAAGTTTTGGCATGACCTTGTTCGGGATACCTTGGATGATGCGTGTTTTAGAGCTGGTGTTCCTACTAGAAAGGAAGTTACTTTGGGACTTTTATCTGATGATGGCTCTGTATTGAGGCTCGCCGACATCCTTGTTTATAATTGGGAGAACGGTCGGGATATGTGTTTTGATGTCACAAGGGTTTCTCCTTTCACTGATGCTGGGGTTCGTGCTTTCGTACCTGGCCTTGCTATCTCTAATGTTGTCACTCGTAAGCACAAGAAATATTTGGATAAGTGTAGTGCTCAAGGTTATGGTCTTGGTGTCTTAGCTTTCTCCATCCTTGGTGAGCGTGGGGAAGACATGGTGATTTCCCTGAAAAGATGGAGGTGTTGCATAGCCAGTCATGATTTCCATTTCAAACTTAGGAATTTTGTTTTCCACATGATATGTATTGTTATTCAAAAAGGGGTTGGTGCGCAACTTTTTGCGAGGTTACCGACCATCTCTGCTGTAATTGATGATTCATTGGACTAGTGCTTTTGAAAATATCATTTTTAATAAAAGAATAAAGTTTTCGTTTATATTTCTAATAAAATTAGAAAGGAATTTCAGAATTTTAGAAGAAAAAAAGTGGATGTTTCTGAATTTAAAAAAAATATATATATTAAGATATTTTTGTGAATTGGTACCGAATTATAAATAAGTTTCGGATCATGTGACTCAGTTTAATCATCAAAAGTGAAGGAAAAAGTTTACTTGATGATAGGTGTCTAAAACACCTAATTTTATATCTAGTATTTATGCTTTCTTTGAGAGTTATCTTGTGAATTATGTATCTTATGTTTACTTTTGAGTTTATTAGGTACTCTGGAGTCGCACGAAGGAAAAGAAGCGGAAATCACCCAAATTGAGCCAAAGGGCGAAATTGTCATTTCAGGGGCGAACACTATCTGGAGCCCAGTCAAGGTTAAGGGGCAACTCTATTTGGTGGAGTGCTAAATACAGCCGACCCAAGGTTAAGGGGCTGTCATTCAAGGTAACCCTTATCACTTATGAGTGGGTGTAATTATAGGGTGCACATCTCTTGGGGTGGACTGATCCAACTCCAAACCTAAATCGAGAAGAATGACTTCTCTCAATCGTTTCCGCTCGTTCACTTGTTATGCCTGAAATTGAGAGAAGTGAAATGGAGGTAGTTGCCGCTGCTAACTATACCAGATCGATGAAAAGAGAGATCGAGAGATGATGAGCTAGGATATGCAGAAGAGATTGTTGAATTGAATCAAGGAATTGGGCTGTAGAGATATTGATTGCAAATGGAAGAGTTGATTTACAAAGAATTGAAAGGGGATCTGGAAGTTGAAATAAGGGTATGTGAATTCGATTCTCAGAGGAACAGGAATGGAGAAGGGTGAAGACAAGGTTGTGGAATTGAAGCCGATAGTTGAACTGAGATGGAAGAACATACTAGGGTTTGTGGTTGTCTGCTGGTGGAAAGAATGGAAGGTTGCTACAATGTTTCAACAGATTTCAATGATGTTGCAAGAATCGAATCTGTAATGGGTGTCTCTCAGATTTGGTTCTGGGTCAAGTTCAGTGATGGGTTGAAGTGCGTTGCAGATTGAGAAGGAGGTATAGCTGGTGGTTAAGAAGCTGTGACTAATGCTGGTTGAGTGCAGGTTAATGGCAAGTGTTGCCTGAGCTGATATTCAAGTAGCAGCTGAGAAGACTGGTGGAGGTCTGGGTGCAGTGCAATACCCAGATGGAGCTAATGGTGCTACATGTTGATGGTTTTGGCAATACTGGAAGTGTTGCTGTTGAACATATCACAAAGAAGATGCAATGCTGTGAGTCTGGTTTGATAAGCAATTGAGTCATGGAATGGAGGCTGCAATGCCAGATGGTGCTTGGTAGATGTATGCTAGGAATTGCAGGTTGTTGTGCAGGCAAGTAGCAGTTTAGGCTGCCAATGGGTGTTGCTGCCATGGATGCCTACAAGAGTTTGAACCTGAAATAAGAGAGAGACTTTGATTCAGTTGCAGGGAGGTGGTGTTGGTAGAAGGAGTTGGTACTCGAGTCTGGGTTGAACTACAGGAATTGAGGCTCAGGTAGTGAGATTGATGCTGGTGGATTGCAGTGAGGGAGACTGGCAGAGAAGAAGCAGCTGTGAGTGAGATGGTGTTGCCATTGGACTGGAATTGGTGGATGCAGTGCTGTGGTGTTGGAGGCTGTCTTGGCTGAGGAGAGGAGTAGATTTGAGATGGAAGTATGGAGGAATTGGTCTGTGGTATGGCAGCTGTGATTGAGTTACATGAATTGAACTATGGTTTAGTCTTAGGACAACAAATGGGTTTAATTGGAGGAAATGCAATCGGCTAACGATGGTGCGGAGTTGAGGTAGTACGTGAGGCGCTTGGCCGTGTCAAGATGCAAGTGGCGGCTAAGTGCGGTGCGAGAATGTGGAGATTCAAGGGAGAATCGTTAGGTGAGTGAAATGGAGAGTTGGGTTGTGTTGGTTGTCTTGAGATTGTGTGAGCCAGAGAAGAAGGGTTTTGAACTCAATGAATGTTGGAGGCTAATGAGACTCAGATGAATCATATGAAGCCTAGCAGGTGGAGCTGTGCTGTTGCAGGTTGAGGAACTGATATTGTTTTGAAGTTACAGGGAGGATTGAATGAGTTGAGTTGTACACTGACCATCTTGGGTCGGAGGAAGCACCGATGCACAATGATAGTGCGGCTCGGGATATGGCTGTCGTGCAATGGCTTGGCTGTGATGACCCGATGCACCCGATCGACACGACTCATTCGACTCGTTGAGTCTTGACCCGGTTTGACTCAGTGAGTTGACCGAGTTGACCCGACCGACCCGACCCGTTGACCGGTGACCGGTTTGACTTTGCCGGTCACCTGAGACATTTTCCAGCCGACGATTAGGTGGGATTCGGCCACAATCCCGAGTTTTCCGTGAGCGTTTTTGGGACATAATTTCTACACAAAGTTTCTCTCCATGGTGGGCCGGGTGAATTTCCAACTAATGGACTTGAAGACAAAACCTAATTTTGGAAGGAGTATCCTTGATGGAAATTGAGGAATATATAAAAGAGAGGACTTCTATCTTTTGGGGGATATTTTTTTTATTATTCTTTGCCTCTACTTTATTCTAGGGTTTAGAAACATGAAGTCTTTTCTCTTTCTTCTTGTGATGAACTCCATGAATATGAGTACCTAAGTTTATTATTGGTTATGGAATAGTTGGATTTCACATAATATGATTCTTTGATTCAATATATTAGTTTTGTCTCATAATTATCGTTTGCAATTCTCTCGAAAATATTGTTTTATGATTGATTGATTGTTTTGTCAAGTTACAAATTGGTAGAACTTCTAATCACATCTATTGCTAGTTTAGGGTTTATTATACGCAAAAGTGATATTCCTTGATACAAGTAGCATAATATGATTATAGTTTGTAGTGATATATTCTTATGATCATATGTGAATCGTAACCTTTGTTAAATTGAATTAGTGCGCTTTCCACGTTCAATTGCTTTGATTGGCCTGATTTCATAGAACTTAACGCATCTAGGGAATTAAACTTGATTAGTGCTTTTACACGTTAGGTTGTTCCTTTAGGTAGAATTCATATTCGCATCTTTTAATGTGTTTGTTGATGACATGAGGAGATTTGCGGGATATTCTTGCGATCAAGGTATTCTAGGGTCTTTGATAAAAGTTGAGATTAAAAATCAATTCTAGTTATTGTGAAAAGCATGTTAGTGAATGAAAACGAAATCCTTAACCAATATCTCTTCTATCTTATTTGTTTGCTTATTTGTTTCTTTGCTTTTATATTTGCTTAGTTTATTATAATCACAAAATCCTCGGTGTTTTATATAGGAAACCATAACAATTTGACAACCTAGACCTCTCTGTGGGATCGATCCTTTCTTGCCCTTGCTATATTTATATTTTGAGTAGTAAGAAAGTGTAATTATATTTGTGTCGCTTACTTAGCGGTCAAATTTTGCGCGTTGCTTCGGGAGGCAGCGGTTGTTAATTGTTTTTGGTTTCTTATTTTTGTATTTAGTTTTTGTTTTATTTTTTATTTTTATTTTTCTTCTTATTTTCTGGGTTTTAACCTTGTTTTGAGAATCTTATTTCAGGTGCTTATTTCTATGGAAGGAGCATATTGGAACAATGATTACGGTTTTCAACAACCTCAACAATATGATAACTACCAATTCCATGGGTATAATCAAAACCAATTTATTGGTTATGACCAATACTCCATGGAACCTTGTGGTTTTCCTCAACAACCTTATGGCGGGTATGTGTGTGAACAACAACAAGGATGGGAGGATTCTTATGCTTGTGAACAAAAAGTCTCTAATTTTATAGACAAAGTTTCCACCTTTTTACAAGAGGAATTTCAAAAAGCTAAAGAGACTACAAACGAGCAACTCCAAGAACTTCGTGAAGGTATGACTATCTTGCGAAGAAGTATTGATCAATACAAGGAAGATATGGATAATTCTAATGTGCATATGGTTTGTGATGAATATTTGATTGATGCTAATGTTGAAAAAAGGCGAATCTTTGGGGACTTTCGTGGATAATTGTGTAGTTAACTCAACTCTTGATCGTAATAATGATCATTCACCTATTCAAAAGGATGAGTTAGAGATTAACAACACTAAATTCAGCGAGGAACAATCTTATGTTGACTATGATAGTGACGGTGATTATGATACATTGCTTGAAACAACTCATGGTGACATCACCGAGGAGTCTTTTTGGGATCAAGATGAAGACGAAGAGGAATATGTCGACACTTGTGTAGATTACTCAAGCATTGATCTTAATAATGATCAAGAGCCTATTCAAAGGGTGGAGCTTGAGGATGATGCATTTACGAGTGTTCTAAAAAAGTTTCTTATGATAAAATTTGGATCCGCAAAAGAGTATGTGCCTTACAACAAGGAGGAATATGTTGAGAATGAGACCGTTATGACCAATATTGTGGAAGACCCAATTGAGCTTGCAAATGATTGTAATGATGATGTTTATGTTGAGACTTTGGTTAAGGCAGAAACGGACGAAGAATGGTTGCAAGGTTTGATAGAGGACCATGATATAAAAGAGGTGAATAATTCACTTGAGTTTTTCAAGGATGAAGAGGATTCCGTGATACAAGAGATTGTGAAAGGTTTATCTAACCCATTGCCTATTATTTCTTCTCCTTTACCTCTTATTGGTTTGAATGTTTGTGCTTCGAGAGTATTGTTGAATGACTTTATTTCTCGTTTTCCGACATTAGAGATATTTGATTCTCATACTATGCAGGTTATGGAACCAGAAACCGTGGAGGTACCCGACTTCTATATTCTTTTTACACTTCCATGTGTGGACAAGAATAAGTGTGGGGGAAGCTTTTATCGGTTCATAGCTTCACTTTTATTTTATATTACTAATATTTGTGTGAAGCTAGTGTTTGCAAAACAGGTTCTATGGAAGGATCCCCAACTTTTCCGATTATTGGTGTATGGGGAATGAATCTTACAAGAAGCTACGTCGGGCCGTCGACTTTAAAACAAGCGCTAAGTGGGAGGCAACCCACCGGTTTTGTACCTCTTATCCTTTTGCTTTTTATTTTTGTTTCGTTTATTTATTTTTTTTACTGTTTTTATATCATATTTGCATCCCTATGTTTAATTTCATTGAGTCCGTAATCTATCTTAGAAGAGAATTATGACGAATACCTTTTCGTCAGAAAATTTCAGACTGCGCGTAGTTCAGTCCAGAGACCATAACTGTTAGACCGTTTATCAAAACACTGTGAAATTTTGACACTGTGTAGAAAACACATAGATGAACAACTTTTGTGAAATGGAGTTTTTCCAAATTCCTTACCAATTTGTACAGTTTTTGCGTTTTATCTGCTGTTACGTCAGAATTCAGAACTTTCGGTTTTACACATTGAGGACAATGTGAAGTTTAAGTGTGGGGGAGCATTTATATGTTTGTATAGTTTGTTTTTGACACCATTAGTGGATGGAACCATTTTGAATGCAGGAGTTGAGGAACCAATTAACTAAAAGGGAAGAATATAGCTCGTAAATCACAAATTAACATGATAGTTGTTACCATATCTCGGAATATCACCATATCACATTCTCGTTTTTATTTTTCCATATTTATCTATTGTTCTCTAAGTGCTTTGGTGGGTCACTAAAAATCGACGTGTTATTACTGCTAGGATGAAATAGAGTGGTTGAGTTACTAAAAAAATAAAAATAAAAAATAAAAAAAAAATGAAAAATATATGAAAAGAAAAAAAAAGGACCGATCAATTAGACCAAAACGGAATAAAAAGACACTTGGGAATAGCAGTATGTGAAACGTAGTCCCCTGTCTCCGTCGCCTAAACAAGCGTGGAATGCAGGATCCAAGGCAACTATCATGTACTTGCTGACAAGAAGCATGCGCTTGGATCCATTAGATCTAATCATGCCGTCTAAAAAAAAAAAAAAAAAAAAGAGAAATTGGATCCAGTTTGATCCAATCATATAAAAAAAGAAAAAAAAATTTATTGTGTTGAATAAAGTCACTTTTGGTTCCCTTGTATATGCCAATTGATTTGATGTAGCATTCAGCACTAAGTAGCTCAATCCAATAGGATTAGGTTCATCTTAGCAAAATGACCTTGTGATGAGATATGGGAAACATCGAACACTTGTGAATATTCGCCAACATCTACATCTATATCCATCTTCTTAATCTTTTCATTGTGATTGTGGTTTGTTAGTTTAGAGTATTGTGGCTTGTTCGACTATCTAATTAGAGTTTATTTACTAATATATGAATTGAATTTGCAAGGTACCTCCTCCTGTAGTCATTTTGGATTCGTTCATTGATTTGTCACGAATAGACGGAGTTTGAAATATAGGTTTTGTAGGTAGACCTCTAGTAAACCTTCACGAGACTATAACTCGTCCACTAGGGACACCTAGGGGTTTAAAGGCTTGTTATTTATGCTAAAATTAACCGTAGCCTCGACGACATGGAGTTGTTGTATTTTATTGTTTTGTTTGATTTGCTCGAGGACTAGCAAAGTCTAAGTGTGGGGAATTTGATAGGTGTCTAAAACACCTAATTTTATATCTAGTATTTATGCTTTCTTTGCGAGTTATCTTGTGAATTATGTATCTTATGTTTACTTTTGAGTTTATTAGGTACTCTGGAGTCGCACGAAGGAAAAGAAGCGGAAATCACCCAAATTGAGCCAAAGGGCGAAATTGTCATTTCAGGGGCGAACACTATCTGGAGCCCAGTCAAGGTTAAGGGGCAACTCTATTTGGTGGAGTGCTAAATACAGCCGACCCAAGGTTAAGGGGCTGTCATTCAAGGTAACCCTTATCACTTATGAGTGGGTGTAATTATAGGGTGCACATCTCTTGGGGTGGACTGATCCAACTCCAAACCTAAATCGAGAAGAGTGACTTCTCTCAATCGTTTCCGCTCGTTCACTTGTTATGCCTGAAATTGAGAGAAGTGAAATGGAGGTAGTTGCGCCGCTAACTATACGAGATCGATGAAAAGAGAGATCGAGAGATGATGAGCTAGGATATGCAGAAGAGATTGTTGAATTGAATCAAGGAATTGGGCTGTAGAGATATTGATTGCAAATGGAAGAGTTGATTTACAAAGAATTGAAAGGGGATCTGGAAGTTGAAATAAGGGTATGTGAATTCGATTCTCAGAGGAACAGGAATGGAGAAGGGTGAAGACAAGGTTGTGGAATTGAAGCCGATAGTTGAACTGAGATGGAAGAACATACTAGGGTTTGTGGTTGTCTCATTGGTGGAAAGAATGGAAGGTTGCTACAATGTTTCAACAGATTTCAATGATGTTGCAAGAATCGAATCTGTAATGGGTGTCTCTCAGATTTGGTTCTGGGTCAAGTTCAGTGATGGGTTGAAGTGCGTTGCAGATTGAGAAGGAGGTATAGCTGGTGGTTAAGAAGCTGTGACTAATGCTGGTTGAGTGCAGGTTAATGGCAAGTGTTGCCTGAGCTGATATTCAAGTAGCAGCTGAGAAGACTGGTGGAGGTCTGGGTGCAGTGCAATACCCAGATGGAGCTAATGGTGCTACATGTTGATGGTTTTGGCAATACTGGAAGTGTTGCTGTTGAACATATCACAAAGAAGATGCAATGCTGTGAGTCTGGTTTGATAAGCAATTGAGTCATGGAATGGAGGCTGCAATGCCAGATGGTGCTTGGTAGATGTATGCTAGGAATTGCAAGGTTGTTGTGCAGGGCAAGTAGCGATTTAGGCTGCCAATGGGTATTCTTTTGCCATGGATGCCTACAAGAGTTTGAAACACGAAATAAAGAGAGACTTTGATTCAGTTGCAGGAGGTGGTGTTGGTAGAAGGAGTTGGTACTCGAGTCCAGGTTGAACTACGGGAATTGAGGCTGGTAGTGAGATTGATCTTTGGTGGATTGCGGTGAGGGAGGCGGCAGGAAGAAGAACTGTGGAGTGAGATGGTGTTGCCATTGGACTGGAATTGGTGGATGCGATCTTTGTGGTGTTGGAGGCTGTCTTGGCCGAGGAGAGGAGTAGATTTGAGATGGAAGTATGGAGGAATTGGTCCGTGGTATGGTTTTGTGATTGAGTTACATGAATTGAACTATGGTTTAGTCTTAGGACAACAAATGGGTTTAATTGGAGGAAATGCAGTCGCTGCGATGGTGCAGGTTGAGGTAGTCTGTGAGGCAGCTTGGCTGTGTCAAGATGCAAGTGGCGACAGAAGTGCAGTGCAGGAATGTGGAGATTCAAGGGAGAATCTGTTAGGCTGAGTGAAATGGAGAGTTGGGTTGTGTTGGTTGTCTTGAGATTGTGTGAGCCAGAGAAGAAGGGTTTTGAACTCAATGAATGTTGGAGGCTAATGAGACTCAGATGAATCATATGAAGCCTAGCAGGTGGAGCTGTGCTGTTGCAGGTTGAGGAACTGATATTGTTTTGAAGTTACAGGGAGGATTGAATGAGTTGAGGTTGTTGCGACCATCTTGGCCGGAGGAAGCACTGATCGTGCGCATTTCAGGATATGGCTCGGGTAATGGCTTGGCAGGGGAGGACACGCTGCACCGACCGACCCTCGAATCATTCTCGACTCAGCTGAGTCTTGACCCGGTTTGACTCAGTGAGTTGACCGAGTTGACCCGACCGACCCGACCCGTTGACCAGGGTGACCGGTTTGACTTTGCGGTCACACCGAGACATTTTCCGGACGATTCCCATGGATTCCGGCCACAATCCCGCTTTTCCGGCGAGCGCTTTTGGGACATAATTTCTACACGAGTTTCTCTCCATGGTGGGTCGGTGAATTTCCAACTAATGGACTTGAAGACAAAACCTAATTTTGGAAGGAGTATCCTTGATGGAAATTGAGGAATATATAAAAGAGAGGTCTTCTATCTTTTGGGGGATATTTTTTTTATTATTCTTTGCCTCTACTTTATTCTAGGGTTTAGAAACATGAAGTCTTTTTCTTTCTTCTTGTGATGAACTCCATGAATATGAGTACCTAAGTTTATTATTGGTTATGGAATAGTTGGATTTCACATAATATGATTCTTTGATTCAATATATTAGTTTTGTCTCATAATTATCGTTTGCAATTCTCTGAAAATATTGTTTTATGATTGATTGATTGTTTTGTCAAGTTGCAAATTGGTAGAACTTCTAATCACATCTATTGCTAGTTTAGGGTTTATTATACGCAAAAGTGATATTCCTTGGATACAAGTAGCATAATATGATTATAGTTTGTAGTGATATATTCTTATGATCATATGTGAATCGTAACCTTTGTTAAATTGAATTAGTGCGCTTTCCACGTTCAATTGCTTTGATTGGCCTGATTTCATAGAACTTAACGCATCTAGGGAATTAAACTTGATTAGTGCTTTTACACGTTAGGTTGTTCCTTTAGGTAGAATTCATATTCGCATCTTTTAATGTGTTTGTTGATGACATGAGGAGATTTATGGATATTCTTGCGATCAAGGTATTCTAGGGTCTTTGATAAAAGTTGAGATTAAAAATCAATTCTAGTTATTGTGAAAAGCATGTTAGTGAATGAAAACGAAATCCTTAACCAATATCTCTTCTATCTTATTTGTTTGCTTATTTGTTTCTTTGCTTTTATATTTGCTTAGTTTATTATAATCACAAAATCCTCGGTGTTTTATATAGGAAACCATAACAATTTGACAACCTAGACCTCTCTGTGGGATCGATCCTTTCTTTCCCTTGCTATATTTATATTTTGAGTAGTAAGAAAGTGTAATTATATTTGTGTCGCTTACGACAGCGGTCACTTGATATATTAGAAATATATATAATTATAAACTGAGTCACATGATCCGGAACTAAAATATGTATTTTCTAGGAGAAAATAAAGAGTTCTCTTTACTCACCAGTCTTAGAAATAAAAAAGTTAACGTATGTTGTAGAATAGTGATAAATTTTTTGAAATTTAATAACAAAAGTCTACTTTGTGAGCGAAACAACACAACACTATTTAAAAAAATAAATAGTAGATTATCTGGTGTTTCTATTAATACAAATTGCAAGCTATTTTGTAGACTTGTTGGTAGAGATGGGACATGGTAAAGCCCGTTATACAAATGGTGAAAAACCTTTTCTTTTACATCATGATATTTTCATGAAGTCAGGTCCATTGAGTTCAAATTGCCCAATTTTCAACCATGATTTATCTACCATTTTTCTGCAGCATATGAGAGAGTGCATCCTTGGAAACTTTCCGAGGAGATTGCTTGCCAAAGAAGACCACAAATCAGTACTTAGCAATCAAGATAGATACCCTATTCCAACTCTTCAAGGCATGCCAAACTTGGTGTGAAAGCTGTAACTTGAAATTCAGGTTCATCACACAACCAGGCAGATATAGATTGTTGTGTATGTTTGTCGAAATAAACTAAACCTCTATGTGTTTTTAACATAACACCTTCATTTTGAACAGACACAGACCCTTTGTGATTGTTGTTAACAATAATAGATTCAATGTGTGTACAAACTGTAACAAGAAATCTGGAAATAAGAGCACTCGGTAAGTTGATGCAGAGGTATGGTGTCCAAGTAGATTCAGCAGAGTCTTTACGCCTCCATATGTTCAGCGTTCTTCTTCGATTATTACTTGCAGATTCAATGCACAAAAACGTATCCATGTTTATCATCACTACGTTACTTGAGTGTCTTTCCAACATAGGAATAGGAAACATTGTGAGGCCCTCTTTGATAACATTATATCGAAGAATCATATTGGAAGAAAGAAGTGAACATAGATAGGGGAAAAATATACCGACTTTGGTAATCAAAGATAGGAGAAGTTCCGTGTACCTTCTTCATTGATGCTTATGAACGTATTTAGGTTCCTCTAAGCCATAGCCGTAGTACCGTTGCCACCGACATCCAATGATTTCAAAGTTAATACATTATTATCAAATTCCATAACTCAAATTATGAGATGAAGGAACTAGAATCTAAATGACATAGTACTACAATTTTTGACAAATAAAAAATAGGAAATAGATTGAGATTTGCGAAGATAAGTGGTGTAGCATTCTTATTCTTGTATTATAATCGACAACAATAAACAGTGATGAAAAGAATACGATCTATTTGGGTATTATCTACTTGGGTATGATTTTTTTTTTTTTTCCTGTACCTATGTTTCTTGATAAATCTACACTGGATAGTTTGTATGGTTCTGTTTCTTGTGATCATCTATGATTAGTGAAATCATCACTTTTTGTTTTGTATAAACATTATGATTTTTTTCTTCCTCTTAACATTTCTTAACAGTATGATCATCTATGATTACTCATGTCTTTCTAAAAAAAAAAAAAAAAAATTTTATTAATTTTTTCTTGTTTTCATTGGTTGTCTTGACTCTTGATTATTTAGTGTTCTGCATGTTTAACGTATCTTTTATGGTTGTTAATTGTAACTGTAACGTATTTTTTAAATATATACATATTATCAAATTTCCATTGATTTTTTTGGTAGATTAATTACCTCTCGTTCTGAATTTGTGTGTGTCAAAGACTGTTTTTACACGTATGTGTTAGAGTAAAATGTGAAATGGTTTTGGATGTTTTGTATATATATGGATCCTGCTTTGTCATCACATGTTACTAATATATTAGCACCACCAATGTTTCGATGCTAAATTACGCCCTTCAAAAAAAATAAAAATAAATAAATTATGCAATATGTGCTTTGTATTGTTCAACATTTCCGTATTATTACGGTTAAAATGGGTTTTATGCTAGTCGTTAACGGTTATTAAGTATTGCCACCCGTTAACGTGAGTATGTTTTTTTTTAATAGACTTTGACTTGATCGGGCTACTTATAAACCATAAAGAAATTTGGTCTCTAACAATCCATTTCAACCATAAAGAAATTTGGGTTTGGATTATTATACTGGAATTATTTATTTTAAGGTCCTTTATTAAGGTACTTTATAGTCGGACCCAACTCGACTCAACAATAACATTTTGGATTCAAAAGTACTTGAGCAACACTATTGTGTTTTTGATATGGAAGCCATTTTCTTTGCGAGAAATGAATATATTCCTTCGTAAAACCTTCTGCCAATGACAAAGCACCGTCTAAATGGTGGAGACATGTATACCATTATGTTTCTAAGTACATGCATCCCAACTTGTGTGGAAGAACTTACAAATGACGATATGAGTGAGATTTTTTTTCCCCCTATTTTCCTACTTCATCAATGATTATTCTAACAAACCATTATCTATTGAGGTATGGCAACAAGAAATTCACTATCTTTAGTAAATTATTCAACCCAAAGAAAGCGGTTGACATATATAGTGAGATTCTCTTGACTTGTTGAGATAAAGAAATTTCTCAAACTAAGCTAATCGTAGCAAAATTGAAAATGGAGAGAACCCCAAAGTAATGAGGGTTAGGCGTACTAACTCATGCGGTTTGTGATAAGGGACATATATATCATGAGATAAAGATGTATTTTTTCCTCCTTTAGTAATGACACCGAAGTACAGGTATCAACTGAATATGTGATCAAGCTATAAGATGTAATTCTAGCTCGCATCAAAAATAAAAAGAGTAGGGAATGAATCTTGTTATTGGTATTAGTATAAGAAATGTAATGCAAGTACCATGCTAGCAACCGATTTCCAGAGGAAGGTCATACTTTAGACATCAACTTTATTGGCAAGAAGAGCTTTGCCTAGACAATTGACTTCAGTTGAACTAGACCCATTTTCTGCACTTATGAAAAGTACATCATTATCACGAGATGAAAATTTCTATAAAGCACTTGAGATATATCTGGATGAAAAGTATATCATTCCATATGAACCGTAACATACACTTTAAAATACTTGAGTTGAACCCCCCACTTTTGTAACGTAATAAGGCTACACCACTTATTAAATCTCTCAAGTCTTGATGTATAACAGATAATGGTTTCCCTTCCACTAGCTAAAGGAATATACACTAGTTTTTGAACTAGTTCCTTATAATGTGACTACCATGATTGGATCGTCGAGCGAAGCACTGCTCAATTTTTTTTCCAAGATGGAACAAAGATTAAAAATCACAAAAGCTCTACATGTACCGAGAGTTAATCACACTTTGTTAATTTCCAAAGAAACCCATGCAAATGGATATCATATGAAAACTCATTATGATGAGAATGTAATTGATTGCATCTTCTATAGTATCCAATGTATGTGGAAGGAAACATATTTTAGAGAAACTAATGAGTCAATCTAGTGAAATTTAAATCACTGTAGTATTTGGATTATTGAATCCATATTGACTATGACGATGAAATTTAGGAAATTGACTCATACAACCTTTGACATAACCATACAGACACTTTGGTTGTGACATGATGTTTTGTTTTGAAAAGACTCACACGAACATCACTTTATTTGAGTGAATGATACAATGGGAAAAAGATTGACATAATGCAAAGTGACGGCATATCATCTCACGATCATTGTTTTTTAAAACACTAGATGCACCTCCCCCTAGTTCCCATTATTTTAAAGTAAGGAAGCACATCACTCATTTTACAAAGTCTATCGTAAAACAGATTGAGGACAACCGAAGATGCAAATGGTAAACAACCTATATTACAAAGAAAACAAACTGATCTAGAAATATATCCATGCAGATTGCGGACCATTAAAGTGACTTATGGCTCTGGTGGATGTTTTCACACTTTGGACTAGTTATAGTTCCCAAGAAATGTTGCGTTTGGAAAACTATTAGCACATATTATACATTTAAGGGCTCATCACCCCTTGTAAATTCTAGAGAGTATACACAAAAAGGACTTTATGGTTATTGCATGTCTAATAGGATCAACGTAGAACATCATA
This sequence comes from Papaver armeniacum, assembly GCA_023531295.1. Lineage (NCBI taxonomy): Eukaryota > Viridiplantae > Streptophyta > Magnoliopsida > Ranunculales > Papaveraceae > Papaver > Papaver armeniacum. The sequence continues at coordinate 290,843 of JAJJWW010017406.1, forward strand.
TACCCCATGGTCTCACAAAGGATATCATTAAACATTTCAGATGGTGCCTAGGGTATAGTTATGCGTACAAACCTACCTTTTAACTGCTTGGGGAATATGCAATATTACATGCATATTCACTTATTCGTTTTAGACCCACTATTGGTCAACCATTATTTACGTACCAATTGGTAACTAGATATAATCCTGACATTTTGTGTTCTTACGCATTTTTTGGTTGCGCTATATATGTGCCATTACCACTCCACATTGTACTATGATAGGTCATCAAAATGATCAAGTGACTATGTTGGAAAAGAATTTTCAAAAATTATCCGCAGTTTGAAACCTTTTGATAGGCGATCTCTCAACCGCTGATTTGCGGATAATCCTCTAATGAGACAGTCTTCTCGTCGTTAAAGGGAGACAGGAAAAATGATTTTTCGAGGGAACGACAGAGAGTGTCGGGGTGTAATGTGTTACCACTATGTCTCAAATAGACTCCAACACTCCAACAAATGGAAATGAAAAAGGGTTATCGATTTTTGGAATGTACATTGATATCGCTAAAGTGATGAGATCACAAATACCAACTGCAAGCATGCCTGAAAGTTTAAAAATCCATAGTAAAGGATATGCACCGTAAACTAAGGTGTCGCAACTTTCACATTTCCAGGTGAACAATTTTATTCTCTGTGACATATCCATACTCCACAAACTTTTCCAGATTGTTTTAGTTGATCTTGAGACCAGGTTGGAGGGATTTAGAAGTTTATCATACAAAGACTTGACAAAATATTCTCTATATTTGGTCAGAGTCCATATCAGTTTGTCCCTCTTCGGATTACCTTCCTTTGTAGTATAAAGTTTGATATTCACAATTTCTTGTACTAAAGAGTTATCAAATATTGATTGTAATAATTATATGTTCCACTTTTTAGTGTTTGAGTTATTAGCTCAGACACAAGTGTTATGTTTGTGTTTCTCCTAGGGACAGAGTTTGCCAGTATTTCTGCCCTTGATGGAAGCCGTCTATCATCCCAGATGTTTATAGAGGCACCATCACCAACTTCCCAGATGCTGAACTTTTTGATATGTCGAATACCTTGAAGGATACATTTCCCTATCCAAGAAAATTTTCATTTCTTCTTAGATTGTAAAGATCCTGTTTTTTTTTTTTTTTTGAAATATTTACCTTTTAAGATTTGTGCCCACAGGTCATCTGGGTGACTAACTATCCTTTATGCTATTCTGCTAATCATGGCCTGATTAACCTTGTTTGCTTCCTTAAATCCTAGTCCTCCTTCATCTATTGGTCTGCATAAGAAGTCAAAGGATTTTACGTAAATTCCTTTAGAGTTTGTGTGTTTTCCCTACCAAAAATCTCTTTGAATGTAATTCTTTTGGTAATTTTCTTAGATAGGATAAAATATCCCATGCTAAAAATAGGCATGCTTGAAAGCACAGATTTGTTCAAAACAATTTTACTTGGTTGTGAAAGTATTTTTCCTAGCCAAGTTTTTATCCTTTGTTCCATTTTTTTATTATATTATCGAAAGCCTTTAATTTGGACCTATCGATGAAAAGTGGTACTCCTAAATGAGTGTCTTTTATGTTTATCTTTTTTATTTTCATCAGTCTACAAATTATTCCCTAATGTTTATTGTGGACCTTTTTACTGAAAAAGAGTCTAGATTTTGTGAAGTTTATTACTTGTCTAGATGCTTTACTAAACAATGCCTATAGGATATTTTTACAGCTATTTAAGTCTGATTTTTGAACAGTAACAGATCATCTGTGAAAAATAGGTGAGAAATAGTGCTAGCTTTTGGTGTCAATGCCTTGTACCTTTTTCTTAGTTTTTAGATGACATAGCAGACGCGAAAACATTTTCATACACAAAATGAAAAGATAAGGGGACAAAGGGTCCCCTTGTCTTATTCCTCTAGATGGTTTGAAATCTTTACAATGATTTCCATTAAGCAGGACAATAATGGAGGAGTTTGATATGCACTAGTAGATTATAGCACACCAATCCTAAGAGAAGCCAAAATCTTTTAGAGTTTTGATTAAGAAGTTCCAGTTACTCGGTCGAATGCCTTTGACATATCGATCTTAGGTCCTATATTTTCTGTTTTCTTTTTGCTTTTCTTTATTGAGTGCATTTTTTCATGAGCAACAATGATGTTGTCTGAAATCTGCCTAGAAGAAAGAAAGGCTGATTAGAGCGGTGATATTATTTTTTTCTAGAGATTTTATGAATCTATTAGCCATGAGCTTGGAAATGACTTTGTAAGGTGTGTTACTCAGACCGGTAGGTCTATAATCTGCTGGTGATTTTGGATTTTTAATTTTAGGAATTAAAAATAAGAAAGTTTTATTAAGATTACTACGAAGTTGTTTATTTTTGAAGAAATCTTGCACTACTTCCACTAATTGTGAACCTACTACATCTCAGTTGTGCTTGAAGAAGCTAACAGAGAATCCATTTGGACCCGATGCTTTATTAGACTTAAGGTTCTTAACCACCTCCCAAATCTATTTATGAGAGGGAACTTCAGTTAAAGCCAAATTTTCATCTGTTGAAATGCATTTATTGATATGGGAAAAGATTTCTTCATCAGAATCAAAGGCTGATTCTGAGAAAAGATCAGACAAATAAGAAGTCAATATTTCTTCAATTTTTACTCTAGAAGAGACAGTGTTATCGCTTTTATTTTGAATGCAGTCGATGTTATTTATTTTTCTTCTTTTTAGAGTAGTTATGTGGAAAAATTTAGCGTTCCTTTTCCATAGGGCTATAGTGTTGTTTCTTGACTGCTATTTTGCAATTTCCTCTTGGGAATCATATAGAGCTTCTAGTTCTGTTAGTTTCTTATTTATTAGGTTTGTGTGATGGGTTCCAGAGGGTTTGGCTTCTAATTTTTCTATAGTTTTTAGCATAATCTTAATCTTTTTATCAGGTTTTCCAAAAACATCTTTGTTCCAGTTACTAAGATTTTCTCTTACAACTGATATATTTTCAAGAAGATCTAAGACAAGTCTATTAGTGTTTATGTTTCGAGACTTCTTTATGACTTCAATGCAAGTTGGTTCTTTAAGCCAAATATCATAAAATATAAGCGTAGGATTTAGATGCATATGTAAAGATTGCAGAGAAAAACAAATTGGCCCATGGTCCGAGCCAATTGCCACCAGATTATGCAGAGATGCTTCTTGGAATTCATCGTTCCATTCTGCATTTGCTAAGGCTCTGTCAAGCCTTTGTTTTATGTTAGCACTCCCTTCCCTCTTGTTATTCCAAGTAAAGATATTTCTTTTAAAACGTAGGTCTTCTAGGCCTGCTCCATGAATTAGGTTCATTATTGGTATTATTTTTTTCTATCAAATGGGAGACCCCCTTGTTTTTCTTCACTGTTAAAAATTAGGTTTGTCACCTATTATAGCCATGGCATTGCGTTTAAGTTCACTCTTTGAGCCATGTTTTCTAAATTCCCATTATTTCTAGTTTCAATTCTTTTTTAGGAGACCTATAAAAACAAGATAGTAATCATCTTCGAATGAAAGTTGTTTTTAACAATAATGTTGATCGTATTAAGGTTCCATTGAACCACTTCAAAATGAAACCTATCCACCCAAGCAATTGCAAGCTCCCCAACTATTCCATATGTGTCTACAATATGGGTGTTAGGGAAGTAATTTAGTATATATGTTTCTCATTAAGCTCCTTTGAGACTTACATGGGTGTATTGGGTCGCGATTTTCATAGGTAAATACAGATACTAGTTTGCCTGAATCTAGTGGATTTATAATGTTTCTTAAAAGAATCTTATAGATTCTTATATATATATACTTTTGGTCGATGGTGGTGGTCAGTGGTGGTTGTTATTGGTGGTGGTAGTGGTCAGTGGTGGTTGTTATTGGTGGTGGTAGTGGTCAGTGGTGGTTGTTATTGGTGGTGGGTGGTAGTGGTCGTTGTGGTTGGCGGTGGTTGGTGGTGGTGGGCGGTGGTGGTGGAAAATATAGTATAAGGTGATAAAACTTAAAAATTAAAAAATTGACCATAAGAATCCATGAAACTCTTGTGGTGTGGGTTGAGATTGATATGAGATAGTAACATACATATTTTGCCTACAAATATCCATAAGAATCCATATATATCTTGGCCACTAACTATCCTAAAAAATCTTAAATGAATTGAATACCTATGATATTTGTGGAATCTAAAGAACGCGCAATTGGGGGATATTGAAACTAATTGGGGGATATAAATTACTTCCCCCAACCCATGGTGTGTGCTAAGGGGTGATTTTTGGGTATGAAAATACTAAAATACCCTTTGGTTAATTAAAAAACATTATGAAAAGACTATAATACCCTTTCTACTAAAACTTAAAATCAAAAACCAAATCATTTATCCCTCATTCTTCACAAACAGTTCCGGCACTCATCTAGGTTTAGGGTTTTCCGGAAAAAAAATTCTTCATTTTCTTCATCGTTCTTCATCCGTTCTTCGTCGATTAAAAAATTTCTTTGTTGATTAACCTACCTGAATCATAATAATGCCTCCACGAAAGAAACCAAATGCCCAATCGAACTCAAAATTGATTGCTCAACAAAAACAGGAATAAAGGATTGCTTTGATTGCTCAAGAGCAAGAAGAAGAAGAAGGAGTGAACTCGGACAATCAACCTCTCACAAACATGGCTTCTGTGAGAAGGTAAGTGATTTTAAACTACTTTATGGGTGTTTAAATCGATTTATTGCAATGGGTTTAGGTTAGAATCGCGAACCCTAACTGAAACAGTTGAGTTACAGAGAGTACCGACACTGAAATATGTATGAATACAATGCCGGTATTTAGTTACGACATTCAATCTAGGATGAATACAGTGCCGGTATTAAGTTACGGCTTAGATGTTAGCATGAATACAATGTCGTTTCCAAACCCTGAAACTGAATGTCATGTACCAGCATCGAAATTGGGTTGAATACTATGCCGGTTTTAGGTGACGACATTCACTAATAATAATTCGTGTATGTCGTTATTGGACTTAAAACTAACATGAACACCTATGCATTTGTCACCAGTACCGGCATAGATTTTCGGTTGTATCGTATATCGGTACCCTGTTAGGGCATGGAATTGATTTATTTTGAGAGTGCCGGTAGTGATCTTTTGGTATTCAGGAGAATTACATATGACTACCGGCATTATCGATAGTTAATGTTCACTGCCGGAACGATGTACCGGAAAGAGTTATTTGCTAAGTTTCTATGCCGGGAGCTATGTACCGGCGTGGTTTGTTTAAGTGAGTCTATGCCGGTACTAAAACTGAAAATGAGTTGTCTTATATTCATTTCGTGTGCTTATGATATAGGTCAAAAGCCAAGGAAGCTAACAAAAGAAAAAACTAAAGATGCTGTCACTAAGAGAAGAAGGAAGGACGGTCTTGATACTCCTCAGTCTTTGCCTCCTCGAGGGAAAAATAAAGGTCTCAAAAAGCATTTGGGGGCTGATACAAGAGGGATAATTTGGGAGAGTGGTGGTGACCGTAGTCGAATTGTAATCTGTGAACCTACTGGAACTGTTGAGGACGACGAGCATGATGAAGAGGAAAGTGAGGAGGAAGATGATGAGGTTCAACCAAGTCAATTAGCAAGCCAAAGCGAAGTTTGTGGGCCAAGTCAACAACCAACACAAGGCAAGGGCAACAAGGGAAAGGGCATGGTCAAAGTAAAAGTTAAGGGTTCTCACCTTCCTCACATTGATGACATGATACCTGACCTTGAAGGTGGTAGAATTTGGGGTGAAGCTCCGGAACCAAAAATACTATTTGGATACAAGGACTCGTGGGCTCGTATTATCTGTCAAACCTATTGTTTATGGGTAAAAATCGTTTCTGCCGATTTCGGTAAATTCGGTAGGTGAGTGAGAAACTGGTTCAAACCCTAACAAATGTGCCGCACGTGAGCACTTTATAAATTCGAGAGATCAATCTACAAGTCCGGCCTAAACCAAGAAATGGCCGTTCCAGATTTGCTTCGGTCACAAGTGGAGGAGAAGGGTTGATTTGGGGAGGGAAGCAAAGAAAGGTGTTGAGACAAGAATAGTGCAGGGAGAGTAGTGTCTCGACTTGTATCGTAAAGTGAAAGCTTGAAGCTTGCAAGAGATGAAAGATTTTTGGATAGCTTGCAAAGTTGCCTTTCTCGAGAGTGTTGTATTTTTCTCGACCGAGACTTGTTGTCCGGTGGAAATAGGTAAGACCTATTTATACAAGTCGAGATTGAAACGTACTCGGCCTCAAGAAGGAAGAGAATAAAGGGTGAAATAATGGGAGGAGGTGGTAACCGCATGGTGTTAATGGGTGAAAACGTTTTCACCATTATTTCCTCTTTTATTTGACCGCTTTATTCCTATTCACGCTTTCTTAATGTGAGCGTAGTGTACGCTGCATCTTTGTGACCGCCAAACCAAGACCTGGAAAGCATCCCCGGTTTGTGTTGATGTCTCGAGTGTTGGTTGCATCTTGAGTGCAAGTGGTCTTGCTAGGGCGCATGTGGCATGTGCCAATGGCATGTGCGGAATGCCTTTGTTGCGAGTTGCACCTCGAGCGCAAGTGGCAATGCCAGAGCTGCTAGTGGCGTGTGTGGCATGTGCCAATGGCATGTGTGGAATGCCTTGGTGGTGAGTGTAAGTGGATACCAGCGTGTATTAGGGCCACGACTAGGTAATGGAAGCTACTAGCGAGCGTGTTGGCATGTGCCAATGGCATGCGTGACCAATAGGGTCACGGCCTTGTAAGAAAAGCTACCAGTGACGCATGTTGGCATGTGCCAATGGCATGCTTGGCCATTAGGGCCACGTCATGGTGAGAAAAGCTACCAGCGAGCGTGTTGGCATGTGCCAATGGCATGCGTGGCCAATAGGGTCACGACCTGGTAAGAAAAGCTACCGAACGCATGTTGGCATGTGCCGACGGCATGCTTGGCCATTAGGGCCACGCCCGGTGAGAAAAGCTACCCGGCGAGCGTGTTGGCATGTGCCAATGGCATGCTCGGCCATTAGGGCCACGGTTTGGTAAGAAAGGCTACCAGTGACGCATGTTGGCATGTGCCAATGGCATGCTTGTCCATTAGGGCCGCGCCTTGGTAGAAAAGGATACCAGCGAGCGTGTTGGCACGTGCCAATGGCGGCGTGGCCAATTTGGGTCGCGCCTTGGTAGAAAAAGCTACCAATGAGCATGTTGGCATGTGCCAATGGCATGCGTGGCCAATTTGGGTCGCTTTGGTAGGAAAACTACCCAACGAGCGTGTTGGCATGTGCCGATGGCATGCGTGGCCAATTTGGGTCGCGCCTTGGTAGAAAAAGCTACCAGCGAGCGTGTTGGCATGTGCCAATGGCATGCGTGGCCAATTTGGGTCGCGACTTGGTAGGAAAAGCTACCAGCGAGCATGTTGGCATGTGCCGATGGCATGCGTGGCCAATTTGGGTCGCGCCTTGGTAGGAAAAGCTACCAGCGAGCATGTTGGCATGTGCCGATGGCATGCGTGGCCAATTTGGGTCGCGCCTTGGTAGGAAAAGCTACCAGCGAGCGTGTTGGCATGTGCCAATGGCATGCGCGGCCAATTTGGCCTAGGTTGCATGGTTTGCAAGCCTAGGTGCGGGCGCTACTTTGGCATGTGCGGCTAGGGCCAAGGTATGGGTGTTTGGCTTGGCGTGGCGTGACTAGGGCCAAGGTAAGGGTGTTTGGCTTGGCGTGGCGTGACCGGTGTAGCTAGGGCCAAGGCAGAGTGTGTTTGTCGGGCAGCGCGGCTAGCTCGGGTTAAGTGTGGTCGCATGATTTACCATTGGCACGGAGGTGCGGCTAGCATGGTTGGCATGCTTGGCGCGTTTGGTATGGCTGGCATGATTTGTCGTTGGCATAGAGATGCGGCTAGCTTGGGCTAGGTGTGGCTGGCATGATTTGCCATTGGCACGGAGGTGCGGTTAGCATGGTTGGCATGATTCGGCGCGTTTGGTATGGCTGTCATGATTTGCCGTTGGCATAGAGATGCGGCTAGCTTGGGCTAGGGTGTGGTGGCATGATTTGCCATTGGCACGGAGGTGCGGTTAGCATGGTTGGCATGATTCTGGCGTTTGGTATGGTGGCATGATTTTCCATTGGCATAGAGATGCGGCTAGTTTGGGCTAGGTGTGGTGGCATGATTTGCCATTGGCACGGAGGTGTGGCTAGCATGGTTGGCATGCTTGGCGCGTTTGGTATGGTGGCATGATTTGCCATTGGCATAGAGATGCGGCTAGCTTGGGCTAGGTGTGGTCGGCATGATTTGCCATTGGCACGGAGGGGAATTAGGGTTTCGTTCGTTGTAACCCTAATTTGAAAAAATACCCCTATTAATTACCGACTACATGCATTAAATATTCTAATAAATGTGTCACTTTGGTGACATTAGGTTATTTGGGGTTTTGCGATTTTACCCTTTGTCTAAAAACCACCATCAACATTAAGTCCCCCGCTAGCTCGGAACAAGAGCTTTGTTGCGGGGTAAGCATAAGATGGTGACAAACTATCGACAAAACCGTAAAGAGAATTGTGGAGGCTCGTCGACCTTTTTATAAATAGGATTTGGAATCCTTGCCTCGGCGATTTTGCTCAAATCGGGAGGCCGGCACAATTGGGAAGTTAGCGTCGTGAGAGACAGAAAGTCTTCGGCGGCGTTGAGAAGTTGACGCGAGTTAGAAACCGAGCGTGCTAGCCGGGTGAGACCGGCGCAAGGTAGGGAAGTCGGGTGCGTGCTTTTGGCGGGACTTGGGCGGCCATTGGGAAGTTGACGTGAGTTGGGAAACTGAGCGCTAGGCTGGTGGGACCGGCGCAAGGTGAGGAAGCTGAGCGTGCTAGCTGGCGTGACTTGATAGGATCGGTGTGAACAAGGAGGGAGTAGGTGTTTCTACAGATAGCAAAGTTTCCTTATTTTGCCTTCCTTCACGCGCGGCTTCAATCAGGGCATCATCCATGCCAAAATCTGGAAGCGTTATGTCCCTCATTGCTTCCTTTCCTTTTTAAGGTTCCGTATTCATACCCAACGCAACTGCATCATCTCCCTTGTTTGAGAAGGGTTCTTCTTGTTGGTTTCTCTTTTCTTTGCCTAGAGACGAGTCATCCTCTAAACAACGAGATTCTCCAAGTAAAGGCGCGAGATCTGACTCTTGCGAAAGCACCCCGACTAGGGTTATTCAGTCTAAGAAAATCATATCGGTATGTTTTCTTCTTCTTCTCTGTTCATGTTATCCTCTTTTTATATGTGTATAGATAGGATGGAACTTGATCATTTTCCCCATTCTTTGCAGTGTATGATGGGACCTTCCAGGGATGGCCGTGCCTTTAACTTTCGGAAAAGGACTTCAGAATTGGCGGAGATCGATCTTCTTCTCTTGAGGAGGCATTGGTTGGGATTGAGTCCTTGCTCCATGAAGCTAGTGAAATTATTAAGGACCTCCCTTCCATCTACCCCCACGAAGAACAGGTACATGCTCGGACTCTCTTGGGTTCAGTGAGCGTGGAGGAGAGCGCCATAATTCTTGATTTTGATGCGGATGAATCGAAGAACTTTCTTCGAAATGTCAATGAGAAAACCTTTGAAGGAGCATATGATGGAAACGAAATAGCCTTTGAAGTTGATGCCAAAGGTGCTGTTGGTAATACCGGAGGGGTCATGGTGGCGTATGCTGGAATGGTCGTCGGGGAGGATATCTCATCGTCGCTGCTTTGTGGTCGCTTCGGGATGGGATGTTGAGGTTCTTTCTTTGCTAAAACCGTTGAATGGAACCTTTGTTGCCCGAAGGATTCTTTGTGGGAAGTGCTTGAAGATAGCTTTGCCCGAGGGGACTTGTGCTCCATCCTTCGAGGGCTAGTTCCTCCTTTTGTTATTTACATTAGTTGCTTAGTTCCCCTGATTTTTTTTTTTTGGTAAACTCATCTTTTCCTTCTTCTTCATCAGTAAACATTTCGCTTCATATATATATATATATATTATTTATTTTTGAAAGAGGTTGTGGTATGATGACTCTGCAGTGGTTTTCTGGATTTATCTGATGTGTTTTTCTGATATCTGGAGAATTTGCTCGGAAAGAGATGTATTTATGCCTCCTTTTTTTTTTTTTTTGACGGGAAGGGGAATCCCCAGGGAGAAATACAGACGGTGTATTCATCTTGGGGAAGTACAACTACTAAGAGGAATTGTTAAAGGAAATACTAAAAGGGGAGTAAATGGGAAGTACTGACTTTTAGGGATTGGATTCCTTGAGCCATCGCGAGTGAATTATCACGCCTTCTGTGTGTGTCCGCATTGATGAGCTTGCAATATCCTCCCAAAAGGGTATCCGCAACAGATACAGATTCGTCCTCTCCTTCATTGGGCGAATCGGTTTGAATAGCCATTTTTTGTCATCCTCCCAACTTGAAATGAGCTTTCCTTAACCACTACATCTCCGATTGAAAACGGGTTCAGATGTCGCGCAACCGTTTGAGTCTTGGCTTCGTTGGTTTCAATAGAAGTTTCCAAGCTTCTTGCAAAGTGTTCAAATGGTCCAGCTCTCCATTCACATTTCTTGACAGCGTTCGTGCTTAAGTAATCGCGCCGAGTCCCCATGACGGAATGGGGGAAAGGAAAGATCAAGTTGCGTAAAAGGTTACTTGGCCGGACTTACTTGCATTTTAAAACCATGAGCTAGTGCCAACGGGTCTTCTCCGGATGTCTGGGTTTCTTCAGTAGTTTGTTGATGCGATAACCAGTGGGATGATTTGTTGGAATTTCCTTCGGGCGTGGACGTTGGCGGAGGGTGCACATCCAATTTCGCTTTGTTGTCGAGCACCCATAAACGTCCCAATATCATGTCGTGATCTAGTTCTTTGACAATATGGAATTTGCTATGTGTTATAGCGTATCCCATCTCGATCTCTAAGTCGATGTAGCCATGCGCGTTCAAAGCTTCTCCTCTCAAGTCCTTAATCACGGACGGGGGAATAGGTAGCGTCTTGTTTTGTAAATCCTGCTGCCTTTAGTGTCTTGAAAGTAATGATGTTGTGGTAGGAGGCCGTGTCGATGAGCGTGTCGTCAAATTCGTTACCTCTTAAACGGGACGTGGCCAGCAGTCCCTAGTTCTCCCTTTTGGTTCCGCCTGTTTGGGAAGCTTGTGCCCCTGGCGTGATTTCCGAGGGAAGAAAAAGTCGTTTGCCGGATACAACGCGATTGAGAGCTGCGAAAATATCTTGGCGCTGCACCTTGGAAAGATAGAGAATTTCGCACACATGTTGCATCATGGATTGTACAAGTCTCGTGCACGGAGTCCCCGGAGGACCCGCAGGTTTCTTATTGGGAGTGGGTCTCGATGCACTCTTTCGTCTCCTAGTTGGAGTTCTCCCGCTTCTATCCTTTCTTTGAAAATATGCTTTAGTCCATTGCAATCGCTAGTCGGGTGGTGAACGAACCCGTGGTAATGGCAAGATTTGGGGTTCGCCATCTCGGCCTCGGTTGGTGGACGTCCGGGAGGTGGCGGTCTGATGACATCATCTTGAACCCCAGGCTTCTAGGAGGTCAATCACCTCCTCGATGGGAAACGGGAAATCAAGGGTATTTCCTTCGGTCTCATGATCTTGCATGGGAGTTTTAGTGACGGTCTTCCGTGGCGGGGTTCCCGTTGTGCGGCGCTTCACGTTTTGGCCGGGTGACTCGTAGTTGGGGCTTTCCTTTTTCCCCTTTCGTTTACTATGTTCATGGAGGATGAGCCGGCATTAAATTATTTGTTGATGAGGCGTCTACTCCCGCGGGTTTCGCGCGCGTCTTCGGCTCGAGTTGGCCTAGCTCTTTCCAAGAATCCGGTGCTATTATTGCAGCATTGTCTAGCGGCTTCATGGAGTTCGGAGAACGTTTGGAAACGCAAGTTTTCTAGCAGGGCGCGGTAAATTGGAACCATACCATTGATGCATGCGTTCACCGCTTGTTGTTCTGGTTACGTTTGGGTCGTGACAATCGAGTGCTTGAACCCTAAACCTTTGACGAAATCATTCGGATGTTCGTTATCCCACCGGTACATTCTTCCGAGGTCCGAGAAAGTAACTTGTTCGAACACGAAGAAGTATTTCTTGTAAAACGCAGTGACCATGCTATTCCAGTTGGGAATGCTTGTTCGGCAGGATGTCTTTGTTGTACCATGTGTACGCCCTTCCAAAGTAAGTGATTTTGAGAATTCCCTTAAATGAAGAACGTGATTATATTCATGTTCACCTAGGGATTCCAGAAACAGGAGACATGCTCATGTGCATTCCCTGTACCATCGTACGTGGTAAATTGAGGAGAATAGTACCCCCTTGGGAGAGGGATTCTCTCGCATTTCGGATGGGTAGGGGGTTGGTGATGATGCACGTCCAATTCATCATTCTTGATTCGGCCATGGAGAAGTTGCTCCAAATCCTCTCTCGTGACGAAGTTAGGCGGCCGATTTCTTTCCGACGTGATTCTAGCGAGTTTCCTCATCCGTGGAGGCGTGTTCCGCCGAGGTGCTCGGGCGTCGGGGGTTGTTGGAGACGTTCCTAAATGGCTCGGGAGGCGCGACTCACGTGGTAGTCGTTCTCGTCGGGGTCTTGAGAAAGATGAGTACTTCCTTCGCGTTGAAACCATATCCGTCCTGGGCTCGCGAGCATCTCTTGTCGTTCCATCAAATCGGCGATGGTGACATAAGGACGACTTACTCTGGTCCCCCGGTTCCTCGTCCCATCGGCGGGGTAGTTGGGACCTTGGTCGTGGTCGGAGGCGCCATGCTAGACGAAGCATTTGGGGTCATAGCGGCGGCTCTAGCCCTGGTGACTGGTGGCGCGGCACCCGAAGAAATATTTTCGTTGCCGTGATTAGAGGGTTGTGCAGAAACACTAGAGGAGGCCGCGGCTCCGCCCCGGTGATTGGCGGTGTTACACTTGAGGGAGTGCATTCGATGTTGCTTTGTTGTGTTGGGGTGATGCAACAACGTTATTGGGAGAGACGCTAACATCGTGGATGCGTTCTGTGGCCGGGTGTTCTCGGCAGCCGCTCTAGGACTGAGTTCCACCATGTTGGGATTTGACGTTCGGGGAAACGAAATCGAGTCGGAGTTGGTATTGTAACCGATAGATCAATCCTCCCGCTGTGGTTGCCAATTGTTTATGGGTAAAATCGTTTCGCCGATTTCGGTAAATTCGGTAGGTGAGTGAGAAACTGGTTCAAACCCTAAACAAATGTGCCGCACGTGAGCACTTTATAGATTCGAGAGATCAACTGTACAAGTCCGGCCTAAACCAAGAAATGGCCGTTCCACTTTGCTTGCTTGGCCACAAAGTGGAGGAGAAGGGTTGATTTGGGGAGGAAGCAAAGAAAGGTGTTGAGACCAGAATAATTTAGGGAGAGTAGTGTCTCGACTTGTATCGATATAGTGAAAGCTCGGGAAGCTTGCAAGAGATGAAAGCTTTTTGGATAGCTTGCAAAGTTGCCTTTTCGAGAGTGTTGTATTTTTCTCCCGACCGAGACTTGTTGTCGGGTGGAAATAGGTAAGACCTATTTATACAAGTCAAGATTGAAACGCACTCTCGGCCTCATGAAGGAAGAGAGTAAAGGGTGAAATAATGGGAGGAGGTGGTAACCGCATGGTGTTAATGGGTGAAAACGTTTTCACCATTATTTCCTCTTTTATTTGACCGCTTTATTCCTATTCACGCTTTCTTAATGTGAGCGTAGTGTACGCCGCATGTCTGTGACCGCCAAACCAAGACCCCGGGAAAGCATCCCCAGTTTGTGTTGATGTCTCGAGTGTTGGTTGCATCTTGAGTGCAAGTGGTGCTTCTAGGGCGCATGTGGCATGTGCGGAATGCCTTTGTTGCGAGTTGCACCTCGAGCGCAAGTGGCAATGCCGAGAGCCGCTAGTGGTCGGATCAAACCTATGTAAGCATTTTTTATCTTGTGCATATGTATTGTTGTGTATTTATGTAAAATCTCTTAATTGTACTGTCTCCTAATTGTAGGATCATAAGAAGGTTGTGCGTGTTTGCCGAAACCAAGCCGCGGATGGTTGGAATTTGTCTGAGGAATGTGAAGAGGTCCAAACAATAGTAAAGGATTCCGGTCTATATGCTTTGGTTGAAAATTATGTGAAGCCTGATTCTGTGACTGTCAATTGCTTCGTGGAAAGGTATCATGGTGAAACTGATACCATGCACTTCCCTTTGGGGAGATGACCTTCATCCCTGAATATGCTCATAACATTCTAGGCTTGAATGTTATCGACAAATCAATTGCAGAAGGAGATGAGTGTATGGACCTAGAATGGTCGAATTTGCACGCTCTGACTAACAAGTTGTTTGGTTGGGACTACAAAACTTCTGTGGAGAGCTTCTATGTATCCAAGTCTAGTAGGACAAAAACATTCAAGCTGACGCTGCTTAAGAAGAAGTTTGAAAAAACAAAGGAAAGAAGTTTGGAGGATGGATGGGACCCTAAACAAATTCTTTATACAGCCGCTGCGTACCTGTTATACATCTTGGGCACTAAGGTTTTCTCTGACACTAGTGGCAACAGGGTTAGTGCAAACTACCTTCAGTACTTGGATCCGTTGGAAGATGTCTTTAATTATTCTTGGGGCACCGTGGTAATGGCACATTTGATGACGAAGATGAGAAGGGCCTCTTAGGCTAAAACAAACCAATTTGTCGGGAATTTCACTCTACTGCAGGTAATTTTGTTTTTAAACTTATGTTCTTATGTATATTGTTCACATGTACCCTTATCATGCACTTAGAAACAAAACTTATTGATTCTTATATGTATCATTCCACATTGGTATAGGTGTGGGCTTATGAACACTTCCCAACATTGTTCAAGGACCGTCCCTTCTTGAAGATCACACACATTGACGACCCCGAGGAGCTAGCCTAGAGCCAAGAGATACGAGTTCAACAATATTCCAAAGCCCGGTAACAATCATCGACTGATCGATATGAGATTGGCTTTGGACGCGATGAGTACCAAAGATGTTGTGTTCGACCCTTACAGGGAGGCTAGAGGAAACCGCCAACTTTTGAGGTTTGGTAACGTTGCATTTTACAATGGGCCGTTGTTCCACCAAAAGGGATACCTTATGTCTGATCCTCGACGTGTGATGCGCCAACTTGGATATAAGAAATTATCACGTTTTGAGACGGCCTCTCTTCAAGGTTATGTTCTTGACCTTTCTCGGTGCTTTTCAACTCCCAATCGGTTGCATGTAGAGTATGATCCAAATCCGGAACCAACATATTGGAGGGATAGGGAACCACGTCGTTTGGTAGATATTAGTAAGTGGGAGATTACGGAAAACGGTGATGAAGTTGATGACGACTACATGGAAGATTACCTGGAATGGTCACATCCTTATGTCGTGCGCCCGTATGACGTCCAAGTTCCACCCCAGAAAAACCCTCCCGTTCCAACTCCTGCAGAGGCACCACCTACGATGACCCAACTTAATAAGACCGTTGGATTGCTAGTAAGTAATGTTAATTGCTTAGTCGTTTAATGTACACATAATCTTATATTAGCATATATATACTAATTAGGTATTTGATGTATTAAACTAGCGGCGTCGGCTTGGCAAGTTGAAGAAGATGTTTGGTTGCAAGTACCAGGAAAGAGAGGTGCTATCCCTTGAAGAAATAAAGGAAGTCGAGGAAAAGCTTGATAGAATTAAAGACACCGACCCTAGTGCAAAAGATTTGTTCGGGGAAACTAGGAATAAACCGGCCCAAAAGAAGCAAAAGACCAAGTGATTAACTCTTTAGTTGTGTTTCTTTATTTGGATGGTGGTTGTTACGTCTTCGACAATTCCAAACTTGTTTTCGTTTGTACCTCATGGTTAACTCTTTAGTTGTTTGGTTTGCTTTTGGTTTATGATACCTGGATTAAAAACATTTAATCACAATCCAGTTGTTTGGTTTATGTTGAACATGTTTAGATTTCTAGTGAAATGTTATCTTTGCAAGATTTGTTTACGACTATTGCCGGCATAGATAAGTTTAGTTTCTATAACACCGGTACTGTGTCCGGCATGAAAGATAATTATGATTCCATGCCGGTTTTTGGTACCGGCAATGGAATTGTTTTATAAAACCATACCGGAACAAGAAGATAAAAAATTCCATGTTCCTATATAGATATTGGAAGGTACCGGCATAGTAGTATTTTCTAAAATCTATGCCGGCATTATAATTTATTCACATTTTCATAGTTGTCAGACAACCGGCACTGTAAGGTTGATTGACTCTATACCGAAACTCTGCTTTTCTTATATTCTGATAGTTTTTCATGAAATGCCGGCATTGCTTAGGATAAAACTACAATGCCTGTTTTGATTATAAATCCATTTCGAATGCTCTTTTATTTCATTCCTAAGTAATCTATTACATTGAATTTGAAACTTTAAATTAAAACATACTAAAAAACATGGAATGGATTAAATTTGGTTAAAGATGATCTCATAATCTATTTCATCCCTTTTCAACAATTGCGGAACCTTTGAGCCTTTCCCGAATCTCTTCGAAGACATCGTCCGGAATGGGGGTGTCAAGGACCATCTTCATTGGTTCTTCTTCTTCTCTTTCAACATATTCCTTTCCCTTCATATAACACCCATCATACCCATTCATAGGCTTGCATTGGCCCTTGTGGTTTTCTCTTGATTATGCCAGTTCAACAGCTTTGTCAAACCATTGAAACTCATCGCACTTTGGGTGATTCAAACACCTTAGAAACATTCTTCCATTTTCAGCATCATCAGTTTTTGCAATCCAAAACCGGCGTGTCCCATCACAGCTTCTACACTTTAAATAAATAAAAGGACAGTCCATGGCTAGATGAGAAGGTGACTTGCAAATTTGACACCTGCAATGATGACTCTGTAAGAGAAGATTATATTAGTTATGCGTCATAGTAGTGAAGATTATAACTGTCCATATATTGTTAGTAATGTTCAATCTACTTACTTTGCAAATAGAGCTTGATGATGAATCTCCCATCGCTTGTGAAGCTTTAACCGTGCTTGATTGATCTATTTTTTGGTGCTTGCTTTCTTGAGAGAAGGATTTTTGTTATTTGGTGGGTGATTTGTGTAGATTTTCCAAAGGAATGGGGGGTATTATATAGAAATGAATCTCCAACGGTCTTATTTTTCAAAAAACTAGCCGTTTTTTTTTTTGAAATTCACAAATACCGGCATGGTCGCAATTATACATTCAATGCCGGTATCGTGTACCGGAGTTGAAACATGTTGTTCAACCATGCCGGTAATGGTTTCATATTTGGCCCAACTTACGGTAAAATGTATCGGAACTTGGTGCCGGCATCCTATGTCACATTTACTTCAATGCCGGTTAGGGTGATTTCAAAAAAAAAACTAGTCGTTGAGGTTTTTCTCTATATAAAGAGAGCTAATACTTGGACCCAAAAGTCCAAAACTCGTGTGTTCTTATATATCTCCTTGAGCCTCTTAACTTAGAAACCCTAAACCCTAGAATAATCATCTATAAATAGCTTAGTATAGTACCTAATCCCACATACAACAAATGGCATCGTTTGACTCGGAGGAAGATTTAGCAATCACCCAAGCCTGGTACGCCGAAACTCTTCCTTCAACTATAGATAACAACACGAGGGATTCCATGTGGTTGAAGATTTTTAACAAATTTATTCACGATTACGGTAACCCGAAAGGAAGAACTGCTAAACAAATCGAGCAACGACACGACATCATCCTAAATGCGGTGGTTGAGTATCTAAAAATGAAACACCGAATCGATCAAGCTACCCGCAATAGATTGTCCCCTCAACAACTCGTAAGTATCTTTATGATTATTTCGACACAATCTACTTTTTTTCAATTTTTATGTAACAAATAAAGTTTGTGTGTTGTTTTTGTAGCATGAAGCCGTGAAAACGCGTTACTTACAAGAAAAGGGAGAAGCATTCATGTTTGAAGCCAACGTGAACCATATTGTAACCAAAGTCACGGAGTACCACCAGCTGGGTGAATCGGAGACGGATTCTTCTTAAGAAGATTGATAGTTTAGTGTTATTTGCTTAGGTTTTTAGGGTATTTGGTTAGGTATTTCGTAAGGTTTTATGGGTACATCTCTATGTAAGCCCTCACGAGACTATAACTCGTCCACTTGGGTCACCAAGTGGTTTAAAGGCTTGATGCACGTGCTAAGTGCATTCGTTGTTCCGTCGACAAGGATTACGTTCGAAATAAATTATAGTTCCGGCTTAGTATGTAAACATATTTCAATTGCCTACTGGTGCCTGCGTGGATTGTAGTATATTACTCTATGCCGGGGTAGAGTGTCTAATTTAGTTTGTTTCTATGTACAAATACCCTTATGCCGACATTTGATTGAAAGATGACAGAATGCCGGTGGTCAGTGCCGGCATGTCAGTTATCCTTATCCCAATGCCGGCTCGTTCAAAATTCAATGCCCAACGGCTATTTTTTTAAACCATAAACCATCAAAGATAAGTGTCGGCATTGATACTAGGTCACTGACTATGCCGGCACTATAAAGCCATTGTGCATTCATCTATTTAATGCAATGGATTCACCCATTGCACTTGATACCTCCAATGGCAAATCCATCAGCAACTACCGATTTCATCATTGCCATGGAAAAAGACAAACTTAGGAAAAACAAACTATCCACTCCAATGGGAAATCAATTATCATCCACCACCAACTCAAATCCATCAACAACAACCAATTTCATCATTGCCATGGAAAAAAAAAACTCAAGAAGAACAAACTATCCACTCCGTTGGGAAATCAATTATCATCCACCAACTCAGTTGCCCTTATACTAGAAAAACTAAAAAGGAAGGAAGAAACCACCAAGTCAATTGCCGCAATGGAAGAAGAGATACTTAAGAGGAAAAGATAAGAAGAAGAGGAAGCAAAGCTTGAACATTATCGCAAAGAAGCTAAAGAGATCCTTAAACGTCAAAAACAATCTAAGATATAAGCGGATGTCGAGGAAGAAACCGAGTGGATTAAAAATTACTACATAGTATCGGATTTCCAGGAAGATCACCGCCCTTCGAATCTTTTTTGGGGTCTTGTTAGGACTGGTCCTTACATGAATAACTTCTTGGAAGGTAAGAAATGCAGAATTGATTACGGTGATCTCTATGTAAAAATCGAACAATTGCACTCATAAAGTTATGTCGCAAATACAACTAGTTTCTTGCAAGATACAGAGGGAATAGGTATCAAGCTCAGGACGCATATACCAAGTGGAGAATAGATCCTTTTAGGCATTTCGAAGCTGCTTTGCTTATTGAATCTCGTTCCAAGAAATGATGTTAGTTGCAATTGGCTTGAGATCTTTCATTTTATGTGTAACGTTGTTTATGTTTATTTCCTTAAGAAATGATGTTAGTTGCAATTAGTTTGGGTTAATTTTTTTAAGTTTATTTCCTTAAGATTATGTGGTTGATGTTGTTTATTTCATTAAGTTTATTTTTAATGCCGGCATTGAAAAATAAACCAAATACTATACTGTTACCAGTGCCGGCATCGAAATGTGATCAACATACAATGCCGGTATTCTGATTACAATTTAAACTTATAGTCAGAATGCCGGCACTGGATTATACCATCCTTCCATGCCGGCATTCTGACGGTTAGAAACTCAGTTTATGGGACAGTCACAAACTCCTTAATTCCACTTATGTGACGGTTACAAACTATTTCATCCCACTTATTTGACAGTTACAAATTCCTTAACACCATTTATGCGTCGGTTACAATCTCCTTGATTCTATTTAAGTCTCTCTTTGTATTCGATCTCCCTTTTTGTTTCATCTTCCATACCAAAGACAATGGGTCGACGCAAACCTCGTGAAAAACCAAAATCCAATCCTGAAGAATCTGGTGATGATGGTGGTAAATCGAAATCAAAAGCGCAACAAGTGCCCGAAGAGTCTGTTGGTGGGGCGGAAATAACAAATTTGATGCGGTAAGTGATGTCTATGTTGAATTGAAGTATTTTATTTTTAGGGTTTATCCATACTAGAAAACACAAAGTGAAACTTGGTTGTTTAGTCTTTCTTC
The DNA here is from genome assembly GCA_023531295.1 of Papaver armeniacum. Taxonomy (NCBI): domain Eukaryota; kingdom Viridiplantae; phylum Streptophyta; class Magnoliopsida; order Ranunculales; family Papaveraceae; genus Papaver; species Papaver armeniacum. The sequence goes on from JAJJWW010017406.1 coordinate 310,980, forward strand.
TACACTAAAAGAAAATTTTGAAATTGCAATCTAGTCAATTGAAATTCAGTTACATGCTTGATTCGCGGTAGAATTCAATTTGAAAATCATGCCGGATTATATGTCTTGTATCCTTATTTTATTGCATGAACCTGTCGGCAGATGCAATTATTTGAATACTATGCCGGTTTTTTGTTCCGGCTTAGTTTATTTGGGAATTCCATGCCATTTTTGATTTGCCTATTATGCTAAAATCTCTGTACAAAATTCTCCAATTGCCGGCATTGATATTTTCTAACATACCATGCCGGCACCTGTTCCGGCAGTCTCGATATGTTTACATACCATGCCGGTTGTCGTTCCCTTAAATTGTTAATTCTTTGTATAAATTTGAAGAAAACCGGCGTTGAATTGTAATTATTTAGTGCGCCGGCACCTGTGCCGGCACTTATATTATGTTTAACAACCATGCCAGCAATGATGTTTATATATTGGAACATAGGACTAAAGCACCACAAATGAACAAAGGAAAGATAAAAGTTGTTGAAGAAGTAAAACCTAAGTCTTCTCGGGGTCGACGTAGTCGTTCTGATCCGAATCGTGCTAAGGTCGTCATTCTATAAGTGACACAACCAGCAGTGATGATGATGATGAGTGGGAAAAATTTCCTGAACCGCCTAGAGCAGGTGGCTCATCCTCACAAGCATGTGGCTTAGGAGAACCTGATGTCGGAGTTGAAGCCCCTAATAAAAAGGAAAATGAGCCCCTAGCACACCTTCCTACAAGATATGACATGATTCCAGACCGCGATGATGGCAAATAGTGGGGTCAACCGATAAACCCGCAACTCTTATTTGACTACAAGCACTCTTGGTCTCGTTGGATCTTTCAAACTTATGTAAGACATTTGCATCTTGTTATTAAATTATTTTTCTGTGATCATGTGAATTTAATTTAGTTTGGTGTGTTTTTATAGGACCACATGAAAGCCTACCGTGTTAGCCGCCATCAATCAAGTGATATATGGCCTTTGGAGAATGAGTGTCCCGAAGTTGGAGCAATAGTCATAGCATCTGGGATGTATTCCGCGGTAGAAAATTATGTGGCCACTGATCTAGTCTAGAGAACTATTTTTTGGAGAGGTTTTATTGTGAAACTGATACCATGCATTTTCATTTTGGCGAGATGACCATTATCCCTGAAGATGTCCAAAGAATACTAGGTCTAGAGGTTCTTGGGAAAGCCGTTAAGGTAGGAGATGACTCTAATGAACTAGGATGGGACAAGATCTATGAGCTGACTAAAAAGTTATTTGGGTGGGACAAGGAAACGACTATGGCAAATGTGTACAAGACAACGCGTTCCCGGACAAAGACTGTCACATTCTTCAATCTCATGCGATTGTTTGGGGATACGAAGGACAAGGGTTTGAATCACGAAAAAATTCGGCAAACTGCCGCTGCTTATCTTTTGTTCATCTTGGGCTCCGTTATATTCCCTGACGCTAATGGTAACAAGGTTCATCTGAGTCTCCTTCAATACTTGGATCCCTTGGAAGAGGTCTATGAGTATTCATGGGGCACCGCTTTCTTGGCACATTTTTTGGAAGAAATGCGTAGAGCTTCTAAGGCAAACGCCCGTCAATTTAATGGTTTCACTCTAATCCAGGTATACTGAACTTATTTTATTTTGTCATCATTGTCATTAATTTTGTTAGTTTGTAATTATTTTTCCATTAATTTATTTTCTTATACATTTCATGGGCATAAGTGTGGGCTTATGAACACTTCCCAAAATTGTTCATAGGGGGTATAAAGGATTGAAAACTTATCGTGATTATGAAGAGCATCAGGATGTAGCTCAGAAATACTTCTTCAACATTACACCCAAGCCAAATAACAGGAAACGTTTTTTCGCAATGAGATTAGCTTTGGACTCCGTGGATGTCCAAGATGTTGTGTTTGACCCATATAGGAATGCCAGAGGAGTTTACTTTCAAAGGCGTGACAATGTTTCATTCTACAACGGACCGTTCTTTCATCCAAAAGGATTTGTTATGCACAATCCTCGCCGTGTAATGCGCCAGCTTGGGTACAAGCAAAAAGATCTTACGGATACATCTTATCAGAAATTCTCTCATGACTTTCTTTAATGCCAAGCAAATGAGAACCATACTCTGGTAGTTTACGACCCAAATCCCATTCTTGCACATAGGAGTGAAAGGGTACAACGACGACTTGTGTTCAATAGGGTTGGTTGGGAAGTGGCGGAAAACGGTTATGAGTCCGAACCAACCTTTCTCAGAGCTCATCGGAAGTACTCGCATCCTTATGTTGTACGCCCGGCAGAAATAGAAGTTCCTCCACAAGCACCACCTCCCTCCACAACTCCGTTAACTGTACCCGGACTTCTAAAGCTCGTTACGTTGTTGGTACGTACGTCTTGTTCATTTCCTATTCTTTTAATCTATATCTATGAACTTATACAAGTGTACATACTAAGTACATGTTTAAAAATTCCTTTACAGCGTCAGCGGATTGGAAATTTGTCAAAGTTCTTTAAGAAAAAGAACAAGAAAAGAGAGGTGCTAACCCAGAAAGAAATGGAGAAAGTCGAGCAAAAGATAGACAAAATTGAAGATCCAGAGGCAAAAGACTTATGGGGCGAAAAGAAGAAGAGGGTACACAAGAAGCCAAGGACCGAGTGATCGTGTGTTTCTTCTATAGTATTAGTTTGATCTTGAACAATCTAGTGTTGGTTTATGTTTGTTTGTGTGTCTTAAACAATGTGTTTGTTTGTGTGTCTTGGTAAACTCTTTGATTGATTTGGTTTATGTTTCATTTGTTTTCGGTTTGGAACCTCTTAAGTTTGGAGTTTATTTTTTTATACAATCTACTGTTGTTATTTGATTTATTATGTTGATAAACTTGTGTCAAATTAACTCTTTTACATAGTTTGAATGTGTCAAGATCACATAAATTTCTAAGTTTTTTTTCAGTACCGGCAGGCTCGAAAAGAGTAACATCAATGCCGGCACTCTGAATTACAGAGTTCCGGCATTGAACTGTTTTTGGATACCATGCCGGTAGTCTGTAATATCCAGGCCAAATATGTTTTTGTCAGAGTACCGGTACGGTTATGATTTTAATTTCAATGCCGGCACAGTTACTGATTTCTCTGGATATTTTTCTTAATTTCCGACAGCGTTTCAAAAAAAAGTTCTACGCGGACACAAACGTTCCGACATCGTAATTATGAAACACAACCATGCTGGCATGGGCATCAAAAGATAATTAATGTTTACAATTCACACTTCAAAAAAAAAAAATGTTGCGTAATAGTGAACCACATACATCCAAATTACTCATCATCGCTTCCACACGTATGAAGTTGCATCTCCTCCTCTTGAAGAGGTTTTTTTGATAAGGACAACGCATCCCAAAATTGGTGATTCTCCTCATACAATGCCATCCATCCCTTCCAGATATTGGGATCTAGATCCTTGTTTTTAATCATCCCACAAACAGGTGGCAATGGACAATTTTATTTGAGTTTTAGAATAACGAAATGATTACCGTTCACAAACGCCAAAACAACTCTTCTCTTTGTAAGGTATCCTTCGCATTTTTGCCACTTTGGTGTAAATGTTACTTCTACGGTCGGGGTAAAATAATGAACAACACATCTAAATGTATCCGCCACCAGATGCCCACAAAGTGGCATTCTCATCCAATATTGAGAAAGAAGAAAGTTCATCTCTTGCTCGGGCCCTAATACTTGAGCATACATATTATCAAACCCCTCGCCTTCACCAACCAATTGCTCATAAAAGCTCCTATTTTTCACAAGTTGTTCGGCCATCCTCATTCTAGCATATCGGCATGGTGTCATCCCTCTACTAACCGCCGTCTCAAAGATTCCTAATTGTTCGGTCACGACATGATAGCCACAATTCCCGTCTTTATCGACATCATCCGTATATACAATATACTCGCGATAAACCTCAGGAAGTTGGTCTATGTAAGACTGTATTTTGGTATGATAACTTCTAATGGTCCTACCTGTTTTGGGATCCTTATACATCTTCATATTACCCTTTTCTAACTTAATTATATCCAAACCATCCTATGCAATCTATACACTTGCAATGTCTTTGGTATGTGATGGGAGTCCGTACTTACTTGGCCTACCCCTTCGCCTTGGAACTGAAACTACATCAACTTTGGTCATGCCTACGGAGTTGTCACCATCGTTTTGTTGTTGACTAGATATGGTTCGCTTACCTTTGCTATCACTTTGGTTTGTCTCCACCTTTGCCTCATCACCTTGTTGTTCTTTGTCACTTGATGTTGATACCTTTAGCGGCCTACCCCTTTTCTTTGGAACCTCCGCTACATCGACTATGGGTGTGCCTTCGGAATGCTCACCTTGTTGTTCTTTGCCACTTGATGTTGGTACCTTTCGCGGCCTACCCCTTTTCTTTGGAACCTCCGCTAGATCGACTATAGGGATGACTTCGGAATACTCATCTTGTTGTTCTTGGTGGATTGATGTTGGTACCTTTGGCGGCCTACCCCTCTTCTTTGGAACCTCCGATCCGTTGGCTTTTGGTGTTGATACGGAATCCATTGTTTGTTGTTGACTTGATAGCGGTTCTTTCCTCGGCCTACCCATTTTGTTTGGAACCGGCGCTTCCGCGAACCTTTCTTCCGAAATCTCACATGCGGTTAGATCTTGTTTCTTACTTGTCGCAAGTTCTTCTTCACGTTGAGTCATTACTTTCAATTCCCTCCTTTGTTTTCTCCTTGCCGTTTTAGTTTGTGATCTACCTATCGGATCTCCCTTTGTTGGCTCTTCGCTTTGTCCGATCCATGGGCGAGTAATTAGCCTTAGTTGGCTCAACAAGACTTGCCGGCTTACCGAGGTGCCACGTGAGTAAGCTTTGAAGAATTCCTTTGCTTCATTCATATCCCATGGTGATTGTATGGAATCTTCCGTAAGGGGAGGGTCGAAAGATAGTTGCTTCCAAAACGGATCAATAACCTCAATAGGTATCACTTCTTCATACTTCACAAGCATATGACGACACGGAAGCCCCAATGAAGACATGTCGGGACAAATACACACATCATCCGGTTTTCCGTAGTTTATCTCATATTCCATTTGTCTTATCATATGTTTTATTGCCCAATGAGAGACGTTGAATTCTATTCCTTGGAGCAACTTACCATATCGAAGAAATTGAGTCATACTTTCCATTGAGCTTTTCTCAAAAGCCTGCTTGATCCTATCTATATCACTCTTAAAGTATTTTATTCCCTTATCGTTTTCCATTTTTTCTCCATCATTGAGGAACTCGATAGCTAGGTTTTCTCTCGCCTATTCTATTCTCTCGTTACCATCTCGTCGTTTCTTCAAAAAAATTTCCTTCTTTTCCTTCTTCTTTCGATTTTGATTCAGAAACCCGAGAAAATTCCTTCTTTTCGATTTTGGTTAAGAACATGAAGAAGATTGAACTGCTGTTGAGTTCATGATGAAGAATTAAAGTGTTGTAGAAGACGAAGGAGTTTCTCAACAACCGTCAGCGAAACATGGAGGAACCAGAAATTAGGGTTTCTGTGTGACATAGAAAGAGGATTTGTGCAGCGAAATAATGGGGGGAAAGATGAAATCGAAGATGGGTTAAGCTCAATTCGAGCTTAGATTTGATTTAGGAAAAATAATTTGAATGATGGAGTTAATGGAGTTAATGATGAAGTTGAATTTGTAGCTGTTTTTGTGGTTAGAGAATTCAAGGTACAAATTTATCTCTTCTTCTATTTGGTTTTCTTCAATTTTAGGGTTTGACTACTGATTAGGGAATTCATCAATTTGTTTTGATCATTTTTGTTTAGATTTTGGTAGTCTTGAGTTACTTGCTAATTAGCTTAAGCCATTGTTGTGTATTTGTTCCGTTGTTCTGCGTATTTGATGGATTCATTATTGTATCCAATGGAATACTCCATTCAAAGGTCAGCCACTATTTTCTCTTTTTGGTACTCAAATTCATTTTAATATGGATAATTGCACATGACCGCCATATCATCCTTCTCCCAGATCCTTGTTTGTATAGATATGTGAGAATGTTAAATAGTGTAAATCTTTGCGAATGTGCTTGGGTGGGATACGAAAGGAGGAACCTAAAGACCCTCATGATGCGGTAAGGATGTATGCAAATATTGTTCTTTTCTTTTTGGATTCCCTTAATCTTTCTTTGTTTTGCTCGTTCATTGCCTTGCCTCGAATTCCGCGGGTAGGTAATTATGAAATTAGGCTTGTAGCTGCACAATCATCACTTGTATTTCTACATTCTTTCTTGGGTTTTCTCTTCTAATCGTATTTCAGTTCTCATGTCAGGAAAGTTCCACCGACGAGATGGAGATTGGAAACTTTGACACTGGTATACAGCCAAACAATAACAACCTGCAATGTATTATCCTGTCTCCAGGATGTTTGGTATTGTTGTTTGCGTACCTTTATTGAACTTTGCGTCCCCTGGTGAGCGTCTTGGTGCTGCTTTGGTTAGGTAAGCTTCCCTTGGTGATTTATGTTCCATGTAACTTCAATTCTAGTGTTTGCAAATAACCTCTTCTTGCTATGATCCTTTGAATTACCTTGTGTGTGCTCTTGTTTGCAGGATAAAAAGAATTGTGTAACGATTTCCGTGTTTAATAATTTGCTATGTTCCTTCATAATTTTGTGTAGTATCGGTTAGAATATTCATAACGATTATTGTTATTCTTGTCGAGGAGGACGAGTGGGGGTTACAAAGAACTTGACGAAGAAGAAATTGAAGAAACTAGGCGCCGGCGAAGGGAAGCCGAACAAGTAAGATATTAGTGTTTGTCATGATGAGGTTTTTGATCTTATTCTGGACCTGCAATTTAACCCGTGCCAATTTTAGGATGATGGGGAGTTATATGATGAGTTCGGAAATCTCAAGAAGAAGTTTTGTGCTCAAACACAACAAGCAGAAGCTGGACAAGTACTACCTGGTGCTGGTCAAGCTGGATGGGAGGTTCAGGAACTAGGTAATTTTGTGATTGTCTGGATCAATTAAATTACTTTCCTTCAATAAGTTGGCTTAGCATTGGTGTTTCCAGTTAGTACGAATATGTTAAAAGTTCATAAATGAGTTTGATTGGAAATTATTTGCTCAACTTCGCTGTAGACCATTTTTGACCTTTCTTATTTATTACACATGAAGCATCCTCTTTTTCTTATAGTTTCCTCATATTTAGTCTTTTTTCATCAAGTCATGGGAGATCCTCCTGTTTTAAAAGCTTGTCATATGGAATAAAATGATTTCACTTGATGCATAGCAGGGGTGAGAGGAACCAATCAGTGTGGTGCGAGTCACCCTGAACTGACAACATAGTTATGCTGAATTTCTTAGTTACTTTTAATGAAATTATTACATAAAGAAATGGCAGAGAGAGAAGCAAAGACAAGACAAGGAATCTTGATGACAGAGGAGAGAAGCGAAGAGTAGGGAACTCGATGGTTACTCCACTCTGGGGGATTATCGTCGAAAGGTGAGCATAGATAGAAAAAAAGAGACAAAATAAATATTCGATTTTGGGGTGCTTCTACCACCAGCGTCACTTAACATACCCGAGATCGCCATATAGAAGATACATGGACGCAGGTATGTAAAAGTACTCTGCTTGCAACTGTTGTGCTATTTATATACTTTCAACCTTGTTGGATGCTTGCTTTGGTATTAATTCAGTATTGGGCTTCCATTTTTGGTTGTTCATTAAACTGGAACTTAAACGGTAATGAATGACCAGCAACACCAACTAGAAGTTGTCCTCAAGTTTTCTGTGACACTAATACTTCACTTGAAATGGTATGTTTGCAGGTATGTTCGCATTTTGTCCCAAGCTGTACACAGGCATTTTATGTATTTTTGAATTTAGTTTCTACCTTGTGTATTATCTAGGTTGTTTTGTTGCCCAGATTCTATTTCTGAATCAATTAAACATCTTATTGACATATATGCTAGTTTCTACCTTGTGTATTATCTGGGTTGTTCTGTTGCCCAGATTCTATTTCTGAATCAATGTAAAGCTTTGCTACGAATGTGTGATGGTATAAATTTATACAATTTTAAGTTTAGTTTCTGGTTTTGTGTGAATGGTATGAATTTATACTGTTGTGGGGAAAATTTTAATTTTTGCGTGAATGGTGTAATTTTCTGAGAAACTGAAATCCGGTACCGGTGGCCGTTACCGGATAATTTGAACGACGGCGGACCAATTTTTATGACGGCCAGAAAATGTCACAAATAATCAAAATTATTCGTGACGGTTGACCAACCGTTACAAATGAACCAAATCCGCCACAAATAACATTTGTGACCCCAGTAGTAACGACGGATTTTTGACCGTCACAAATACATATTTGTGACGGCTATTTGGCTATTTGTGGCGTTTTTTTCCTATTTGTGACGGTGTTTGAACCGTCGCTAAAAGCACTCTGTTTTGTAGTGAGTATTGCTCCATTGCCTCGGTGACCGTAACCACGTTTCCTTGGCCGGACCGGATGAGATCTTTAAATCTCCCATGAGAAGACTCCGCTGCACTAGTTGCTTCAGTTTTGAAGTGTCTATACCGGTTTGTCCACGCACACACAAACTTTTCCTTGAACTTATCCAACCATTGAGTCTGACAATACCAGACGGCAGTCGGATAAACTTCGTTCCAATCGGCAATAAACTTGTCCAATCTCTTTTCATACATATCCTCGGTAAGAGACCAATAAACTTTCTCCCAATCTCTTAGAAATTCCAACCACTTTTTATGATTTTCCGCATGTTCTTTGTCCACTCGCCCCTTTGTCTTGCCTCTCTCATCTTCTTCTTCTTCGGGGGATAGTTTGTTCTTTCGAACATCTTCCTCTAGTTGAACAATCATTCTATTCTTAATATCTGCCTTAGTGGGTTCAAACAAGGCATGGCAAGTTTTTATCACATTATTACATATATGATATGTACATAGGAAATTTTGTGCGTCCGGGAAGACGTCGGATATTGCATTCATTAATGCGTCATCTTGATCAGTTACGATGACCCTCGGAAGTTGATTTTCCCAGAAGAATAATTTCAATTGTCGTAATGCCCAATGATAATTATAGTCCCTCTCGTTTTCCATTAAATACCAATCCAATGTGAATGTTACCTTGTCCGATGTTTGCCCCACGATGTTGAATAACGACATATTGTATTTGTTTGTCTTGTAGGTGCAATCCATCAAAAGAACACCACAACATGTATTTGCCAATTGTGAAAGCAAAGGATGTGAAATGAATATTTGAAGGGGCTTGTTGTACGGCCCTCTTTTAATGATACGCGTGTAGTTGTGATCCCAAACTATCTTTCAAATTCTTGCATAACGGTCCTCCCATCCCATTCCACTTTTCTAATAGTTGCTTGTGCGCTATAAATTGTACGTAGAGAAGACACGTTAGTCTCATCCTTTTCGTTGAAACCTCTGAGAATTTGTCTCGGTTTGATAAGTGCTTTGGTCAATCTCTTTACATCCTCGAATTCATGAGGTTTTAGCTTCGCAACTAGGGAGTGACCATCAAAATCTTTCGGATCCCGGTGGTTATGACAGTCGAACCAAACCGCACAATCCCATTCATTGTTCTTGTCATTTAGATGAAATACAAGCTTAAAGGGGCAGTTATCCTTCCTCGTACGAGTCTTGTATACCCTATTAGTCTTCTTTGGATATACATAATCCTTTCTCTTGTGGCTATTCTTCGCCTTGTATTGCCCACTTCTCTCGCAACCCATCTCAAAACGGCTCTTTGAACCTTGCGTATTCCTCACCAACACACACATATTCTTAAGAGCCGTCTCTTTAGCCCAAGCGATTGCTACCTTTGGATCTTTTATTCCCTACATAAGGACAACAGTGGGAGATTAGAAGGTTCATTACAAGCAATCCATTAGTAAAGTTCAAGATACTAGGTGAAATGTATTCTTTGGTAACATACCAGAGGTATTTTATAGTATTCCGACGTATCCCGACCAAGCGGTTTTGCATTTGTTGGATCAATATATGTCACCACCTAAAGATCGAATGAAAATTAGTTCCAAAAGAAATTAAAACACTATGCTGGAAACATGTTCCGGCATGCTCGACCAATGTTCCGGCATGGTCGAACTTAACCAAAACCGATGACCAAATTTGAAACCTATTCCGGCATACATGTTTCATTAGAAAGCAATGACGGAAACACGAATGCCGGCATTCTCGTAATATATGGTCCCAAGCCGGTACATATTTCCAGCGTAGTCAATAATTAATATATAATGTTGGTATTAGCTTTGGAAAACATTTATTCCTGTATGTTTTTTGGTAGGTATCGGCATGGTAAATTTATAATTAAACAACGCCGGTTTAAGTGCCGGCATGCTCATTATAGATGGTTCCACGTCGGTACACAGTTCCGGCGTCGTTGTTTATTAATTTGCCATGCCGGTATTTGGTTTTGGAAGGAACTGCTTCCTGTATGTTTTTCATGCAGCGCTGATAAGCACGTAAGTGCTACATTTTATACCCATATTTATATTAGTTAGGACTCGATAATTTGACTACTAATAGTATTTTAGTGCTTTTGTAGAAAGTACAAACAGTTCCGTTCACCGGAACAATATACCGCTAATTTGGGAGTTTAATTGGAGTTTGCGACAACATGACCAATATTGCTGCATGCGGTTCCACATGGCTACATTTCTTCACGGCTAGAGAAGAATTGAACGAGTCAAAAAGTATTCCTTGCTCAAGTACGTGTATTTCACAAAGGAGTTTCAATGCCACGTGCTAACTATCTTGGCTTCAAGCAGAGAAATCTGAAGACAAAAGAATTATCATTTCAAGAGAGGGTACTGAGTGCTATCTCTTCACAGTGAATCAAGCCTTTGTTCTGAGTAACTGCTGTCGTCACTAAGATGGAGATTTCAGTGGTTCATAAATGGGAGTTGTTCGTTTCTGCCACACTCTTTTCATCTCTTGGTTAACACATTTGGAAGGTTGGGTTTGCAGTCGATGGCGAGTACAGAAAAAAACTGAAGTGGGTTGGAAATGTCGCGGCAACAGCAGCGACTGGAGTGGGGTTTACTGCCATTTCACGATCGGTAGGAAGAGAAAAGCTTATATGGTCGTGACTCGTGAGAAGATGAGTCAGTGAAGTAGCCAGAGTCGAAGATGGAGTCGAGCTGGTGTTGCTGCCATTGACTCATGGCTGTAAAGTGTAAATGACGGATTAGGAGAAGAACATGGTGTTGTGGCCAGAGTTTCTACGAGATCGCAGAATGGGTTCGATTGTAAACTGGTGATGCTGGTTCTTCTCATCGATTTGCTGTGGTTGATTGTTCTTGGAGGATGGTTGCAGGTGAAATCTTATCGGCTGGTGGTGTAGCCGAGATGGAAAGCTTCCAGTGAGTGGGTTTTCTGCGTGGGCAGTGGCCGGAGCTGGATTATTCACTAGGGTTCTTTCGTTACGTGTCGATGGAGAAACCGAAAGAGCTGATGTTGCTGAGATGGAAGTGAAGATGAGTGTGACTGTTGAGCTGTGCACGAGAGGGTGAAGATCTGTTTTAGAAGTCTATGATATCGATGATGATGGCTGTTGTTCGAGAAAGCGTGACAATGGAGGCTAACGGTGATGAACTGCTGAAACATTTGGACTAACGTGCAGGGAGAAAGTAAGGTGACATTCAGTTAGTCAGAGAACAACAACAACGTAGGTTTTTGCACAACGATGAATCAGTGGGGTCTCGTATTTGGATTTGGTTGAACTGTGCATACAGACGCGGAGAAGATAGATGGATGTTGTGCAGTCGAAGACGAGAGGAGGTATGCAGCTGATGGTTAGATGATCGGGCAATAGAGATTGTAGCCGGTGAATGAGATTGGAACGAACGGAAATTGAAGTTGTGGCCGGATGTAGGAATCATCTGCATTTGAAGTGGGTATTGGACCGTATATGGACTGGGCCGAGGCATTTTACTAGGTCTTAGCCAGACTTGTTCGCAACAGTGAGTATAAACGAAGAGAGGAAGAGAAACAGAGGGGGGATCGCGGCTGAGAGACGTAAGCAGAGACAAAGAGGAAAGAGGAGGCGACTGAAAGCTGCGGCCAGGGTTTGAAGTTTTCTTTTCCATTTCTCTTTTCATCTTGATTAGTCAGTCATTCAATTTGATACATTTGTGGATTTTGAGAAAGCCATGCTGGCTAGATGTTTTTGTAACTAGGGTTTTATGTGGAAACCACGTGGAGTTTTAGGCTATTTTTAATTGAATAAAATCGAGCAAAAGACTATTATGATTTGATTAGATTAATTCTTGATATTGTTTATTGATTTAATTGAAATATTCGTTGTTGCTTCACCGGTTTCATATAACCTTTGCGTCTAATTGTTAGGTTCATAAATATTTTTGTCTCATTATTTGATATTCCATGCTTTTGATTGATGGGTTATGCTTAGAAGAGCAAGATAATATTTGTGGATCAATATTTTAGTTTCGCATAATTTTCTCGTCGCATAATTTTCTCGCTAACGCAATTTGATGGTGCATGCTTTGGTTTAATCTTTTGATGTTCCATGCTTAGGGTGTCCCAGCGATATTTGCGAGTCTAATACATATAATAGGTGATGTCGATAGAACAGACGATAAATAAATATTCATGAGTTATGTTTCATTTCAGTAATCGAATAGAAATAGTGGTGGATACTATAAACCCTGGTTACTGAGTTCTCTCGTTGCATTTAATTAATTCTTTTTGTTTTCATTCTTTTAGTTCTTTAATTCTAAAAATCTCAAAAACATCATTTTTGGTTAGTCGATTAGAGATATTGGTTACAGTATTTTCCACCGCTCCCTGTGGGTTCGACCCGTACTTGCCTCTGTCCACTAGTTAGATACCGTGCGAATTCGGTTATTAATATAGGCAATCCCGAAAGCCTACCAAGCGCCGGCATGGTAACCTATGAATGAAATCATGCCGGTAGCATATTCCGTAGAATATTCCTTAGTAGGTAAAAAATAACTTTTTGTAAAGACCCTCAATCTCGTCAACGCTATTAGACTAGTCAAGAGACGTATTAGCCAATAATATCTCGATTAGTTTAAAACGAACGTTAATTAATAGGAAGTAATCTAACAACGATCTAGATACGAAACCAGCATCAAGGAATAGGTCTGGAAAAGTTATGTGAAATGGACTACGCGAGCGTGTCATTCGAATACCGGACGAAGAAGAATTTATCAGATTAGTAAGGTTAGTAAGGATTAGTCTTTAACACTCAAACTGACCTGGATTCCCATCTTATTTTGGAGGGTCCCTTTATCATTTTCCCGTTGGTCTTATCCCAAGATGAGAAGATAAACTCGATCTGTTTTCTTTTTCTTATTCATTTTATTTTCTTCTTCTCTTTCTTCTCTTCTTCCTGTTCTTCTTCTATGGGTGGTTTGAGAATCGAAACTATGAATCCCGTGATCGAGATATGAGAAGAAGTATTAGGTAACGATTACTCGTGATTGCGTGGAAGATGAATTATCGTTGGATGAAGAAGAAATTACGGATTGAAGACAATTGAAGTTAGGGTTCCTGAGAGATGAAATTGATTGAGGATTTATGGGTTCTTGAGTATGATAATAATAATTGGTGATGAGTTTTGTGTTTGAAGAACAAAGGGTTATTGTTTAATTGAAGTTTAGAAATGGTGTTGATGAAGAACTGAGAGTTAGGGTTTCACTGGAGTTGTAAAGAAGAATTCAAAGATGAAATTGAAGATTTAAAAGAATGATTGGAGGTGGATTTGAACTGAATTAAGAGTTAAGGTTGAAGTATGATTTGAATTTGGGAGATAGGGTTTTGAATTTGAAGCTTGTCGGAGACTACTGAGTTTCATGTTCTTCCCAAAATCGAGAAATTAAGATTAATTTGAGAACTGGTGGTGTTGATTCGAAGATTGATTCAAGTCCAGAGAAGCTTTGAGGTAATTGTCATTCTCTGTGATTTTTTTGAGTTATGAAGTTATGTTGAAACAATAATATCTCTAGAAGTATATGAGTTTGTATGATTTTAGTGAATGAGATGTTACGTGGAGCTTGTGTGTTTTACGAGTTAAGAATTATTTGAGTTGTTGTGGTTGAGTTATGGAATTCACAGTAGTGAGTATAAAGTGGTGTTATTGAGGTTGGGGGATATCAGTGGCTGGTGGAGGTTAGGTGTTGGTGTTGTTTGTGTAGTGGTTATTCAGAACTCGAGATGGAGGTGAAAGTGGTAATAAAGTTATGATTGGTACGTTGATTGGATTGTGGTAGATATGATGTTATGAGTTGGGGGTATAAATGATTAGTATTGGGTCACAATTGGTGTTGATCTTGTTGTGGTGTGTATCGTTATACAGATTATGACTTGAGCAAATGGTGTTTAACTCAGTGTGCTGAGATAAGATGTTTTGGGTACTTGAACTAGAATGGCAATGGGAGCTGAATTTGAGTGTGCTTGTGATATGTAGAGCGAGAAGTGGATTGTAATGTTTGTTAGCAAAGTGACATTAGTAAAATCCTGCAATGCGGATCTAAGTAAACTCAATTTACTCGGTGACACCTAACCGAGTTGTAGGTGTGAAGATTTATGGATAAAGATAAACGAATCTGAGATGTTGTAATTGGGTTTAAGTATGTTTGTAAAAGAAGGGGAATTGAACCGGTAGAATATTAGTGTTTTTGTGGAGGCTTGTTACACGCAATTTGGTAATCTTTGCTTGTAAATTGATTATGAAGTTTACCTGAATTGATTGTATCTCAGTGATGAAGAATATTATAGATGTAATTTGGTGAAGTCGATGTGAATAACCATTGTAGAATTGTATGATAAAGAAGAAGGATATGTTGTAGGAATTGAAGTTGCTTTGGCTCAGGCCTTGTGTTGTTTTATGAGTTAGATGTCTGACTCAGTTAGTCTGGCTGAGTCAATTGTGTATCTGATTTACCTGAATCAGTCTTGTTGACTGAGTTGACCCATACCGATTCATGTTTGACTCGTTGACCGAGTTAACCCATTGACTGTTGACATTTGACTGACGTTGACCGTTAGTTGACTCCCCCTGACCATACGTTGACCATTAGTGACCGTTATTTGATTTAGTTGGACCAGGCCTTGAGTTAGGGGCCAGTTTAGTGGACTTGGGCTTAGAACCATTAAATAGAATTACATGATTCTTGTGTGAGCCTTTATGGCTAGATTCTTAGAGTTCTCGTGTGATTAACGAGTTAGTTATTAATAACGATCGATTCAAAGTGACGAACCAGTGGATCGTGGATCTCGAGGTAGGCGTGGCTTGTCATCAAAAGAGGTGGGAATCTATATTTAACTCTTTTGAAATCATTGTTGTTTCTTTTACAAACGGTTTATGTTTAACAAATCATGCATTGTCTGTTTTATGCATTCCATGCATTGTTTAAGTTGTATTATGATTGTTAAATGGATTCTCGTTAATCTTTCCATGGTTTGGAAAGGACTTATAATGTTTTGTTTATGCATATGAATTGTTATAGGAAATAAGAATTTCCACGTGTGGTATATAGGATACGCTCCTTCACATTTATATCTACATGAATTCAGCTTTTATGCATATTAGGTGTGGAACAACCCGGCATCAATATATTATTAGGTGTGGAACAACCCGGCATCATTATTATACATTGTTTGACGAAGGAGTTTGTCCATATACATGTTTGTGCATTTCCAGTGACTTTGTCACTTTGATGTTTGGGAAAACATGTATTGTATTCCAAATCTTGCTCATGATTTCTTTAAAGTTAAATGTTATTCCTGCTGGGCACCCCTTTTAGGGATGACGTGCTCACCCTTTCCCACTTTGGTTTGGAGGCAGATCGAGTTGCGCAATAAAGCTTCGAGGAGTTGACCCGTTAATTAGTTAACTTTTCTCCGTTTATTATGTTATTTATTCTATTTGCAAACCAAATGATTATTGTATATGTATCATTTGAGAGGAATTCTTGTATATATTTCAGAGAGGGGTTAGTTTTTAGGTTAAGTTTTGTAGCAGTTTTCTTAAGTGAGTGTTTAAGTAAATGATTTAGGTTTTTAGTGCCTCTTTATTTAGTTAATCTCTTGGATTAGTCAGCTGCTAGCTTTGGGGGAGCTACAATGTTGGTATCAGAGCTCACTATTAGATCTTATATGGGAAATAATAGGAATAGCCAGTGCCAGTTAGTGAACTAGATTAGTTTAGAACTGAGTTGGGCTTGTGAGATAAATCTTAATAACTAAAAGCTATCAATTAATTAAAAGATTTATTTGATTGATTGATTGATTTGTTTGTTTGGTTATTTGTATCTGTAATGAAGTAAAAATTGTAGGGTACACCAATGATCTTAGCTAATAAGGATTTGAGAATACATAATCTAAAAAGTATGAACACGTAGACAATTTAATACGATAAAAACAGTGAGATTAGTAGTATTGTAAATCACATAGAAACTTACTGAACACATTGACTTATATGAAGAGTAGACAAATTATAATTACATAAAATGTCAATAATATTTTTGGGATTTAATAATATTTGTAGGAGTAGTTATAATAATAGTTAGAAACCATCAACGTTAATAATAAAAATGTTATAATAATAATTATATATGAAAATAAAAGTAATAATAATTTTAATAAAGTAATGATTAACATTTATCATTTAGTGTCATATTAAACTTAACTAAAATCTCATTAAAGATATATAACGATAAAAATAATAATTATGATTAAATAGCTATCGAAAATTAATGACGCTGATATATGGTTAAATTTTATAAATTAGATTAATGAAAAATTAGAAATAGATGTTTTGTGATTAAACTAGATAGTTAATATAAAACTAATTAGGTGTTAGACGTAAGAAGGTGATGATATATTGTATAAAATAAAAAGACTCAACTTGTTAGTAATCTTGTACCGAATTATCTTTAGTCTAACAAATGATCCTGTAAATCTTTAAAATGAAACAAGTATACATGAAGTTGTAACAATAATATTCGGATGTTTACTGTAAGATTATAATTAAAAGAAAATAAATTCATATATTAATAGGATATATATTATAATTTTACGCAGACTCAAATTTAGATCATATCAAATTACCAACACCAAAATTTAACAAGATATAGTATATGGATTCGATCTGAATGAATAAATCTGTTATATCAACCTTTACATAAATGTAGAATTATATTTAGAAAGATTAAGGCTTAGTGTACCAACCGGACTATCAACATTAAGAATAATGAGGATACTAATACAGTTGATAATAGTATTCGAATAATTAGGCTGGTAGTAAATTTATAATAGATAATATTGGGAAAATTTATATATGGTATTACAATAAAGTTAAAATTATGAAATATTATAATTTGACGTAAAAGCGATTTGGGATTACCTATATTGTTAAAAGGAATAAATAAAATAAATTTTGATGATTAAATTGCTTAAAATGATGCGAACTAGTTATATATTCTACGAAGTAATTTATCAGACTTACACCAGTTACGATAAAAGTTTAGAGACTAATTAATCTTAAAAAATTAATACTTTGTTAATCTAGCACTGGAGAATGGTGAAGGTTGTGTTTTCTCTGTTCGTAGGAAGGCATTGTTGGGACTGGCCAACCTTGGCCATGCAAGCGCATTCAGAGATGACCGATCATAGACATATCTTTGTAAATTAATTTAGAAAAACCCAGAGACGTAAGTTCACTTAGAAAAATTCGTAGGATTCTTCCTTGAAGTTAGAGACATATATTTTAAAAAATAGAAATCAGTGTAAGAAACTTAAACTTCCCTATTTGATAGGAATTAAATCAGCATTGAACCTAGAGCCACAAATTTTAGTTGTATAAAGCCATATAGGTTGTGTTTCGTTTCATATTTGTTCTTGCGCTTAGAAAAGACATGGAGTTATTCTATAAGGTGGGGAGTCATTGAGGAACAGAAGGATGGTTTGATTTTCGAGGACGAAAATGGTATAAGGTGGGGAGAATGTAAAGACCCTCAAGCTCGTCAACGCTATTAGACTAGTCAAGAGACGTATTAGCCAATAATATCTCGATTAGTTTAAAATGAATGTTAATTAATAGGAAGTAATTTAACAACGATCTAGATACGAAACCAGCATCATGGAATAGGTCTGGAAAAGTTATGTGAAATGGACTACGCGAGCGTGTCATTCGAATACCGGACGGAGAAGAATTTATCAGATTAGTAAGGTTAGTAAGGATTAGTCTTTAACACTCAAACTGACCTGGATGCCCATCTTATTTTGGAGGGTGCCTTTATCATTTTCCCGTTGGTCTTATCCCAAGATGAGAAGATAAACTCGATCTGTTTTCTTTTTCTTATTCATTTTATTTTCTTCTTCTCTTTCTTCTCTTCTTCCTGTTCTTCTTCTATGGGTGGTTTGAGAATCGAAACTATGAATCCCGTGATCGAGATATGAGAAGAAGTATTAGGTAACGATTACTCGTGATTGCGTGGAAGATGAATTATCGTTGGATGAAGAAGAAATTACGGATTGAAGATAATTGAAGTTAGGGTTCCTGAGAGATGAAATTGATTGAGGATTTATGGGTTCTTGAGTATGATAATAATAATTGGTGATGAGTTTTGTGTTTGAAGAACAAAGGGTTATTGTTTAATTGAAGTTTAGAAATGGTGTTGATGAAGAAGCGAGAGTTAGGGTTTCTTTGGAGTTGTAAAGAAGAATTCAAAGATGAAATTGAAGATTTAAAAGAATGATTGGAGGTGGATTTGAACTGAATTAAGAGTTAAGGTTGAAGTATGATTTGAATTTGGGAGATAGGGTTTTGAATTTGAAGCTTGTCGGGGAGACTACGGTTTCATGTTCTTCCCAAAATCGAGAAATTAAGATTAATTTGAGAACTGGTGGTGTTGATTCGAAGATTGATTCAAGTCCAGAGAAGCTTTGAGGTAATTGTCATTCTCTGTGATTTTGTTGAGTTATGAAGTTATGTTGAAACAATAATATCTCTGGAAGTATATGAGTTTGTATGATTTTAGTGAATGAGATGTTACAGGGAGCGTGTGTGTTTACGAGTTAAGAATTAGTTGAGTTGTTGTGGTTGAGTTATGGAATTCACGGTGAGTATAAAGTGGCGTTGTTGAGGTTGCGAGAGGATATCAGTGGATGGTGGAGGTTAGGTGTTGGTGTTGTTTGTGTAGTTATTATTGCAGAACTGGAGATGGAGGTGAAAGTAGTAATAAAGTTATGATTGGTCTGTTGATTGGATTGTGGTAGATATGATGTTATGAGTTGTTGGGGGCTGAAATGATTAGAATTGGGTCACAACTGGTGTTGATGCTGTTGTGGTGTGTATCAGTTATGCAGTTATGACTTGAGCAGTGGTGTTTAACTCAGTGTGCTGAGATAAGATATTTTGGGTACTGAACTAGAATGGCAATGGGAGCTGAATTTGGGTGTGCTTGTGATATGTAGAGCAGAAGTGGATTGTAATGATGTTAGCAATGACATTAGTAAAATCGTGCAATGCGGATCTAGGTATACTCAATTTACTTTTGTAATTGTAGTTGTGAATTGAATTACAGGAAATTGTTGAATGTTGAACTGAGTTGTAGGTGTGAAGATATATGGATAAAGATAAACGGATCTGAGATGTTGTAATTGGGTTTTAGTATAAGCTGTAAAAGAAGGGGAATTGAACTGGTAGAATATTAGTGTTTCTTTGTGGAGGCTTGTTCCTGCAATTCAGGTAATCTTTGCTTGTAAATTGATTATGAAGTTTACCTGAATTGATTGTATCTCAGTGATGAAGAATATTATAGATGTAATTTGGTGAAGTCGATGTGAATAACCATTGTAGAATTGTATGTTAAAGAAGAAGGATATGTTGTAGGAATTGAAGTTGCTTTGGCTCAGGCCTTGTGTTGTTTTATGAGTTAGATGTCTGACTCAGTTAGTCTGGCTGAGTCAATTGTGTGTTTAATTTACCTGAATCATTCTTGTTGACTGAGTTGACCCATACCAATTCATGTTTGACTCGTTGACCGAGTTAATCCTTTGACTGACGTTGACCGGTAGTTGACTCCCTCTGACCATACGTTGACCGTTAGTGGCCGTTATTTGATTTAGTTGGACCAGGCCTTGAGTTAGGGGCCAGTTTAGTGGACTTGGGCTTAGAACCATTAAATAGAATTACATGATTCTTGTGTGAGCCTTTGTGGCTAGATTCTTAGAGTTCTCGTGTGACTAACAGTTAGTTATTAATAACGATCGATTCAAAGGACGAACCAGTGGATCGTGGATCTCGAGGTAGGCATGGCTTGTCATCAAAAGAGGTGGGAATCTATATTTAACTCTTTTGAAATCATTGTTGTTTCTTTTACAAAAGGTTATGTTTAACAAATAATGCATTGTTTGTTTTATGCATTCCATGCATTGTTTAAGTTGTATTATGATTGTTCTGTCAATTCTGTTAATCTTTCCATGGTTTGGAAAGGACTTGTAATGTTTTGTTTATGCATATGAATTTGTATGGGAAATAAGAATTTCCACGTGTGGTATATAGTATACGCTCCTTCACATTTATATCTACATGAATTCAAACTTTTATGCATATTAGGTGTGGAACAACCCGACATCAATATATTATTAGGTGTGGAACAACCCGGCATCATTATTATACATTGTTTGACGAAGGAGTTTGTCCATATACATGTTTGTGCATTTCCAGTGGCTTAGTCACTTTGATGTTTGGGAAAACATGTATTGTTTTCCAAATCTTGCTCATGATTTCTTTAAAGTTAAATGTTATTCCTGCTGGGCACCCCTTTTAGGGATGATGTGCTCACTCTTTCCCACTTTTAGTTTCAGAGGCAGATCAGAGTTGCGAGCGAAAGCTTCGAGGAGTTGACTCCGTTAATTAGTTAACTTTTTCTATGTTTATTAAGTTATTTATTCTATTTGCAAACCAAATGATTATTGTATATGTATCTTTTGAGAGGAATTCTTGTATATATTTCAGAGAGGGGTTAGTTTTTAGGTTAAGTTTTGTAGCAGTTTTCTTGAGTGAGTGTTTAAGTAAATGATTTAGGTTTTTAGTGCCTCTTTATTTAGTTAATCTCTTGGATTAGTCAGCTGCTAGATTTGGGGGCGCTACACTTTTGTACCGGTATAGTTTTTTGATTGAATATTATGCCGGATCGTAATTCAAAATGTGGGATATCGGGCTGCCGGCATGGCCGTAGTATGAATACTATGCCGGTATTTGGATTTCCGGCACAGTATTCATACCACTACCATGCCGGCACCGGGGTTTTTCAGTTGGAAAATGACGGTTTTAAAGAAAAAAATCGATTTTTCAACCTCCTAGCAGCTTTACCTGTGTATTGGGGATGCTTGCATGTTGTGCAAGTTTACTTTCTTGTGTAGGTTCTTCAAAAAACTCTCCATGCTCGTAAAAATCATCATTCAAGGGTGCGGGCTCAACAAAGAGTTGCAATTGTGAGTTGTTGTCATTAGTCAAGATTCAAGATATGCTCCTTGTTGTAGTTGAGTTAAAGATTCAGAGTGATAATTCTCTCTTCACAATCATCCTCCATTTTCACCAAAAAAATTTCACTCTCAATTTTTTCCCTCCTTCTACTCTCACCCCAATTACCCAAATACAAATAAAAATACACCTAATCATTTATCAAATAAACTTATGATTTTACTAATTATAATTAATCACTAAACCCGATTAGTGAGGGGTAGATTAGGAATTACCTAAAATACTTAGATAAGGGGTGACCTTCGATTTGATATTTGGATCCAGTTTTGTCTTTTCCTCTATCCCCCAATTAATTTCAATATCCCCCAATTGCGCGTTCAATCTAAAACTATCCAAATTGAATACCATGAATATTTAATGATTCATTATAAATCCTAATTGAATACCTAAGAGTTTTTAGGATAGTTAAATATCCATTTAAATCCTAATCCAATACACCCATGTTAGTTTCAGACAAATGTCAGGCTTTTCATTGGGTTTGAAGATGTTGTTGGGTTTTTTATTCTGGCCACACCCTTGGGTCATGCCAGAATTTTCATGATTGCACACAAAATAATAAAAAATAAAGCAGATTAGCATAAGATGATGTAAATTCTAAGTCTTAGAAATACTCAGCTAGGGATGCACATGGGCGGGTATTAGCTAAGACCAACCTCGCACCCACATCTTGCGGGTTTTTATTTTCATAACCAATAGCACCCACAAACGGCGGGCGGGTTTTTGTTACCCGCCCGCTACGGGTAGGACAGTTTGGGTTTAAACCCGCTTTATATTCAATAATCATTCACACACATGTTTTAAAGTTTAAATAAACTACTTACTTAAGTTCTTGATAACTTAAAAAAACAAACCATAAACATAACTACATAAGTCTTCATTGTTAAGCTTAAACAACTACTAGTACTTCCAATAAAAACAAGTTTAAAATTTAAACAGTACGACTACTTTAAAATTCAGATTAAAACTTAAACAATAAAAGTTTCGAGACCAACGAAGAAGTGACTCATGTCTCTTCTATCATCTTCAAGTCTCTCCTCCTAGCATCCTCAAGGATCAAGGACTTCCGATTAGTTTTATCAATGATGTATATTTAGCGGGTTTTTCGGGCGGGTATTAGCTAAAACCAACCTCGCACCCATAGACAACGGGTTTTTATTTTCATAACCAACCTCGCACCCATAACGGGCGGGTTCGGATTAAAAACCCACGGGTTTAACGGGTACGGGCGGGTTTGGGTATGATGGGCGGGTCTTGTGCAGCCCTATAACTCAGCTAATGCTAGAAAGTAAAATTCAAGAAGTATTTGGCCAGGATATAAAGCAACTTGAACTTAAGTCTTAAACTATCTCTCTTCGCATCTTAGAGTTGTTGTGGTTGAATAGAGAAATATGGCGCAAGCAGTTGAAGAATGGTACAAGCAGATGCCCATCATTACTAGATCGTCTTCAACAGCAGCAATTATCATGACCATTGGATGTTCTCTGGAGGTTCGATTTCTTCTATTCTTATTTTAATAACAAAATTGTTTGTGTTTGATTCTCTTGTAATTGTTCGAATCAGTTTTTTCACGAATTTCAGGGTTTGGTTTTATCAGTAACATCGTTTTTCCCCATGAATCGTTTTTTTTTGTGTGTGTAATTTGGTTTTCTTAATTAGTTTGTGTCTGAAATTATCTGAATTGTTTGCTTTTGTGAATTTCGATTGGTTTTGTAAACTTATAGGTTTTTTTTAGCCGGTGAGCTAATTTCGTAGGGTATTATCGTTGTTTTCAGCCATGGTGTGATTTGGTTTTCTTCGTTATTCTTTGGTGCAATTTCTGTCTCAAAGTCTGTGTTTCTACCTTTTGCATCTAGTATTGGGTAAAAAAATTGCTTTTGAATGTCTTACTTGCAGATAATATCTCCTTATCATTTGTATTTGAATCCAAGATTAGTCGTTCGGCAGTATTAATTCTGGAGTCTCATCACTAACTTTTTGTACTTCTGTAGAATGTGTAAGTTATACACATTCTGATTTGATGGATGAGATCATGTAGAAGGTGTGTCTCTTTGTTATGAGGTCTTAGCCATGGTTCAATAGCTCATTGTTTCATTTACTGTCAGTTTGTTGAACTGTTTGCTATAATAGGTTTTTGAAAATCCTGATGGACTCCTACAAGCATAACCCTTATTTTCTCAAGCATTTTAATAAAGTAATCTATGTCAGGAGTTGTTGTTGCGTTAGGATTTTGGAGCCATTGTATTAGGAAGGAGGTCAGCAACAGATTTGCAGTAGCTGAATGTACCATTTTATTGTGTGTTTTGTCTTACTGTACATATATTTGAAAGTCTCATTTTGTTTGTGAAATTACTGTTGTCTTCAGCTAAATTGTTTGCTTTTGTGAATTTTGATTGGTTTTGTGAACTTATAGTGTCTTTTAGCTGGTGAGCTAATCTCCTAGGGTATTATGGTTGTTTTCAGCCAGAAACGGCGTGATTTGTTTTTCTGCTTTATTCTTTGTGCATTTCTGTCTCTAAGTCTGTGTGTCTACCTTTTGCATCTAGTGCTGGTTAATAAATTTTCCTTCAATGTCTTACTTGCAGATAATGTCTCCTTACCATTACTAGTGGTTTGGCAGTATGAATTCTGGCGTCTCATCACCAACTTCTTGTACTTTCGAAAAATTGGTAAGTTCTACATATTTTGATTCAATGGATGAGATCATGTCGGACACGTATATTTATGTCGTGGCTGTTTAGCTATAAGATATAATGCCTGAGCCATGTGCTTGACTTCAATGCAAAACGGTTATTACCAACTACAGCTTCTCATCCCGCTGTGGCACTGGCTTTATTGGATGTCCCTGTTTCACCAATGGTTGATGCTTTGGGGGGTGTATTGTCATTTGCTGCCTTTAACAGACTTGGACTTCTTATTTCATTGCTCAAGCCTATAGATTCCTTTATTCTGCTGCATTTATGTGTTACAGATCTATGTGTGGAGCATGCAGAACTCCTTTATCCATATGAGTTTCTTGGGTTTATTTACTTTCACCGCGGCTTATTTTCCATGGGTGAGTAAGCTTTAAGGGAATTGCTATCTCTATTGGCATCAGTTGATCCTTAACAAAAAAAAAAATCATGTTCTTATATCTCTGAAATCACTTAGATAAACTTGATTTATTCACTAGAAGTCTTTAGGTTAAGTTTCGGATATTCTAGTATACATCACAATGTGGATGATATTAACTAACAAGATTTCACCCAATTGTCAAATATCTGTACATAAATATTTCCTCATTTACTCACTGCTACACATGCATGGTGCATAAAGATGTATGTGCGCATTGTTTTTCATAATCAATCTCGAAAGAAGCCGGCTTATGATTTAAGTTTCAATTTTTCTCATCATTTCTGCATATTTAGCTGTTTCTTTTGTTTTAGGAGTTGAGGCGTACGCCTTGAGGCACCACCTCATTTCGCCGTAGGAAACCTCTGCTCACTGCATAAACGCATTTTTAAATCTTGCTAACTGGTCATTCTTACAGAGACTTTGTGTTGCTTGTTCAAGTCTACCGACCACGTCCGTGAATCATGTATATGCATATGTAAATTCATTATTCCTTGATGGGTTTTGTTTATTTGTTTTGATAAGAGCCATTTATATGGTACTAAATTTATTGAAATTTTCAGCTTCTTACAGAACAAGCAGCTATTCACATGAATCATGCAACAAAGTTCTCAACTCCCTGTACGAAAACTCCAAAAGGCTTCTGGTTTACCGCCACCTGAATATGAGAGCTACCCGGAAAATAACTCTATCGAAATGTAAGTGAACCCAATTTTATATTGTGCTCGTCCTGGAAACCTTTGGATGGACAAACTGATGATCTTTCTTTGCATGTCAGATTAGAAGCTGCAGTGCAGAGACTGATAAATATTTGCTCAGTTTTATATGACATGGAGCCGATATGTGTTTTAAACCATGTATTTGTTCTTTGGGAGGTACAATTTTGAGCACCTTACTATATCTAGCTGAACTTGTTTTGTGCATCTCTAGGAAGTCATTTAACCTTTTTACTTCCTGTCAACTTTTTTTTTGTTGAATATGGATTTCAAATGTGAGCTTTGCATATGAGATTGAGAAGGCTGTATATTATGTCACAACCTGGTCATTGTTCGAAAGGCTTTGAGTCTGTCCATACAGTAATTTTGGCTAATTAGGTTGGTACGAGTCGGAATCGATAATATATTTGTTAAGAGAAAATAAAGAGTTTTATCTCAGAGGAAAAATGATTAATGACTTAGTGTGTATGTGGTAGAAAAGAGAGAACAATATTTACAACTTTAATAGCAGAATTCTGCTGTGTGAGGAAAAACAACCACTGTAGAGCAGATAATCGGGTAGTCTATTAATACAAATTGCAAGCTATTTTGTAGACTTGTTGGTATTTTTGGGACATGGTAAAGCCTGTGAGGTCATAAATGCTTCAAGAGCAGAAGGCCGGTTGGGTATTTTGCTGAATCAATCACAGATCTAGGAATTGAAGGCATTTATTTTAATTTTTGGTGGCTATGGTGTTGACAAGCTCGTCAGGATGATGAAAGAACACAGCTGCACGTTTAAATTGTATTGATGTGGTATTGCGGTCTAATTGGGAGGTACTCGAGGCAATTGCTGGGAGCACACAACCTGGTGATAGGTTAGAGACAGAAGCAGCAATGTTGACACTGCTGGCTTGAATAATAACCACTGCTTGGCCGGGTTATTTTCTCTTGTTGTTTCTTTCTTAATGAAACATTCGGTTTTGTCGTACAAAGTTGTTATCCTTATTCCCTCACAAGTTGTAATAATAGGTGTCCGAAAGTTACAGGAAACAATTATTATATTTTGTCCGAGTAGTTACAGGAAACAAATCCCTAGTACCCGGAATTAAAATTTATCTTTGTTGCGGAAACATTAACACTGAGGTTGAAATTTTCTAGCAACATATAAACCTCCCCAGGCCCAACCACGCCTACAAGGCCGACTACAAAAGCCTTTACCTTTTGGAACAAGTATTTTGAGTGCAACTCGAGCTCAAACTCTCTTGGGAAGAACCATGATATTAGGCATACATAAAACTTTCCGGGCATACAAAATGATAGTCCCATCTTGGGTGACCTTATAAGGGGTAACCTATGGGTAGCTCAATTACCTATATACCCTTAATACAAAAATTTAAAATCAGTTTTCTAAAAAATCAAAATCAGCTTCCCCTAACATCTCTTCTTCTTCCTCCTCTAGCCGAACTCTTCCCCTCCCGCGAAAAAAAAAAAATCATCACCGTGATTAATTGTCGATTCGTAAAAATTTGATTGTCGATTAAACTTAACTACATAATGACTCGTACAAAGAAAAACAGGGACTAGGCAAACCAAATCGTCTTCTAATCCATCAATTGAAGAAGAAGAACCAGTTGAAGATGAAGGTGTAGAAACTGAAAATCAACCACCAATTGAACCAGAATTGAACCAACTGCATCTCCAACTCCGGAAACGAGGATAATAAGGTAAGTTTTACAAACCCAATCTCCTATTTGCTGTTTTCCATCGATTAAATGACGCTTACAGTGTTGGGTTCGGCTCAAAATTAAGTTGCGTTTTTAGCCGAACTGTTCTTCACAAAAGCTTCTGTAAGTGTGTATGAGCTTGGTTGGCTTGAAATTTCATGAAATTTCAAGCCGAACCTAGTAACAGAAAGAGATGCACAGGGGTTCGGCGTATTTGATAATCATAATATGTGCCGAACCTAGCACATTTACGAGGTTCGGCTATTACGATATTCACAATATGTGCCGAACCAATACAAAATTATTAACCCAGAAATGTACATGATTAGGTTCGGCTTATATTCTACTTATTCAAATAGCCGAACAATGTGTTTCCAACAGGTTCGGCGCTTACGAATTTCTAAATATAAGCCGAACCCTAAACATTTTTTCTTCCGACGGTTCAAAGTGTAGGGTTCGGCTTGTTAGGACAATTCGAACCAAGCCGAACTCTGGTCTACAAGGGAGGTTCGGCTCTTAATCAACACTTTCAGCTAGCCGAACTATTCATCCAGACTTGCCGATCCTTAGTGAAAAAACACAAACTTTTGATGATTTTAACCTACAAAAGTGAGATTAAACATAAGATATGTTGGAAAATTTCCCCAAAAAATTTAACCTACAACACTTTCAACACAGCCTAAATGACTACAATTCAAGGGTAACTAAATAATCTACACAAAATTTTTCTCACTTTCCCCTTCTCCTTCTAAAAAAACCTAACTTTTTTTTTCTTACTCAAAATTTTTTATCTACACAAATTAATAACTAAATAATCCTAAAACTAATCACTAATCATTAATCACTAATCGGAATTATTTTAACTAATCATTAGTATTAACACTAATCCTAAAAGGGCAGATTTGCCATTAAAAAAAAATAGGTTAAGGGGATACCTGATTTTGCTATTTCACAACCCTTTTTGTCTTTATTGAGTATGCCTAGAAAGATTTTGGTATGCCCAAAATCATGGTTCCTGGGGAAAAGTATATAAAGGGCTGTGTAATCTCTTACAACATGAATCCATGATTAATCGAAGTCATTGAAAGGTGAACCACAAGCAAATAAGAAGATAGAAACTGAATGGGTTTTGGTAGTCATCTTTCTCAAAAACAGAAATCGATGAAGACAAGGTACAATGATCTTTTACCAGAAGATATCAAGCTAAATATTTTTTGTCGCTTATCCTCGGAGACAGTCTTACAATGCAAACAAGTATGCAAAAACTGGCGAACTTTACTTGTTGATGCTTGTTTCCCTTATATGCATTTACGGCGTCGCCAATCTTTGAAACTTATCGGCGTCGACGAAAATTATTACAAGCACTGCAAATACTCTAATGTTGATGTCGCTAATTCTAAGACAGGCTTTATTTTCGAGAAGGGGGAGTGTTATTTTGGAGAATATGATGAGAGCGATGAGCTGAGTCTTAATAAGACAATTAACTCTCTTGGTGATTTCAGAAGTTCCATATTAGGTTCGTGTGACGGCTTAATTTTATATCAACTCCCATCCTCAGAAAGTAATGATGACATAGTTTGGGTGGCTGAATACGGCGACTCTCTTGCCGTATCTAATCCCGTGACTAGAGAATATGTGACACTTCCGAAATTCAATGCTCCAATTGTAAATAATGATGAAGTGAATACGGCTACTGCATATGGGTTTGGCTCTGATCTATCCACTAGTGTGTACAAGGTTGTTAGAATTTTTAGCTCCGACAACAGAAAAGGTGTTGTTGGTGGACAGGTCTATATATACACTCTTGGATGTCGCGGTATGCGTCGATGGAGATATGCAGCGAACACCAATTTCTATTTAGGTAAAACGCCGGGTCGTCTTGCAAATGGATCTCTGTATTGGCTTTTAGGGTTGGAAGCCACTGTTTTAGCCTTCGACTTGGCAGATGAAAAGTTTCGACTAATCTCAGCACCCTCCGACCCTAGTGTAGATAACAGGTTGGACAACTATAGTCTCCTGGTATTGGGAGGGTGCTTATGTTATCAACAAAACTATTACGACGAAGACTGTGAAGAAATTTCGTGGACTGCATACCTAAGGCCTGGAGCTATGTCAACATGTATATGGGCGTCACAGAAGAATACCGAGGAGCCCGAGTCTTTAGATTGGAGTAAGGAATTTACTATCGCAAGACCAAAGAACGTCACAAACTTTGACCCAATTGCTCTTACATAAAGTGGTGAACTTCTACTATTACAAGATGAGTTTATAATATCCCAAGACTACTACAACGAGCACCAACCTTCTGAAGAAGAAATTTATGATCTGCAAAGTCTTGTTCGCTATAATCCAAAAACTGGAACCTTGGAGAAGTTGTGCGACACTGTTATGCACTTGAAGGTAAGAACTCCTTTCCTAAAGAGTTTTGTTTCCCTGAAAGATCTGGGAGAAAAAAATGTGAAAAACATTGGAGCAGCTGATTGTCGTACAAGTAAAGTCGTACAAGTCATTGGGTACTAGTGCCAATAACCTAAGTTACAAACTTTGGAAACAAGGAAAGAAGAAGGTCAGAAATAAACGGAGTTTTTTCGAGAGTTGTGGTTAACCGGAGCTTCTGGTTGATTCTGGCCCCACCATCATAAATTTCGACCAATAAAATTCAAAGAAAATCTTTTAGACCCGCAAAATCTTTTCCGGCCAATTACATTCAAGAAAAATATTACCAAAAATAATTAAGTATTACACAATCTTATAAAATTGTTAAAAATACATATAAAATCAGGTAAAATATAATTTAGATCTAACATTAAAATTCACAAATACGTAGAAATAAAATCACATCAAGACATGAATTGTTCATCATGATTTCATCACAAAACGGAATCAATCGTAATAAAATAAAAAGAATGTCTAATGTCCAGTGTCCAATTACAATTACATTACAGTTTTTATAATTAAACTAATGTTAATTACAATTCCAAACCAATAATAATTAAAGTAATCCTAACTAAAATCAAATTAATAATAAGAATCAAAATATGTACATGGAATTATGAATAATTACCCGTTGATGGAACCGTGCTTCCTCTTCCGCAAAAAAAAATGATTGTTAATCCTGTCCAATAAACAAGATACAATATCGTTATAGAAAATCATGACAAACAATAAAACAACATTAAGCAAATCTTTGGGAACGAAAAAAAAAATCAGTTGAAAAGCGGACAACAGAAAATTAGTTCCGATATTAATTTTTCTTAGTATTGTTCTTTCCATAAAAAGGTTTAAAAAAATAAAATCACAACTTGTAATTTTTGATGAACGTATTTTTAGTAATTTAATTTGTGTTCATAATTTTATAACTATAAAATAACCCTGGTTTAGGTAATTAATTTTTAAGATTTAAAAGAACGTTTTATATAGAGAATACAAGTTTTACAAAATTGAAAAGAAATTAAAAGGAGAGATATTATTCCTTTTTTACCATGTTACCTTTCGGTCAAGAATAATATGGAGTACAACAAGTAAGGTATTACAACCAAAAGTAATACCAAAATTTCTAAGATTAGCAAAGGAAAAATGTTTACAATTTTCTTGGTAAATATGTAACATTAATTCCATAAATACTAATATCTTCTCCTATATATAAAAACGCTCGAGGAAAGGTCAAAGCTCATTTTTTGGGCGTTGCCTCTGTTTTTAGGGTTTGTTTTACAGATGCTTGCAGGATTTTTTTTTCTGATCGGTGGCTGTCGTTTATTTTTGCAGGTTCTAAAAAGATATAGTCGATTGAGCTACTTCTCTACTTCGAAATCAGCTTAGGTGATTTTCTCTTCCCTCTTATTGTATTGTAAATATTATTTTCGAAAAAATTGCCGTTTAATGCGGTCGTCTCCAGGGCAACTCAAAAAGATCCAAGTCCTCTTTCCATTGGTGTCTGCTTCAAGGTAATCAAAATCTTCTTTGGTAAGAAATAAGTTAATGACCTTCTCAAGTTCTGGATGTTTATACTTTCGGGTGCATTCCTTATGAAGGTTGTTATTTTTATTGTGAATCTCAATTAATTTTTTTTTTGTTGATTATGATATTCTGTTTGAGATTTTTTTTTTATTAATTATGGTATTCTGATAGAGATTTTTTTTTGTTGGCCATGGTATTGTGATTGAGAAAAGCTAATAGTAAAAATAGTAATATTTTTGATCGATCAGAATCATAGTTCGTTTTGTGTTTCCAGGCAGCAAACAGAAAAACTAACAAAGCTATGGGTGATCACCAGAAAGTACCAGGCCTGAACTCAACGGTCGGACCATGCAAGTGAAGATCTCGAACTATGTCTGCATTATCACTTCTCTTTTTATTCCATATAAAAAATTGTTATCAATTTTCCTTTTTTCTCTTCCTCTTATTGTTATCAAGATTTGAAATTTTTTTAATTGGTTATTTGCTAATGCTGGTGGTGCACTCTGATTGGATTCCCTTAAGCCTTATTTGGCAAGTATTGGCAAGTTGTTGATCCACTTGCATTGATCCATTTGCAGGTTGCTTCAACGTCCTTTATCAAATAGCTGGTAAGTCATATTCAAGAGACCTTAAAATTGAGTATTTCTTCAATTAGGTTTCGTAGTTATAATTGTAAACATATTTTGCATGTAAAGGGGATATTTTGACGAAGAATATCGAAAAAGGAAAATAGGTATTATGCATAGCGTTTCCTAACGGGGATCAGGTAGGATTGTTGGGATTGTTGGTCGATCTGTGGTTGTAAGCAGCACAAGGCATGTGACGTGGTGGTAGTGGTGTTTAAAATCTGTTTCTAAATTTTGTTGGTGGACTCGTGTAAAGTATGTATGTTTGTGTTCAAAGCTTCTTTTATTGTGAAAGCATTTGAGGACCGATATTGGAGACGTCTATATTGTGACCAACATACTGAAGTTTCATGGATCAATCAACCATAAACTGCATTATAATGTATCGGTCCCCATTCTCATCAATACATTTAAGGTGTGTTTATGAAATTTCTCATTAATCATAGAAACTGTGTTGGTACAGCTCATTATGAGGATCGATATAATCGCTGGCGGAAGTCAGTACGTGTATTTTCACATATAGGTCTACCGGTGAGACAAATGGAGACTCTCGGATACGATACATGTGTAAGGTTGTACTTCTGAAAAATTTTAGACACCGTGGGTTATAACACTATAAACTCATAATGGAAAACTATAAATATTATTAACATCGGTATTCCTTTGCTTCAATAAAGAACTACTGTTATACAGGTCCATGAATATGATATGGAGTGATCTCAACTTATCCCACTAAATATCACTTAACAGAATAAAATAAACATGTAATCAAGTTTATGAACTGTGTATTATTGGAAAAAGACTATCTTTGTTTCTGCAGAACAATGTATTTATTACTGTTTCCACAATGGAGACTAAGAAACAAAGACATTGACTCCTCTAGAAAACACGATGATGGATTAACATTGTAGTGTAGTTGTAGATAGTATAGTTGTGTTGCTGCAATGAACCTTACAGTCAAGTTAAAAAAATGGAAAAGAATCTAAGAGTCAAGTGCCCACTTTCTCTTTTGCTGAAGCATTGGGCGCTCTAGAGAAAAAGGTGATTTTTTTTCAGTAGTATGGTTGGGTTGTCTCTTTTAGTACATTTTTGGAGTGTTAATGAGTTTTGAGAATTCATTTTGTTTGAGCAATTTGAATACGAATTTTCAGTTTCGGGCTTTTTTGCTTAGTATTATTTTCTTAATGTCTTAAATCTTTTGGCTCCAGAACCAATTCGTTTGGAATATCAGTCGTTCAATCCTTTTTTTTTTTTGAAGCATTAATTTTATGCAATCCTATTATCACCAATTTGCTTAATGTCACAAGTCTTTGGGTCATGGAACCATTTTGTTTTGGAATATCAGTCTTTCAATCTCATTCACTGGGGTTTCTGGTTGATTCAATTTTGTTAACATGGCCCAATAAAAAAAGAACCCACAATTGGGGGATATCAAAACTAATTGGGGGATATAGGTACAAGACAAAATAGGGATCCAAATAGCAAAGCTGGGTCACCCCTTATCTAATTATTTTTTTAATTCCTAATCTAGCCCTCACTAATCATATTTAGTGGTTAATAATAATTAGTAAAAAACTTAAGTATTTGGGGGATAGATTAGTGTGTGTTTTATTTTAATTTGTGTGAGTGAGGAGTAGAAGGAGAGAAAAAAAAAATTTGAGTGGAATTTTTTTTTTGAAAATGGAAGATGATTGTGATGAGAGAATTACCGCTAATAAGAGGTTGAAAAATTGATTTTTTTCTTTGAATCCACCATTGTTGCAGCTTAAAAATCTTGGTGCCGGCATGGTATTCAACCAAAAACCCATGCGGGCAATTGTTGGAAATGTTCATAAATCTTCATGTCAACTGACCATGCCGGCAGTGGACTGATTAATACCAGAAAAAATTCAAAACAGAAGTGATGAAGACCATGCTGAAAGTGATGAAGACCATATGCCGGAACATGGTACCGGCATGGTCTTCATCAATTCCGGCATGGTCATCATCACTTTCAGCATGATCTTCATCACTTCCGAATAAAAAAAAATTGGTTTCCAAAGTGAAGAGAAGAGAATTTGATATAGAGTGGGGAGAGTTTAGAATTTGAAAGGGAATGGGAAATATTTGGGTTTCAAAGCTCCACCCCTAAATAAGATTAATAAGAAGTGGAGATGGAAATGGGGATATGATTTTGTTTTTTGATTTTAAGTTTTTGATTTTTATTTTGTGGGAAGGGTATTTTAGTATTTTCATAACCAATGGTCACCCCTTAGCCGAAATCATGGGTTGGGGGAAGTAATTCATATCCCCCAATTAATTCTCATATCCCCCAATTACGCGTTCTAAAAAAAGTGGAAATTATTTTCTGGCCCCATAATTTTTCTTTAAAGGAAAACAAATTTTTTATTTCCTAAAATAACTATTTCAAAAAATTTAATGTTGCCAAAAATATATTAAATCAAAAATCAATCACACTTTCAAAATTTCATCATAAAATCAAAAATTTAAATCAATCATGCATCAAAATCGATCACATAATTAATGAAAAAAAAAATGTTCAATGTCCAATATCCCTTTACAACTTTTAGAATCATTCTTTTCCTACAGCTCCATTCTATCAATTAAAACTAAATAAAATAAGATTATACTTCCGATAAGAATTAGAAAAAATAAAATTGATAGTTGTACTAACCTTTGAACCCGCCGTTTTGTCTTTCTTACAAATAAATTTTTTGGTGATCCTATCCAAAAGTAAGAAAGTACCTAATTGTTAGAATCTGAAACAAAAAATTGAAGCAAGAATTTAAAATCTAAAGCAAGCCAATACTAAGATGAGCATATAAAAATTCAAGCAGTAACAAAATAATAGACCTCATTTTCATATTACTTTTCTTAACTTTTTTCATACCATAACTAAAAAGTAAAATAAGTTTAAAATAAAAAATAAATTAAATAAAGTAGATTTCTAATTTCGTTATATCTTGATATATAATATATTTATTTTACAAAATTATCTGCAACCACTGATTACGGTGATACGAAGATAATGTAGATTTCTAAACTATCCAAAGATAAAATATTTTGAAAACAAAAAAAAAATTAATTAATTAGATTCCTGAACCAGTGTGGAAAGATACTCAATATTTGTTGGGGAAAAAAAATCCGTAACAAGGTGATTCTGGCTATCAAAAAATTATAGTAGTTTTTAGATATTAATTTAATATTATTCCAAAATAAAGTCGATTATCTTTTATGGGATTTCTGGGTCTTAGTAAAGCGAATAATCAATATCATTGTTTTTGATTTTCTTAATTATTGGTGCATATCTTATTTTTTGTTTTTTACAAATTTGGTAGAAGATAGTAACTAATATCAACACTGATTTTTTTGTTCCCCTCTGTTTGGTTTTTGTTTATGTAATACACAGATTTAACATCGAAAGTTTTTTTTTTTTAATTTGTTTTTTTTGTACAAAATTAGATACAGGTGGGTTCCTAAGCGTATAAAGGGTTATATATTTCTACATATTTAAGACAAGGAATTCATTTAATAACCTTGAGTAGCTATAGTATATATAGTTATCAGGGTCATACATTCTGTCTCTTTAGCAGAGAAGAAAGTTAGTAGTCCATTTTTTTCCTAATTTACGTCTTAATATTTCTTGACAAAACTTGAACAAATTATAAAAGCTTGGAATGCTCATGTTCATAAGGCCTACTCTTGAGGAAATGTGCGCCTTAACTAATCTTTAATTATTAGTAGTTATTATGTCACACAAAAATAAAAATTGACTATAGTCAAGAAGAATATTACTTCCAAATTCTAGCTTTGTTTTTGTTTTCCTTTTAGTAGATATTTGGGTTCTTTTATAGTTCTGCAATTATTCTACAATTTGCTTACTCGAAATTTTTTCAACCTGATATGCTATTGTGGAGTGTTATTTCGTGTAATACATATACTTTGTGCACTTTATGAATCGAGTTACCCAACAATGACACCATCCTAAGATTCCACGGTGCATTTACCCTTCACAGAATCACAATCATTTGTTACGTATAAAACTGATGAAGCTATTCACAATGTTGCGTCACTCAAAAAAAAATGATAAATTCTGAAATCTGGAAACATAGATAAACAAAAGTATAAGTAGAGAACTGCTTATTAAAAAACTTTACTTGGTTACCAGTGGTTAGAATTTAGTGACTCTGACCTTTTCTTCCAATGTTCCATAAGCAAGAAACAGACCCGTGCATCGCACGAATGAGAAACTAGTTGATGAAGAAATCAAAGTGTGACAGGGAACGAGCAAGAGTTGTTTGGAATGGAGAGCAAAACGGGGCCGAAGTAGAAGCAAGAAAGGAACAAAGGGGGCCTCAAATTCTAATTTCATGGAACATTAGAGGACTCAAAGCTAGAGGTAGGGCTGAAATTGCAACATCCGGGCATGAGGCCGTGCATGAGGTGCGACTCTGGCCAGGGCCCGACTCTGGCCAGGGCCTTTTATTTCTAAATCGGATACCCCCTCCCCCATCCTAACAAGTTTCATCATTACTCATAAATATTGTAATTAAGCTACTAAAATTAGTTAAGCACTAATATTCTCAAGTAATTATAAGTGAACAAGTATAAGATAGTGCAAGAGACTTCTTATTAGCTTGTATAAGAAATGAGATTCATATAGGCACATGGTAAAAGTGTCGTTGTGCATGGAGTAAAAACATGCAATGAAACATCCACTAGCTCTTCTTTGTTGGACTAATGCAACCTTTTGCATGCCAACGTCAACCCAAGTGCTCGTGTATTAAGCTAGCAGGTGAATCACTAACTATGGATATACACTAAAAAGGATAATCTATATCCTATATTATATAATACCCCCTTGGATATCCATTCCTTCATAAAGATTGCCTCATTAAAACCTTGTCAGGAAAACCCATTGGGAAAAACCTGAACGAAGGAAAAAGAGTACAACTCTAGAAAAGCAGATATGCGTACGTTGCCTCGTTAAAACCTAGACAAGGAAAAATCCCGAGAGAGACAAAAATCTTGACGAGGAAAAAGAGTATAACGCGTCAAGTTCCATAAATAAACTCCCCCTCATGAAAACTTTGTTGAATTTATTGCTTGTACAGATGTCGCATTCCGATCCCATAACTAGCTTTTTGAACACTGTTGTCGGTAAAGACTTGGTGAATAAATCTACATAATTTTCACATGACTATATCTCCTGGATACATATCTCTTTATTCTTTTGTAGATGGTGAGAATAAAATAGCTTTGGTGAAATATGCTTTATTCGATCACCCTTGATGTAACCTTCTCTGATCTGTGAGATACATGCTTTGCATTATCTTCATAGATGATGGTTGGTACTTTCGTGTGAGAAGGTAAATCACATGAACCGGAGATGGGTGATTAATGATCTTAGCCATACACATTCTCCGCTAGCTTCATGGAAGGCGATAATCTCGGAGTGGTTGGAGGAGGTAGCTGGAAAGCTCGCTACACGATCTCCAAAAATTGCGTCGCCACTTGTAAACACATATCCGGTTTGAGAAATGGCTTTGTGTGGATTGGAGAGATAACCTGCATCTGTATATCCTATTAATTGCGAAGGATGGGATACATCCTCTGAGTAAAACAATCCCATATCTGCAGTACCCTGAAGATATCGAAAGATATGTTTTACACCTGCCCAATGTCTCTTCGTTGGAGCAGAGCTGAATATTGCTAACAAATTAACTATAAAAGAAATGCCAGGTCTAGTATATTGTGCAAGATACAATAGTGCACCAATTGCACTCAAATATGGTACTTCTGGACCAAGAAGAATTTCTTTTTCTTCCTTCTTAAGGCGAAAAGGGTCATTTTTAGTGTCAAGAGATCTTACTACCATAGGAGTGCTAAGTGGATAAGATTTATCCATATTGAAACGTTTCAAAAGTTTCTCAGTGTACATCTTCTGGTGAACAAGTATGCCACTTGGATAGTGCTCGATATGCAAGCCGAGACAAAACTTTGTTTTTCCAAGATCCTTAATCTCAAATTCTCCCTTTAAGCATTCAATTGCCTTTAGGAGTTCTTCAGGAGTTCCAACTAAGTTGATATCATCAACGTATACAGCTATAATAGCAAATCCTATTATGGTCTTCTTTATAAAGACACATGGACAAATAGTATTATTCACATATCCCTTAGTTATCAAATATTCACTTAGACGATTATACCACATGATTATACCACATTCGTCCAGATTGCTTTAATCCATATAAAGCTCTGTTAAGTTTAAGTGAATACATATGGCGTGGTTTGTTTTCAGAGAATGTAAAACCTTCCTGGATTTTCATATGTATATCTGTATCCAATTTTCCATACAGATATGTTGTTACCACATCCATCAAATGCATATCAAGTCTTTCAGAGACTGCCATACTAATCAAGTTTCGGAACGTAATAGCATCCATAACGGGGAATATGTTTCTTCGTAGTCAATCCCGGTCTCTGCGAGAAACCTTGTGCTACAAGTCTCGCTTTATAGCGAACAACTTCATTTCTCTCATTACGTTTTCTTACGAACGCCCATTTGCAACCAACTGGGTTCACATTTTTTAGGTGTTAGGACTGCAGGTCTTAAAACATTGCGGTTAGTGATAAAGGCTAATTCTGCTTTAATGACGCCCTTCCATTTTGGCCAATCATGTCTTTCACGACATTCTTCTATAGATTGTGGCTCAGGGCCATCTTTATCTATAGTAATCTCAGTATCTACTATAAACGAAAATTTATCATCGACAAGAACTTTGTTACGATCCCACATTTCTTTCTTGCATGGAAAATTTATGGAAATTTCTTCATTTCCTGGTACTAGTTCCCTTTCAGGGGAATTCTCCTCGACTGGAGGTAGTAAGTTTGGAAATGAGGATCGTTCATCTATAGTCTCCTTTTGAGCGCTATCATTTGTCGATTCTGGTTGGCTTTTCCTTTTTCTAGGAACAGAATCTTTTGAACCAATGGGGCGTCCACGCTTCAGGCGTACCTTAGACGACTCATTTCTTTGGAGCAGTCACGACTGTCCAACGGGACATTAGTACGTGCACCGGATATTTTTAGCGGGTATGTACGATTTTGTTACTCTTGCCGTATCAACAAATGCATCTGGTTGATCGGCAATGTTCTGAAGATGGATAATCTTCTGCACTTAAATTTCTGATTGATTTGTGGGGGGGGTTAATATGAGACAGAGTAGGTACATACCAAGAAAGTTTACTCCGTTCTTCTGGAGGCTTAAATTCTCCCCCTAATGGTGAGAAAATTGTCTCATCAAAATGACAATCAGCAAACGGGCTGTGAATATATCATCAGTTAAAGGCTCAAGGTATCTAATAATAGATGGTGAGTCAAAACCAACATATATGCCTTTCCTACGTTGTGGGCCAAATTTAGTACGTTGTGGAGGTGCAACAGGCACATATACACAACAACCAAAAACACGCAGATGAGAAACATTTGGTTGATAGCCCAAAACAAGTTGTAAGGGAGAGTATTGATGATTTGCAGTTGGCCGAAGACTAACGAAGGCCGCAACATGTAGAATAGCATGCCCCCATGCAGAAGCGGGCAATTTCGTTCTCATTAACATGGGTCGAGCTATTAACTGCAAATGTTTAATAAATGATTCAGCTAAACCATTTTGTGTATGAACATAAGCTACAGTATGTTCAACATCAATACCAATGAGACAAGCAATATGCATCAAATGTTTGTGATGTAACTTCACCGACTCCATCTAGACGAATAGACTTTATAGGAAAATATGGGAAATGTGCACGCAACCCGATTATTTGGGCGAGAAGCGAGAAAATGCAACATTTCTTGTGGATAAGAGACAAACATGTGACCATCTAGCGAGATCGTCAATTAGGACCATAAAATGCGAAAAGGTCCACACTGAGGGTGGATGGGTCCACATATGTCTCCATGGATCCTCTTAAGAAAAGTTGGCGATTCAAGAACAACTTTTGTTAATGACGGTTTGAGGATCAATTTTCCCATAGAGCAAGCAATACAATTTATATCCGTATTTAAAAAAAGCTTCTGGTTCTGCAAAGGATGTGCTTGAGAGTTCTGTACTATTCTACCCGTCATGGTAGATCCTGGGTGTCCTAGTCGGTCATGCCAAAGCTTGAATATTTTTGGATTATTAAAATTCTGGTTTATGACACTATAAGATTCAATGGCTTTGATTGTTGTAAGATACAATCCAGAAGAGATAGCTGCAAGCTTCTCTACAACACGTTTCTGGCGTGTGTCAGATAATGTGATAGATAAGTACTCTGTATTATCTTCACTTATTATTTCTAAATGATATCCATTTCGACGAATATCTTTGAAACTTAACAAATTTCTCAAAGATCTCGGAGAATACAAGGCATCACTGATATTCAGTTCTGTACCTCCTGGTAAGATAATATTGGCGCTTCCGGAACCATCTATTAAATTTGTTGAACCAGAGATAGTGTTTACTTTTGCCTTATATCCTTTTAAATCAGTAAAATATTTATTACTGCGTAATATTGTATTAGTCGTTCCGGTATCTACCAAACAAATATATTCACCGTCAAGATTAATTTTTGATAGATTACTTCTGAAATCCATACCCTTCACAACAAATATAATACATGGATAACAATGAGTTAATAAAACATACATCTTATATTAAACATGTAATTATACATACAAAAGATGGTATACAAACCAAAAATACAACTTAGAGTACACACAACTATATTACAAAATACACAAGTTCACAACAAGTTAAGTTCTTCATCATCTGACTTATTAAGAAAATCAGATATGTCCCACTTTCCTTCTTCTGACTTATTAAGAAAATCAAAGTCTAAGTGGGGAGAACTAATAGAAGCCTCATTAGTCTCTATAAGATTTGTCTCAATATCAACTGTGGGTCGCTTCAGGGATGCTTGATATAGATTAACAAGATGCTTGGCAGTACGACAGGTACGTGACCAATGACCAGTCATACCACAACGGTAACAAACATCTTCCTTGTTGTTTATAGGCTTGTCAGACGAATATTTTTCTTTATCTGGCTTCTGCTCTTTCTTTGAGGTGTCATCTTTCCATTCCTGGTGGTTTGGCTTAACCGTGAATTCTTGTCTTGGTTCTTTTTATTACCACGACCACGTTTCCCTTTACCCTTATTATTACCCTGTCCATTACCATTGGTAGAGCTCGTTGTCGCATGTGCTTCAGGCACAGAAACAGAGCCCACGGGGCGAGATTCATGATTTCTTAATAAATATTCATTATTTTGTTCTGCAACAAGCATACATGAAATCAACTCTGAGTATTTCTTAAAACGACGCTCTCGATATTGTTGCTGCAAGACAACACTCGAGGCGTGGAAAGTGGTAAAAGTTTTCTCGAGTAATTGTTCATCTGTTATATTTTCACCACACAATTTCATATGTGAAGTGATTTTAAACAACGCAGAATTATACTCAGAAACAGATTTAAAATCTTGCAAACGTAAATTCAACCAGTCATTTTTGGCTTTAGGCAGAATAACCATCTTCAGATGGTCATATCTATCTTTCAAGCAATTCCACAGAACCTCGGGGTCCTTAACGGTAAGATATTCTGATCTCAACCCGTCGTGGATATGATGACGAAGAAAAATTAAAGCCAATGCTCTATCCTGCTGGGATGCAGCATTTCCTGCTTTAATCGTGTGGGCAAGATTCTTGGCCTGGAGATGTAACTCCGCGTCCAGAACCCATGAAATATAGTTGTTACCAGAAATATCTAAAGCCGCAAAGTCTAGCTTAGTTATATTCGACGACATAACGATAATATAGTAATTAAATTTACCTTTCGCTTCGGAAAATTTTGGCAGCACCTATTTTACCAGAACCAATAATAACCCAAAGCTCGAAGAAAATAGAGCTAACTCCTGCTGATAACGTATTGTAATTAAGCTACTAAAATTAGTTAAGCACTAATATTCTCAAGTAATTATAAGTGAACAGTATAAGATAGTGCAAGAGACTTCTTATTAGCTTGTATAGGAAATGAGATTCATAGCCAGCACATGGTAAAAGTGTCGTTGTGCATGGAGTAAAAACATGCAATGAAACATCCACTAGCTCTTGTTGTTGGACTAATGCAATCTTTTGCATGCCAACGTCCACCCAAGTGCTCGTGTATTAAGCTAGCAGGTGAATCACTAACTATGGATACACTAAAAAGGATAATCTATATCCTAGATTATATAATAATAAACTGTTTCATAAAAACTCAGAGAAATCCTCAAATTTACACATAGAAGACCTAAAGTATAATCGTGATAATACTAAGATGGAAAAAAGAGAGCAAATATGCATGTTTAACGTAAGTAAACTAACCAATTTTGGGTTAATTTTATAATTTAGGGTTTTGAATTTGATTTGTATAAAAAAAAAAAATTGTTTGTCATGGCTGATCTAGATTTTTTTGTTGTTGCTATATATTTTAATTTCGGTTAGTTTTGTCGATTGGATTTGGAACAATCGATTGAAAATCAAAGAAAGGTTCTCAAAAGACAAAACAAGAACGTGTTTTGCAAAATGTTTACTACCTCCATTTCAGGAAAAGTGATACTTTCACTTTTTCATTTTTGCCTAAAAATAGGCCAAATTGAAAAAGTTAAAGTATCACTTTTCCTAAAACAGAGGGAGTATATGAATTGGTTAGAATGAAGTTGAAATCCATAGTTGATTACTGGATTTTTGTTGAAATGTAGTGATCTTGAAGTTGAAATTTGTGGGATCTTGCTACTTGAAATATCGGGGATTTTGTTGATTAGTTATGGCATTCGGCTAAGCCATTTGGTTAATACAAAACTCTATATATATGGACTAGTTTTCTCTACGGATCGATATACCCACCATGCATCATTGGTGAAAACCTTGAATATTGAATAGTGAAATCTCACATGGCTGGGTTAAGAAATATAGACCCCCTCATTGATCATCTTCCATTTTTATGTCTGAACATATATGTAACATGTTTACTCCATGTTTTAGTATTTGAAATCCGCCCTTAATTTCTGAAAGTGATATTTGAGCAACTATTTCAATAGGCTAATCAAATTTAACACAACGTGAGATGCCATGACATAATGCATGGAACGTAGTTTATCATGGTAGGAGCGATCAAAGCTTATTGGATTGGGATAAAATAAAACATGAATAAATATGGGAGGTTTCATTTGGATTGTGGACCAGATATCTTGACTTTTAAGAGATGTCACAGAAGTACTGATCTTATGGTTGAAATGTACGCCTGTTTATAGACCAGATGTATGTATCTTGACTCCTAAGAGTTGTACTAAGTTATCGTTTTCTGACTTTTAATCGTTTTTCCATTTTTTTACAGCAAGCTAAGGGGCTGTTTGGTAACCTATGAAGCACGGATATTTCAAAATTGGTGACGTATCCGTATCGGCG
The DNA here is from genome assembly GCA_023531295.1 of Papaver armeniacum. Classification (NCBI taxonomy): domain Eukaryota; kingdom Viridiplantae; phylum Streptophyta; class Magnoliopsida; order Ranunculales; family Papaveraceae; genus Papaver; species Papaver armeniacum. The sequence continues at coordinate 354,224 of JAJJWW010017406.1, forward strand.
CCGTATCGGTATCGGATACCAGGGATACCAGGGGATACATATCGAGATACTCCATTTAAAGTGTCACCTTTTTTAATTACAAAAAGGGTAGGGGATACTCTGGGATACCTCTCAGATATTCTATAAGGGATACTTCCTATAATCTAACATTTTTTTTTATACAAAATCTATATATTTATAAATTTATACATAAAATCTAAAATTCTAAATATTTATAGTTATTTGTAATCATGATCATATTGAATAATTATATCTAAACATAATAACTTGTTGACTATAAAGAAAAAAAGACTTGGTATTTATTTTTATGGTGCTTAAAAAAAAATGGTGCTAGAAAATTTAAGGCTTATTGGGCAGTCATGTTTTCATGTTGTTTTAGAGAGAAATCGGAGTACATGTGATTTTATCCATTCAATTAACAAAAGTAAGACTGAAACCCAAAATGCTGAAAATTTAATATTTGCTCACTTTAATAATCAAAATAGTATCTATCGGATTTTTTTATTTTATGATTTTTTTAGTAGAGTGAATTATTATTATATTAAATATTTTTTTGATAAATACACGTATCCCACCGTATCCCGTATCCCCATTTTATGAAAATTGACGAATCCCCGTATCAGTATCGGTGCATCATAGTTGGTAACCATTATTTTAATGGATTATCAGCTTATAATCCATTATGTAGATTATAATAGATTTTGTATGCGTTTGGTAACTATTATAATAATTGCTTATTTTAATCATAATGGAAAAAATCCATTATTTTCATAAACAGGAAAAAGTTGTTTTGAAAATTTATTATAATCATATATTTTTTCTAGCGAACTCAAATTGAATTTTTTTTCTTATTTTCACTAAACTATCAAGAGAGAGGCAAAAAAAAACAACATAGGACTAAAAAAAATCCTAGATCATTGTTCTATTTTCTCCTTTTCGAGATCATCATTCTAAAATAATTAATTATTTGAAAAAAAAGTGTTTGGAAAAATTTATTTTTAAAATGATTACACCAAAATCATTTATCTATTTATGATTAATGATAAATTTTACCAAACAAGGCCAAGGTGTTATCCGCTTGAGTTGGGATTGCTGCTGCTTTGTTGTGATTTTGCGTACGGCTAATCGGCTGTAACTACAAAGAACTCGTTATGTTTATGCCATCACTGTTATAAAAAAAGGTGGTCTTTGACTCTGAGATTTGAGAGTCATTAGACGGACATGATTCGCCGGAAAGGGTCATCTCGCGGTCGAAATCATCCTGATCGAGCTATGACTTGGACGGCTGGGAATGATAGGGGGCCAAGGTAATCCGGATCGAGTGTTGTCAACAAAAATAAGAGGGCCACGCTTGATGATATAACAAGCTCACCTGAAGTGCGACAAAGGAGGACAGAAATTGAATCAGTTTGATTTTGCCGGAACAGCATCAGATGGATCAACTTCAAGAATTAAATAACAAGCTCACTTGAAAGAATTCCATCTATTACTTCGAACGTAAACTCATTACTCACATCAAGTGGCTGCCGACAACTTGGAGATGGCCAAAGCCGAGGATAGCCGACACCCCGAAAATAAAAAACATTTACCTTGAATAAGTGCTTCCATTAATCAGGTAAAAAATGATCAAGTACATATATTTTTATGAAAATGAAACAGACAACTTAAGAGTACCATGAGAGAGCATGCCCTGGCATATCAATCTCAGCCAATATGTTAATCCCACGTCTCCGAGCATAACTAAAAAGATCATCATCACCCATCTTAGATAGTTAAGTGACAAGGTGCAAGTACGTACGGTAAAATTTACTTATTAAACAAACTAATAAACCACGTACTCCACGATTCTGCGGCATCAGCCGTTGTATACCGCTCAAGCACCACTATAAGCACCATTCCAAAGTTTTGGATAAGATGGTATCTCTAAGGGGAATGATTGTGTATCTACAATATGCCAGATGTAGAACATTCTCAGTATAACAAAGAAACTTCTTTATAATTGAATGCTATCATTGAAATAATATTAATACAAAGACAAGAAACAAAGATAACTAAAGCAGCACGCCAATTTTGTGTATGCCATAGCATCAATAACTTTCTTTATTGTAGGCAGAGGCAAATAATGTCGAGATGTATCTGCAGCAATTCACGTCATAAGAACATAAGCATCTATAATATAGCATCTCACCAATTAAATAATAATACACAAAACAGTTGAAATCAGGTGCTCAGAATATCGGAAAGCATCTCACCAATTAAAAGCCCTCGGTAAGAGAACCTTGGCTCATCAGCAATGCTCCATGGGGCACATTGAACTTCAATTGTTTTGGTTATAAAATTGAACCGACACGATTGGCTAAAAGTCTGCGAAATTTGACACCAAATAAATAAGCGACACTTCATCGTCGTGTCTGTAAACACAGTTTGTAATGTACTTAAAATTTTCATTTTTTAAAATTCAATGAAGTTCTCAAGAAAAATTAACGTCATAAAGATTAGAAAGTAACCTGCAACCCATGAAGATCCCCATATACAGTTTGTGCCTGCATTATTGAAGAATTAGTGATGTTATAATTAGCTCTGGCTTAAGTATTAAATAATCATAGTGAAGTAAAAGTTAGTTCAAACACACCTGTAGATGAGCATAAACTGAATCCCCATTTGAAGGTGGTCTTTGACTTTGAGATTTGAGAGTCATTAGACGGACAGGATTTGACAGGGACCATGATCCCGCGGCCGGAATCATCCGGATCGAGCTATGACTTGGACGGCTACGAAAGACTCACTGTATGATACACGGAAATCAAGTTCAATTATACACGGAAATCACTCCGATGTTTACCATATAAAGGACTCCTGCCTTATATGATACACGGACACTTTATATACCTTTCGAGTTCTATCACTTTATCTAAGCTCCGTTTCGACTTTATCGCCACCTTGATCCGTTTGGCTTTTCTTCAACGCAGCATGAGACATTAACGAGATATGTCGCACAATCATGACTATCTCAACCTTGAAACGTCCGGCGAGAGAGACGTGGAAAAAACGGTGAGAGTATAATGATCAATCAGGATTGGGTTTTTGCTTGGACGGCTGAGAAACCATATTTATCTTACAAAAACAAACTTTAACCCGATGGAAAGAAAAAGAAATTAAACTCTTGGATTTTTTATGAGCTATGAATCTTGCTGTCGAGAAAAAGGTAATGATCTCTAATTGCGTTTTTTTTATTTTTCTTATTGTTAATTTGTTGCCCTCTTTTAATCAAGTTTCCAGTGTACTGTATTAGATAATTGAGATTTTCTTTTTTTATTTATTTATTAGGACATCTTATTACTGATTTCACTTGGTATCTTTACCAATTCAACGTTTTGATAATTAAGATTTTAAACTTTATATCTTCTTATAGGAATTTTTTGTTGTCGCTATAGTTTCCAATTTGTTTTTTCTTAATCGGTATAAGTTTCGTTTTGTTATTCCAGGCTTGAGGAGGACACTACAAGATGGAGTATGGAGGGTACTACATGATTGATCTATCTATATATATATATATATATATATCTTTCTGACTTTGATACTGTTCTTATTTTTTTCAGAATGTTTTTCCATGATTAATTTTGTTGTTGGTAGTGGTGAACCACAGATTTGAAGACAAAACCACCATTCATCTCAGGTAAATTTCAAGTGAATTCAATGATTAGAAGCGGTTGTTCTCCTCTTAATTTTGGGTTTAGGGTTGTTATTGTCCACTATATTATGTTATTGCTGGGTATATAAAATCTTGATGGTTTAATTTTAGTTGATTTTGAATGTATTTTTCTAAGTTTGATTTCATTCTCCTCTTGATTAATACAAGTTTTCTCAGTTTTGGAAACTGGCGACTTAAAAGAATTTCTGAAAAAAAGTATACGAAAATAAAGTAAGCCAAGATATGATTGTCTATGGAAGCGTGTTGTGTTGGATCTTGGCTTTCACCCTTGGTGGAACATCAGCAGAATGAGGTATATAGTTTCTTGAAAAAAAAATTGGTTTCTAAACTTTAGAGTTTTTTTTTTTTGAGTTCTTGCTATCAATTATCAAACGATTGAATTTATTAGGAGATTATTAGACCACAAAATTGTTCATCGCGGGTTTTGTTTTAGTCATAAAATTTGGATTTTCGGTATTGTTTATTCGCTATGTATTTTAGTTCTCCCCACTAAATAAAACCTAAGGATATAGAAACTTCAAACTTATGATTGATTAACTTCCATCAAACAAAGACGACAATAATCTATTTTGTCTAACAAGTTGATTTTTTTATGTAATTGGGTATGAAGGAGAATTAAGTGTTTTTAAATTGAGTTCAAATGTAATGATGGATTTATGATTATTTGTAGAGTTACCTGACACACTACCTTTCCATAAATATAGAGAAGATGAGCTCAAGGTTCTCTTAAAACATCGGAAAAAAGGATTCCATAATTGGGATTCATTTCACGATTGTGCAATGTACAATGATTTGGGAACCTGATGTTCTTTTTTACAGGTCGAAAACACGCAAAGAAAGATCTCAAGTTTAACATTACAGGTAAGTTTCGACTGCCACTAAATGTTATTTTAATCTCTTAGATTCGGGTGAAAGCAAAACAGTTTTTTGTTTAAAAAAAAATTGACTACAAAGAACATCATAGAGGCAGTTGTGTATATAACTAATTAGATTGAGAGAGAAAATTTTAATCATTTATCAGATTTTTTAGTTGATACAGCAGGTCCACAAATATTCATGTTTCTTTTGTCACTAGATCCACTGTATCCCCCCAGAGATGGTATATGTTAAACTCCACATTAACCAAATTAAAAAAGCACGGGTGAGTTTAAACTCAATTTTATGATTAAATAATGATCATATTTACTTACCCCATGGGAGGTCGAGGAGGTTACGGCAGCAAATTACCTTGAAGAGACAGCATTATAACTAGCTGGCAATGGCATGCATGATTTTAACATTGAAAATGCTAACTTGCTACGGTTTGAATCGCACATGAGAAGATGAGAAGCTTGCTTGACACTGCCAGTATTGCTTACGAGAATGATTTCCAAGTGGGACTCCTTCCTACCATGCCAAGACCTCGAGATATTATCACCGTAAAGATGATGTTTAGTGACCAAGGATTATAGATAGTGTACAAACATATCCTATACCGTTGGCAATCCTATTTCTAGAAACTTCATGAGTTTTATAAAGTATTTTTCGTAATGGATTTGCTTTGTTCTCATTAAAACATGACACGAACAGTATATTTGCTCATAATATGAAAATATTTTTCTTCTAATTATTCAGGTTAGGGATGTGATATCGAATAAGGAAGTAGCGTGGATAGAGGAAAATCAGCAAAAAGATTAGTAGGGTGTGCAGCAAAGGCATAAAAATGCAAGAGTAGAGGAATTGCGGTAGATGACATTTCGACTATCTGCCTATTTTTTGGTCACTCTCCTGCACATCCTTCTACTTAGATGATCAATCCCTCTTCTTAGAATAAGGAAAGTGAGAGACTGCAAGATTTAAAACTGGTAAGTTTCACCATTTTTCTTCCTTTTTTATTGGTTTGATAATCAGTATCAACGTAAATGTTTATATGTATATGTCTTGGGTAAACCTCACCATGTGGTGTGTTCTCATAATTCATTTCTGTTTGGTAAATTAAGGAAAAAAAAAATCAATTTTAGGCCATAATTATGAACATACATGACTTGGGGACATGGGTAATGTCATTTCTTAAAATTTTCATTGTAAATTTCATCGTAAATTATTGGGGTTTAAAAGTGAGTGTGAAGGCCTCAATTTTCAGTGTAAATCACCGGGTCTTATAAGATAAGGCAAGTGACTCAATTTTCACTGCAACTATGGCCTAAGTAACTGAAGAAAAAGAAAAATTTGTTGATGGTTATGGATAACTCTAATCAATTTGGTAGTTTCTGATACGTAACTTGGCTTATATATTTTGATTTGCCAGCGATCCAGATCGAAAGCACAAAAAACATGCCAGGAGAAGATACTCGGGAGAAAGAAATAACATGAAAACTACAACTCACCGACGGTGATGGACATCATGGGAAACAAACCAATACATGTATTTTTACAGAAGATCAACATCCAAAATTACATGTCCCATCTATTAGGGTTAAAGTATGATTTCGTGACTTAGGTATATATGTGTTTTTGTGATTAACCTCGGTTCTTTTATGTTTGATTGTTGTCCGAATTTCCAGGGATCCCACTCATCTGCCCAGAAAGCACACCAAAGTAAGGTAGTGCAACAACGCCAGAATGTCTATACTATATGTTTTCGCAACTAAGGAAGGTATCCTTAGTTGATGTGTTTGTATCAGATATTGTTAAATCATGTGAAGAGGTTAGAGGTTATAAAGTTGGAGAAGTACAGGGAGTTGAGGGCCTTAAGGCTGCACATCAAGTCGTCATAATCTGCTGTCAGTTATTTGGAAATAAGGTACATAAGCCCATTGCAACAAGTAAGAATCTTGAAGATGAAATTATTTTTAAAACAAGTAGAAATTGAACACCTGAAGACTTTGAGATCAAATTAGTTGGATAAAATCTTAAAGATCATGCACTCTTTTAACCAATCATTGTTATAAAAAAGTACGAGGTTTGTCTCCATGATAGTTAGGGCTATCATACGGATGTCGTTCAATGGGGACCCCGATCCGGCGGTCGGGAAGCTCCGGATGGTTTTTTTCATTGGACGGCTAGGGTATTGTTAAGCGGGTCGATGTGGATGGACATAATATTGGGTGGGTGTATTTTGTCCGTGTCATATAAACGCTTATGTCTTCCAACTCCCTGGCTTTTCTTCTCTAACGCAGAAACCCAAGGTTTCTTACTTCTCTGTGTTCCTTTTTGGGCTTCTTCTTTCTGTGTGATATAGGTTCTTATAATAGATTCATATTTATACATCGTAGTTGAGAATGATAGAAGAAGAAGGTAAACATACAGATTCACAGAAACCCTAGAATTTTACCTTGAAGGTCTCTAATTAATTTGAAAGATCAATTTGGTGAATCGACAATTACAAGTCTGGGACTGAAGATACTAGAGTTTTCATAGATCGGTAATTTCTTTAGCCTCCAAATAATATCTATTTTGATGATCAGCGTAATATCTATTTCTTTAGCCTCCAAATAATATGCACTTTGGTAAGCATAAATCTCTTTGGATAACTATTTGTCAACATTAATCAGCCAGTAAGAAATTGCTAATTGTACAGTTACCATCTCTTTGCATACGACATGACTCATCATTAGTAGGTTTTCTATGAAACAAACAGGCCTAGGGGGATAATATTAATAGTTGTCCAAAGATCATAGGATTTAACAAATTTCATTGCTTGGGAAATAATTGTGTGTGTGATTTTCAACTGTGAGTGAGTGGTGTGGGAAAGAATATGTTGATAGGTATATCATGGAAAAGGATTATAGATTTGTTCTTTGCTTTGGTTTATTTTTGGTCATTTCAGTAAAAATGAGAGAAAGTTTTATGTATAGAAACTGATGTTGCTACTTTGGTGCTTTGCATCATGTTCACTGGAACAATGCCGTGCAATTTGTACTGATTCTTTCAGTTGAAACTAATGTATTGCCATTGCAAGGTGACGAATCATACTGGGGTGTTATTTAAGAAACCTGCTCTTTCCTCCGCGGAACCTAAATTGCACCCTGCAAAGGATGAACACCGAGATATTTTCAAGTATTATACCGAGGTTAAGCCTTCGCCTGCAACTTAAATGGAAATAACTTGCTACGAGTTTTCTTTTACTGATTTTGACGACCTGCAATTGACCCTCAACAACATTTAATTTACTTTGGCGGGAATATGTATTCATCAGGCAGAGCTTAAGACTTTTTGGAGTTTCTTTACCGGGAAAACTTGGCTAGAGAAAAGTTTCAGTAGCCTTTTTAATTAAACGTTTAAGCTGACAAGTGTGTAATCCCACAGTTGCAGAAGTTTCGTAAGCAAAAGATTTTAAAAGTATTGGGTTCGTCAAATGCACTAAAGGTTCTGATGGTTTCAAAAATCTGTTCAAACGAGATATTAAAGCTTGCTGTTTTGAAATCAACAATCCAGTACAAAGACGAGCTAATTCATTACCTAACTTTGAAGAGTTTGCAAAGTAGAACCAACACTTGATGGAACATATCACAAGGGCCTTGGTCAATTTATTTTAGTGGGGATGTGGAGTTATGTGCGAAGGGTGTGAAGCATGCTCTATCCAGAACCCTCGGAACCCCAAACTCAATTGGCTATTTTCCTGACTAAATTCAGTTTCTTCTCTCTTAGCTCTCCATTGTCCACGAACCCCAAACTTAAATCCGTTCTTATGTTTTGTTTGTTTTGTTTTGTTTTAATATAGCTTTAATTGTTCCATCTTATTCGCTGCAGGGGTTAATCCGTTAGCGTTAAATCATAAAGAGCGTCACGAGTTCACGGTTCTTTTCTTGAAAGCAGTTGTTACAACCATCAATGCAATTGGAGGAGCTGCTACCAATGTTTTTTTTTTTTTTTTGTAACCCTTTCTAACAATGATCATTCTCATTTGGTAATATCAAATTCAAAAACTTCATCTGAATTTCATATTAGTTACTCTCGATTAAACACTTGATTCTTTTTTAAGTTGTCTCTACTTACGAGTCTTCTCTTCCTTCTGTATAATTGCATCTAATCAGGATTTTAGCGCACTTGATGGTTTATGTTCTTAATAAAATATCAAGTCAAAAAGTTGTAGTTACATGTTTGAAGTTTGTTGTACCCTAACAAATTCATGCTACAGTGTTCCAAGTAAAGATTTTAGGAAGAGATCGGTGATCACTATTACTTCTTTGATTTTTCTTCCATTGTTAGATTAATGAGTTTTTTGGGTTGTGGTTGTCTACTAGAATTTACTTAGAAGTCAAGTGTACGGCTAAAAGTAATGGTTGTTTGCTAATTTTTCTTTCTCCTAGAGAGAACTTCCAGTAATATTTGAAGGTGAACAAAATCTAGGATAGTTTTGCTGTTACTAACTTGATACAATTTACTTGGCAATTGGATCATCCAACAACTTCACATGGATAACATCCTTTGATAATGATATATGAACACCCTATATGAACTCATGTTTATTGACGATTATGGTTGGAGATGCTTTCTTATACTACCTTTGTTTCTAGAAAAGAGGTACTAACACTTTTTCATTATAGCCTAAAAGTAAGCCAAATTGAAAAAGTGATAATAGCTCATTTGGTTTGTTTCGTAGCTCTTTGTTCTTTGAGAACTCTAACTTAAAATACTTTCTTTTGTCTTTTTTTTTTTTTTTGGTTTGACTTCTCCCTCATCCTCTTATCTTATTCATCGTAGAATTTGATGATGAATCAAAGAGATTTGTCTTGAGCACATGGATTCTTATGTTGAAACGCCTGTGATGGTACCGAGTCATCTCTTGGTTTAAAGGTATCCATGAGTATTCTTCTTCCGATATATTCCTATTTTTTTATTTTTTTCATGTTATTTAGTTGCAAATTTATTCTACACACACAGATTGATTTTATATTCATTGTGTTTCCTTTTATGAATTATGTAAAGGTAATACATATTTGGAAATCGATCTTGAATTTTGCCAAAAACGAGTCTTAGCTTTTGCCAAATCTCTAACTTAGGACTAATATTTCACCAGGAGTCATAACTTAGCCTGTTTCAACATCTAGGCAGGTCTACATATGTTGTTTACCGTTATAGTGGTGCACTAAGTCGAAAGGTAAAATCAACAAACATAGACGAAGAGAACATTGACTTCTACCGGCTATTTTATGTGATTTTTTAGTTTTTCTTGGCGGGTGCTCCCAATCATTGTTTTACCTGCTCCTACTTGGGTTTCCACAAGTAAAACTTACTGCTCCTCTGCTGTTTCTTTTCACCAGTAGTGAGTTTTGTTGTTTTTGCATGTTAAATGGTGCACTTTCATATTTTAAGAAGGTGAAGGAAAAATCCAACAACGAATAATTTAAGAAAGGAAAGACTACCATTTGCCTGCTTATTAATGTATAAGAGAACGCAAAAGTAATTCCATGTACATATCTGAGAACTTTACGTGCCCGTTTTCTCAAGTACTTTTTATAGTCATGTTTACACCAAGCAGTTAATATAATTCATTGCTTTTGTTTTGTGGAGCTTCATTGCATCAGTGTTTAATAATATTATGTGTAGGATTGCGAATTTTATTTTCCGCTGGGTAGTGACAGGTTGATTTGGGGTGATACTGGGTTTGCCGCCAGATTAATATAAAGTGACAGGTTGATTTGGGGTGATACCGGGTTTGCCGGCAGATTGATGTAAACAAGGAAAATCAGCCAAGATCACGAACTACGACTAGACTTATATCAATCCGTATGTCTTCAAGCCCATCGCCAGTGGACCAATAGAGTATGGAATTACAATCTGATCTCAGATTATGGGCTTTAGGACATGTGGGCCGGTGTGCATGTGAATCAACTATTTACTGGTGTTATTGTTTAAATCTAGGCACCATGGATAAATTCAGATCTTGCGAACAACTGTAAAGGAGGATGAGTCCTTGGCGTACTCGCCAGAGGGAACTACTTGCGGGACACTTACCTAGGTATGGATAGTCTTCTAATAAACTTTGTGTGATTTAACATGAGTAAATCTGGGCGCCTTGCGATTGTTTTTAGATAGAATCAGTATCAATGAGTGATTGAGTAAATTGACACTCCTAGCCATCATGAATGTATCCAAATGAGATTTGTGGAGGGTGCTTTTGGAAGAAAAAAAGTAGATAGTAATCAGAGGAGCGAGGAGCACAGCTGCGGTCCTCTTTTTGACTAGCTACTGTATAATTATCTACGCTATTTCTAATCACCCCATCAACAATCATGAGATGTGCTTAATTGATTATTAATACTCTGTTCATTTCAAGTGTTGGCGTCAACTTTGCTGATATCTACAGATTTTGGTTTTGTTGATTTTGTATTGTATCATGTAGTTCATCTCTGAAGCGAACTATAACGTCTCTTGATATTAGGGTCCTTCCTATTTGGATTCTTTTTATATTATTTAAATATAACACTCATTTTTGCTTCTTAGTGTACCAGTGAGGATTTTCCTGTCAAAGAGACCCAAGGGTTGTTCTTCACACCATGAAGAGTATATGATATACTTCTATTTCTAGGATAACTGAAATAAGAACCGTGGGATTAAAAAGAGCAAGCGTCTTTCCACCTATGAAAGAGCCATGGGATTAGTTTCATATCTTTGTATCATAGTGATTGCACCAAATTCTTAAAATACTTTATTTTTCATTGTGCTGGAATCGATGAGTTACCCAGCAAGCACATTAACGTCGTACAAAAGAAGCTCACAAAAATGCAAAAGAAGCACAGCAAAAAAAGAGACCAAAGTGTATTGTACACTTTGAACTAATCGATAGTGTCATATCCAAATGTTACAACTGTCACGGTCTTCATTGAAATATTAGCTTCAATGATCTCGAAACAATTTATCTGCACATACAGAATTCCCGACACAAGTGGACATGTAGGCATTAATCAGAGAATTTTTTTGTCAAAAGTAAATGTGCTGCTCCGGAAAATTGGTCATAATCCGAGTGAATTATATTTGTGGTTTTTATCGGGTTCACAACTTATGGAACTAAGAATAGCCGTTTGGGCCGTTTAACTTCAGATAACTGCACCGGGGAATTCAAACAACCCATCCAGTGTGCTGACATAAGCATGGAGCATGTGAAGTCTATGGCTCTTTGGGATCAACGTATATACAAACTAACTCATGTACTGAATTTCTGTAATTGGATGTGTATGTATTTATATTTGGCATTAATTTAATTGTATGCATCCACGTTTATGTACATAACAACCGTTGCGAGATGATTTGCATGAATTTTGTAGTAAGACAAGGAGGATGACATGGGTACACCAAACGTTGTAAATCAGAACTGTGAACCAGACTTATCCGTCATTATCTTGAAAAGATGTATGTTGAATGCTCTGTATGTGGGCTGATGCATTGGCTGACGAGAGATTAACTAAATCATTCAAAAAGAATCTAACCTTTGAAAAATGTTGTCTCTAAGGAAAAGTGAAACTCCCTCCATTGTTTAAACCTCCCAAAGCTTAGAGGGATTTACATGATGCTGGTGATGCGCGAAAATTGTCCGGTGATTACATCCGAGAGTACAATGTTTCAAATTCATTTACCGGTCTTGGACCATAAAAAGCATGGGTTCATAGTATTTTTCAATACGTGGGGAGCTTGGACAAAATAGTGGAGCGTTAGAACAAAAAAAGGAATATTTTATTCTCATCTTTATATGTACGATCCTAATCATGCACCCAGTGTTCGACAAAGATGTACGTGAGGAAATTCAAGATACTCCCTCACAACGAAATATGATTCGCAATAACTATTATTTGGCACATGAAATTCAGTCCTATCTAGAACACTAATTAATATAATGCATTACAAAGAAACTATGGATGAAAGGCGGTACAATTTACTAACAACCGCCGAAGCGATTATACTTGCATGAGATGGTTCTAACATACTAAGTGTCCCCAATATTTTTCTTCACCTGAAAGAGACAAAAGGTTTTCCCGGATCTCCAAGTGCCACCCTTCTTACTCGCCGGAGATGATTCTGACATAGTAAGTGTCCCCAATATTTTGCTTCACCTGAAGGAGACAAAAGGTTTTCCCGGATCTCCAAGTGCCACCCTTCTTACTTGCCTCTGCATTACATTTTTCTTTTTCCATATGGCAAGTTGAGTTGGCATCCTCACATAAATCAACAGGATCCACGCATAGGAAAACATACCATTACTTGACTAAAACTGAAAATTAGAATTCTTTCGGCCATAAGCTAAAACTGAAAATCAGAGTGGCTATCATAATATTACTCGACATAAAAAGAGAAAAGGGACTAAAAAAAGTTGGATTTTATAAATTAAGGAGGAGAGGAGAAGATACTAACATGCATTAGACCCAAAAACTTATGGACATACAGAGAGTGACGATGACTATGTATGACCGTGTGAAAGTAGAGATAATTGGTGTATAAACTTTCCCTCGATAATCTGCTTCGCAATGATGAAGAAAAATATCGAAGGTACTCAGAATCTCCACAACATCGAGATTTACGTACACATTCATTATTTATGCCCTGGAATATTTTTTACACATTGAATTCAAAGAGCAAAAGGTAAAAATTAAATTTAATAAAAAAGACGATCATAAAATACAATGGTAGAATGCATTGCCTTTCCCATAACATAAGCAACAACATTAACTAGGTTTTTTTAAATAACTTTGTGATTTTTTATTTATTTTTTCTTTTTGAAAAATAAATTTGTTTAACATTTTTAAAGCTTTTATCAGGCCAGATCAACAATTTAACTAGATTATGTTGATGTTGCTTTCAGTTGTTGTTGAATGATTTATTTGTGGTATTTTTATTTTATTTACAATCTGTTATTTATTTGTATACCGCGGGCATTAGATGCTAAGATACGAAAGTGATCAAATGGGATGCAAAGAAATATCAGCCCTTCTGTTTTAACTTTTCTAAATAAGGTAAAAAGCTTATCATGATACATTATAGATACAGTTATTTGGTAAATATTTGGGAAGGTTTACTATTGTTATCAACACACTATCCCCTGTTGAACAAGATTATGCTATTGGGGTAGTATGTGTGCATGAAGCAAGGAATTAGGTAACCGTCTTCTTGCTACTACAATATATGGCATTTTACTTTGGTTACTCATAACTTCCTTTGAATATAGTTTTAGTGTCTCCTAGCAAGAAGGAATAATATTAACTATGGTATTTTGATGAGAGAAAAAAAAAACAATTTTACGTTTTTAATCAATTATCTAATAACTGTGCTAATCGTAAAATTGAGCTAACCAAAGAAAGGTGGAGCTCAGCCGCTGGCTCAACCTGTCCAAGCCTCTTATGGGGATTTAGGTATAGTTTTTTATTCCCTCCTTTTCCTTTTTCTTCCATTCTTTGAACTACCTTCGATGGGCATTTGAGTAACAAGACAAATATGAGATAAAAAATGCATTTATTTTGTTGATTTACGAAATCCGAACATTATAGCATTGAAATGTTGTGGAAAGTCTAATGCGGGTAAGTGCAAGAGTAATGTAACCTTTGGTGCAACAAGTGTACATTCAAATTTAATGCGTACCCAATATGTGATCACCCAATATGTGATCTCTTCAACGATTCAACAATAAATTCGTCAATCCATTCAGGTGGTGAGTACTTTCGCTTCATTCATTCATTTGTTTTTTAGACATGATATTTACATCACTTATTTCTCTTTGTTCTTCATTTTGCACCATTTGATTTTACAAAGTTTCCCATGCTCCGATTACCCTTCGATTGATCTCAAAACATGAACCTCCAACTTAGTTCATGTCCATGTTATAGTTAAGCTCTTTAAACTAAAAATATGTGTGGGTAAATGTGCCTCTATTGTGATTATTTCTGAAAGTTTTCAATCTTTGATTAAGACTGATTTAATTCTTTCAGCGTACTTCTCATATATACTCTTTTAAACTAAATAGACTATAGATAGGCTACACTATTTTTGAAAAAAATTATAAAAGTAAACGTAGGCACTATTAATTGTTGAATTAGCAAGCTTTACGTTAAATAAGCATGAAAAAAAGATGATGCACCAAGACGACATCGAAGTCAAGCCTCATGAATTAGAAAGGAGAAAAGATCAACCATTAGTTAACTCCGAATGATACTTACAATTGACTGTACGAAATTAACTTGAATTTTTAAGTCCCTTCATGGGTACTCGCCTTTACATTATGTTTTCTTTTTTGTTTCTTTTTACAATATGTTAAATATGATTGGCAAGCTGAAACGAAGCATCAAAATTCGTATGCAAGAGAATTTACTTAAGCTTAATTAAATTATTTTATTTTATTTTTTATGGGTTTCCTTTTTTATGATGCCTAAACGAGCATTTTTCTATATTGGGAAGTAGAAAACTTTTTCAAGAAGTTTTTGTAGACATAAATTCGAGATCTATCAAGGTTTGATGACCATTACACGTTTTAATCATCACCCATATATATTTGCGATGCTGATTGGTAACTCTGATCAGCCAAATATTTAAGACATTTACTATATCAAGATGCATCAGATTGTCCAAATTGAATACCCCCCCGTTTTCAAGTTGAAAAGAGATTATTTGATGAAATAAATCGAAAAAGAAATTCCTTGGGTAAAGTAGCTGTATTTCATATGTCTACAAGATTGAATTTCAAAAATATTTATTACCCTATATGATTTTTTCCTTTTCTATTCTTGAAATTTTTTGAGAAATCTGAATTTTGGAACGAATTCAAAAATTTAGTTGTGCTAATCTTTAGATGAAAAAAACTGACCCAGTTCTTTTTCAAACACAAAGAACACGTACAGTGCATGGTTTATATGGTTGATGAAACGAATCTCCTGTATGAGAAAATAAAAATATATTAAAAATTAACTGAAGATATAGGTTCATCGTATATTTTCAGATGAAGGTGAATATTCAATTTATTGTCAGATGTTGTTCCTTAAACCCAATCTGTTTTGAATGCTAAATTGTCATATCATTGTGGATATTGTTCCTTTTATCGTCGCATGTTGATAAGTGTTGTGCATCCAATCATACTTATGATGTGTTAAGCAAAAAACCAATAGATTTACGATGTTTTAGAAAAAAATGGATAAGTGGAAACTAATCTTTGTGATATGTAAAGAGTCAAGAGTTGTCAAGAATACCAATTATCAGGAACAAGATATACCAAGTGTCGAGAATCGTATCACTTAAAAAGTAATTGTATTGTTCATAAATAGAAATGGGACATAGTTTTTGTTTAGGAACCCAACATCGTTTTGAATTACAGATTGCTAAATACTAATTTGTCAATGCAAGGTTATACTTATTAGAGGTCTCTAACCAGGGAAACTCAAATCAAACTGTTTTTATCTTCAATTAAATGTTTTGGATTGATTTTTAAAATTTAAACTTATTACTTTCAGATTCTTAGATTGTTTTCTCTTCAGAATAAGAAAATACTGGAATTCTTAATTTATTCATTTCAAACCATGCTTGCATGTTCTAATTTATTGGATAAAAAGGCCCATCATTATCCACGCAAGTCACATTATATACTTTTACTGTAATTAACTTTGAAAGATGATTTTACGTTTATTTAATGGTCACCATTTAATAATCCTGGAAGCAACGAATAAAAAAAATACCAAGGAAAACAATCTGGAAATCAGTAATAGTGATGCCTAGATAACATAAATCGGACCATATCAGTGAGATCCATGAATACGTATATTAATGATATTTTAAAGTATTTTCACGGAACATATGTACCAAGTTATAAACCATGTTGAATACCAAATATTGTGTGAGGCATGACACTAACTAGAGGTTGAGACGGGGCCGTAAGGCCCCGGTGATACCTAGTCTTATATATAAATTAATCGTCTTCGTCTCATTACTCATTCGCGGAAAAAAAAGTTTTTGACCGTAAAAAGGCCTTTTGATTAAGTTCGCACAGAGCCCTAATACGCACAGGATCGGCTCTGGCAACAGAGAGGGTTTCATTTTTGTGGGAATGTTAAATATACCTCTACTATCCATGGGTCCTTCACAAATACCCTTATTAGTCTTTACTAATACCCCTGATGGCATAATTGAAAATTTTAATAATACTCCCTCCGTCCCTAATTAGATGAGCTATTTGGTTTTTAGTTTTGTCCACAAAACTTTCACTAATCAAGGGGATATTTCTAAAACTACCCTTTTAATTGATTATTTTTTCTATAAGAAATATGTATAATTTGATAGTCATGTTTATATTCGTTGCGTAGGTGTTTTAAAATGCTTTTCAATGGTATAAAGTTTATAAACAACCGTGGTATAGTTTAAGAGATAAATCGTTTCTAAATTTTACTAATTATTGCCCATAAGGGTATAATTGTAAAAAATACTTAAATATACTCCACTTTCCTCCTTGCCTTAAAATTTGTGCAAACTACAAGTAGCTCATCTAATTAGGGACGGAGGGAGTATAAATCATATAATTCCTCTTTTAACCTTCCACCATCGCCCGTTCTTCTTCAATTCACTAAGCTCAGAAAAATGCTTCATCTCTCCTCCAACCACCATCTGCATCGCTCCCACCACCATCACCATCTCAATCACCGCCACCATAACCATCACCACCACCTCCGTCACCGCAGCTATTAGCAGATCTGTTACATTTTGTATGTTATTAATTGTTTTCATCTTCTTAGGTTAAAATAAATATCGAAATCATATTCAGAGACCAGATTTATACGATTCTCTCTTTCTTTGCCATTTACTCGTGAATCAAATCTCAAAATCATCAGGAGCAGCAGTTCTTCTGCTTTTTCTTTGTTGAAGTTTCAGGTGAGATCCCTATTTTAGGTTTTAATTTCTAATTATGATCTTATTTGAAACTAAATTTCTGATAGTAAACGATTTAGATTTCGAAATGAGAAAGTTCTTCGCTGAAATAACGATCAACAACAGCAAAAACTAATCAACAGCATCAGAAATGAAAAGTTCATCTTCTTCTTCTCTTTTTATCACTGAGTTTTTCAATAACAAATTTAGAGAGATCGAGATTTTTTCAATATCAAATTTAGAGAGATCCAGATTCAATTTTTGGGTTTCGTTTAAGTAATTTGTGACTTGTGAGATTGAAAATCAATCTTTAGGTTAAGGTTTTGACTTTGGTTTTGTTATCATTTCAGGAGAAATCATCATCATGTAAAAGATAAGGAAAAATTGGAAATTTGGTCGTTGATGTTGTTGGTGGATGCCGGTGGTGGGTGGTGGTTCACAGTAATATGGGATGTTTGGTTTTTGATGATTCTTGTCAATTGAATGAAAAATGTTATTTTGATTGTTTAGGAAGTGTATCTACTTTGTAGAAAAGATTGCCAGTGTAGGCTTCGGGTGCTGCATACTCAAATGTAGGGGAGTATATTTGTGCTCGGATGACAACTTTTGGGACGAAGTGAGTATGTACCCATCTTTCTAGCTTCTCATTTCATTTTCTGCCTCTCGAATGTTACTTAATTTGCGCAAATGAAACATTAAATTTCAGATGTTTTGTTAATACAAGGTGTGAGCTAGAAAGATGTCTAAAAATAATACTTGAAAATTACAGAACTTTTTTGTTTTCTGGTGGAAATCAATGATTTTGAAGTTTAATTTGCTTATGGATTTCTTGTTTCAATAATGAACAAGAAACAATAAAATCACTTGATGAGCTGTGTGGCATTGTGGGAGAGGTTTGTATCCTTTATATATTGACCAATCAAAATATAATTTCTAGCCCAAATGATGCATGAACATTACGCCTTTGTTAAGAATAAATTAATTATGAAGGAAAAGCTACAATTGAAATTGTTTATTGACATTTCCGGACTAATTAGCTATCGATGGACTACTGCAAATTCATTTTGTTCAAGTGCTAAATGGTATGAAAAAACGAATGATGGTTGCTTTAAGTTTTTTTTCCTAACACTTTCAACTGACAACTACTTCAGTATTTCTTCTTCATGACATTAGTATCTTCAATCATTTTTTCAAATTTGGTTCTCGTTTGTTGTCGCCTTTCTACTGGGCTGACAATGTTTACTTGTCTGGCCATTCTCTTCGAGTAGTGTGGTGCATCTTGCATGAAGTAGATGCTAGAAAGACTGTTAGATATAGTTTATCTGGTCCTTGGTTATTGATTCATTTGCCATCCTGAAATTTCATTGAAAGACACCTCAAGACGAATTTGTGGTGCAATCGTACTATATAGATAATTTTGATCAAAAATATGATAACCGTTACATGATGAAATCTAATTTTGATTTCTTTTTATTTGTATTTTGCAATCCCTGTTTCTAGTTTGAAGTTTGGATTAATAATAGCAGCTAATACAGTTCTGTGTATGGCGATAATTTGGTAGCCAGACAAAATTCAACTTATTCATTCTTGTTTGTGGATTAGGGGCTTTTATACAGTGAAGATGATATCCCATATAGAATATATAGAACTCAGTTTTCTTAAGCTCATCTTCTTCTTATTCTCAACTCAAACTCTCTTCTCAAAAGGTGGTTAACCTCCAACTCAAAGGGTTTCTCTAGGGTTCTTTAGTTCTCTTTTACAAGTATACCTAGGGTTCTTTAGTTCTCTTTTATACATGTGATGTAAGTATTTCTTGATTCTTTTTTCTTGATAAGTTTATTCATGTATACTTTTTGTTAGACACAACTTCTGCCGGTTGCCTCTAAATTGGAGACAACTTGAACAAGTTGCCTTCACATTCAAAGACAACTGGGGCTAGTTTCCTCCAGATTTGAAGTCAACTTGAGCTAGTTGCCTAAGGATGATGATATTGCCATATGTTACATTTTTTGGCTTTAGATTTACAAAAAAAAAAAAACCTCATCAAATTGCTTTCATCTTTGGAAATAACTTGACCAAGTTGCTTACACTTTTGGAGACAATTTGGGCTCCATAAAACACTGAGTGAGAACCCTATGAACCCTAGGAATTTCTTAAAGTTCTTGGGTTTAACTTTATTATGAATTTCTTAAAGTTACTGGTAGTTTAACTTTATTTGGTTTGCTCAATTTCGTTCTTGGACTCTATTTTAGGGGAAACCTGAGAAAGTTGCTTTCTGTTTTGGAGGAAAGTTGAGCTAGTTGCTTCCAGATTAGAGGCAACTTGAGCTAGTTGATTCCAGATTCGCAGGCAACTAGAACTAGTTGGCTTTATGTTTTTGAGAAGCATGTGAAATTATCTTTACACATATCTAAGAGTTGTTAAGACGAATCTGTGGTGCAATGGTAGCATGACTGACTTGCTTGGGTATTGTTATTTAAACAACACTAGAGGAAAGATATTCACTTCCTAACTATAAGAACGGTGTTTTTGGGTTAGGTGATGTGAGAATTCTGTCAAATACTAACAAATTTTTAGTGCGAAAAAATTAATTTTTATGTAGATACATTTTTTGTTGCCTCAGCTTGTTTATGTACATTTTTTACTGTTTTATACTCCCTCCGTTCTTTTTTAATAGGCTGGTTTTGTTTTTTGAGAAAATTAAGAAAATTAAGAGAGTCAATCATTGAAAATGGTCCTCATGATACTTGTCAATAAAAGAAGTGAAGTGAAATGGTCCCCATGACACTTGTCAGCAAAAGAAGTAAAGTGAAATGGTCCCATGACACTTGTCATCAAAAGAAGTTAAGAGAAAAATGGTCCCAGAAAAATAAAGTAACATTTGACTTTCCCAATTAAGAAACCCAGCCTATTTTTTTGTAACATTTATTTATAGAAATCAGCCTATTATTTAAGAACAGAGGGAGTATATAGTTTTTTGTTGGAGACAACTTGGACTAGTTCTTCCAGCTGATTTATCTTGGTTTTGTAGCTGAAATTGAATCCATAATGTTTCGATAGATTTAGAATTGTGTCACTACCAAAGTTTAGTACTAGAGGCAACTTGATTAATAGTGTTTTCGGTTCACATTTATTCTGTTTTTTAATCTCGAGATGTGTAGCTGACTAGTTGCCTCCAGTTTTGTAGTTTTTGCTTTGCCTAATCTTTTAGTTGATTGTGAGTTTTGTTTCGGTTTTAATTGTTGAGGTTTTTTTCCAGGTTAAAATGGTTGTTAAAGAGGTTACATTTTGCAACACAAGTACAAGCACCTTCCAGGAGTGATTGGAAACGCTATACTGTTGAGTGGTTTTTCAAAGGGAAAGGATATAATTAGAGGTTCACAAGAAGATGAGGTGTGGTTGATGTGTTTTGCTTATGTTTAACTATCGTGTACCCTGCCGGAAAGCTCCATTGGCTCCTCGTACACCAATATTCCAAAGGCAGCCTAGGATTTCAAACTTCTACGGGCTTATGTTCTTATAAAGTTATCCACCATTTTCCAATTTTTGTGAATTTGTTTTGTAAGTTTTTATTTCATGAAATTTTTTTTTTGTTCAACTTATCGAGTTGGGGTTTGTTGTTTTCTTGAAGTACCAACTGTTTTATATTTCTTCTCTAGGCTCTGCGGGTATGTCTATGGGGGTTTTAAACGACCAACTGGTCCCAGATTTTGAAAAAAACTTCTGATTTGAAGCCAACTTGTACAAGTTGCTTCTGAAATGAGATATTACAGGAGAAACTTATCCAAGTTGCTTCCACTACTGAAGACAACTTCTGCTAGTTGCTTCGAGAATAAGTGTGAACAACTTCACCAAGTTGCTTCCTATACTGGAGACAACTTGAGCTAAGATTTGAAGCCAACTTGTACAAGTTGCTTCTAAAATGAGATATTACAAGAACAACTTCTAAAATGAGATATTACAAGTTGCTTCCACTAATGAGGGCAACTTCTGCTAGTTGTTTTGAGAATAATATATAACAGATTCCAGATTTTACGAACAACTTCGCCAAGTTGCTTCCAGTACCGGAGAAAACTTGAGCTATTTGCTTCTATCTCTGGAGACAAACTGAATCAAGTTGCCTCTATATTTATACATCTCCTTTTAGGTATCCATGCCTGCAATCATACAACAATACTAACTGTATCTGGAGTCATATTTCAACAACATCAAGTATAGTTAAACCATTCGTTCTTTCGTGTTAAGAATTAATGTCTACATCTAAATATTCATTCAATAGTAGTATAACTAATTAATACTAACAAGAGTATTTCAACAACATCAAGTATAGTTAAACCATTCGTTCTTTCGTGTTAAGAATTAATGTCTACATCTAAATATTCATTCAATAGTAGTATAACTAATTAATACTAACAAGAGTGTTTCTTTATAAGAATAGGTCTTATCCACATATTTACATAAGTTTTTACTTTGCCATTACCGCTACAATCAAGCTTTCACCCAATCAGATTCACATCTGTTTCTTTCTAAAGCTTTCCACATTCATCAGTTGCATCAAGAGATATGGAATAGATTATCCCGGTCAAGAATACGCCAGTTATCTGCATTTTAAAAAAAAAATTACAGATGGAAAAAAAATCATTAAAAACCTAACAAACATTTTTCAAGCAATTAATGGAAACAACTTCTGCTAGTTGATCCAAGATTTGGAGCCAACTTGTAGAAGTTGCTTCCAAAATGAGTACATCATATATTTTTGGGTTCCAGAACTGGGAACAACTTGTCCAAGTTTCTACCATTACTGGAAAAAACGAATATATGCTAATTGCATATATGTATGGAGGCAACTTGAAAAAGTTGCTTCTAGAAATAAAAATGGGAGCTAACTAGCTGTAGTTGTCGTTGTTTCCATACATGGGATCAACTGTGTACAAGTTGTCTGCAAATATGGGAGCCAACTTAGATCACATGGGTCAATTAAAGGCAACTTGATTAATAATGTTTTTCTGGACATATATGCAATCATGCTATGAAGATTTATAAGAAGATCAACAAAGAGAAGAAAAAAACAAGTTAAAATGCACAAACGACAACATTTTTCTAAAACAAAGGCATGTTCTAATTCTCAACCACATCAATGTGCTC
>JAJJWW010017407.1:0-17306 GCA_023531295.1 Papaver armeniacum
ACTAGGGTATGGCACGGGTTTGGAATGTGATGTTATATCAATTTACCCTATGTTTCTCTTGTAAAATATCTAATCTCACCGTATTCTCACCCTATCCGATACTTTGAGCGTCTATTTTGTGAATAAAACCAAACGATTATGGGTTTAAAGCTAGTATTTTGAGGATAAGTTCCTCTTATAAAGCTCTACAGACCATTTTCAAAGTTGTAGATGGTGAAGAAAATAAAGCTTTATTAGAGGACATATCCCCAAAAATTAGCTTCAAATCCGTAAGCATTTGATTTACGTTCATAACAATAACAATCAAAATGTGAGATAATGTGAGAATAAAAATGTGGGAGTTCTCACTTTTTTTTTTTTTATTAATATTGTTTGGATAAGACGGTTCGAGGTGTTACCTAACCCAAGCTAATATATATCAATTCTTTGATTGATACGGACACCACATATTTATGATTTATCAATTGATGATTGCTCCCAGGTCGAGACTCTATAATTAGTTAATCAAAAATTCTTAAACATATCGCCAGCTTTGTCAACACAAAAACAACCCTCTCATATAACTTCTAATTATGGGGCCCAATGCCTCCCTAATTCAAAGACGACATGGCCCATCTCATGTGAGGAGGTTGTTGTTTTTTGGCTTGTTTTTTTTTGTGTTGTCTAAAAAGGTGGTACTATATAATTACCCTTAGTTAATTAATGATATTGAAATCAAAAGAACTAAATCTTTTTATTGTCTAAATTGTCAAACACAATTGTAATCAATAACCTAAACACCCAATCCCATCTCTCACCACGTCGAGAGTTGCGAAAACCTCCTCCCATTGGCCGGTGAACGAAACCTCGCTCCCGATTGGTAGAAATCAAAGTTAGCCCCCTTACATTTCGTGGTAGTCAATTTTTAATAGAATATGAAATCGGACCTTCGGATTAGCGGCAAAATCTATAAATATCTTTTGGGAGGGGGCCGGTAGATTTATTTTTTGGGAAAAAAACGAGAATTACCATGTAAAAGGAAAATCAACATATATAAAAATTTCACGAGATTTACATGCGAAAGAAAAAAACTTAGAAGATCTTTAGAATATTATTTTAGGAAAAATCCAAGAATTTCCAACAGGAAAGAAAAATCATAAGAATTTCCATAACAACTAGGATTCTTAATCTTAATATAAGTAGATTTACATGCCAAAGAAAAAAAAACTTAGAAGATCTTTAGGGTAATTATTTTTTGGAAAAATCCAAGAATTTCCATAACATAAGAAAAATCATAAGAATTTCCATAACAGCTAGGATTCTTAATATAAGTCATAGAGAAAGTATCTTTACATTTCGTGGCCGTTAATTTTTAATAGGAATGATACGATCTAATGCTCGATATTGGTCGGCAGGGTTTGGATTTTCTCACATTATTCTCAAAATGTGAGATAATGTGAGAATAAAAATGTGGGGAGCTCTCACTTTTTTTTTATTAATATTGTTTACGGATACATAGTTCGGGTGTTACCTAACCAAGCTAATATATATCAATTCTTTGATTGATACAGACACCACATATTTATGATTTATCAATTGATGATTGCTCCCTGTCGAGACTCTATAATTAGTTAATCAAAAATTCTTAAACATACCGCCTGTTTTGTCAACACAAAAACAACCCTCTCATATAACTTCTAATTATGGGGCCCAAAATGCACTCTTTGCTAATTCCAAAGACGACATGGCCCATCTCATGTGAGGAGGTTGTTGTTTTTTGGCTTGTTTTTTTGTGTTGTCTAAAAAGGTGGTACTATATAATTACCCTTAGTTAATTAATGATATTGAAATCAAAAGAACTAAATCTTTTTATTGTCTAAATTGTCAAACACAATTGTAATTTAGCATGTAAAAATGTGAATGTCCCTTGATATATAGGTGATAACTTGATACAATCGTATGCTTATTTTACTACTTAAAGAGAAAAGAAAACGTAGCGGGATCATTTTGTGTGAAGTTCATGGACCCTTTTATCTTGAGAATATGTTTGTACACCCCAAAACTTAATATCATATCAGTCAAACATTTCCTTGATGATTGGGACAAAAAAAAAAAAAAACACTTGCAAACAAAAAACTCTTGCTACATAGCATTGCTAAATTGTACATGTATATGAATCAACATCTTATACGAGAAATGGGATATACATAGTAGGAGTCCTTTCACAAAGAATTTCTATAGTCATTGAGTTACTAACCCAAATCTAATTTCATCTTTTTATATAGGTGATAATATTGTATACCAAAGCTACTCCCATGTGTAGTCATATATAGTTAGCGCGATTTTGGATGCACTCTACGCATTGTTCTTCTACGATTAAATCCATAACATCAAATAAAAACACGATCATTGATAATCTACTATTGATTATTTCGACGTGTTAGGCTACGAGTCGTGACGACCGAGTTAGGTTCTTGCAGGCCGGATACATAATTGCCGGCACTCAAGTACTCCACGGTGTAGTGACTTTAGGTTCGGGTTATATTTCCCAAAAATATAGAATGGTAAAATGGATGACAGTTCGAGACTTGAGGTACTAATTCATTATCGATGGGATAGTACATGTTCGATGATCGGTTCAGTGTCTTGCCATCTCCTAATGCCGAAAATTTACCTCGTTAATGATTCTTTGGAGGATGACTTCAAATTTGAAAGACCCGGTGGAGCGGGAATAATGCAGCAACACCTATTATGTTATTGCGAGACTGCAAATTATCGTACAACGTCTGGGCTTCATCTTTGGGGTAGGTGGGCGTCTCTTAGTCCTAGTGATGCCAAGTCACCGAGTAATTGATGGATAGCTCCATAGATTCTCTTAATCCTTGTGATTCAAGTCACCGAAAGCAGTGATGGATTGCTCCGGAGATGATACGCTTTGTCACTTGGTGCACATGGGCTTTAAACATTAGAAACTATCATAGCAACAAAAAACTTGCAAATGTTCATCAAGAATCTAGGTTTGCTACTTCACCGTTTACAATTAAACAATTGAGTACATACTTTTTAGTGCATACTACTATCGACTTGTTTCAATTCCCATTTGATGTGGCTACAAACCTATAAGATAAATTTATCATTACTAATATTCTTCATATTCCATCTCATACAAATATTGTGTTCCTCCATTCTTCTTGCGCGCTTCACCATATCATTGTGAACGCTTGATAGAACTCGCATCTTATGATACTTAGGGCATTGGCCAAAATTTTCCATGCATCCTTGATAAGAACACTGATTTCATCGACGGTCATCACAACAGTTCTTAAATCACTATTAAGCGGTTAGAATTATCCTGAGAATAGAAATATTATTAGTAGTTTGTTTCTCTAAAAATAGAGTTTAAAGATGTCATTTTGGTCCCACGTTATCACTCTTTATGCAAAAAAGAAATAAAAAAATTACCCCAAGAAATAGTCCTGGAAGCATTGGATGTGTTTGACTTGTTGTGATTATATCCAGCACCCTAGCCACCAAATCCGGTCTAGATTATTAGTACAAAAACAATGTGCCTGACATTTTGAACTATGAACTTTGATCCCAAAAGCAAGAAGTCGGATCAATGAACTAATTTTACAACCATTATTTTTTGTCATTTGAGCAAGAAAAGTATTAGGATGTCTCTATTTAGGTTGTTTCGGATTTCCAAATTCATCAAGGAGAGGAACACAATCATACGGCATTACGATAATCGACTCTATCGGTAAGCTCGCGGTTTGTTCCGCGTGTTACTAAAAGATTGATGCCAAAAGTAAAAACAAAATGCACATATATACACAGATCTAGATATACAACTTCAAAATAGACGGGGTGAAAGTACATCTTACCTTAGCGCTTATCTAGCCAATTGTTTGTCCACAAACAATAATTTTTATTTTTTAGGTGAATTCGTATATGTTAACCAAGACTTAACATTAGCTTAATCATTTTTAGAAAGATTAATTGATAATCGTACTTACCCTAGGTAGCCGAGCATCGCTTTATTGACATTATCATGGAACACGAACATTCTGTGATGTTAAACCACTTCTGCAAGTTGCAAGATCTTTCCATTTCATAGATGAAAGGCTCGCTAAATGACACAAATAAAACAATGAAAACAAAACCTAAATCATACCCGGCTCATGTGGTGTTTTTTTAGTAGCCCTCTACGCTTATGAAAACAAAACCTTTTAGCAGCCTTGTTCATGAAAACAAAACCTAGCCAACACTTCGGAAAATGCTTCCATAATAACGTTTGAGTGAACCGCCGAGAATTGGTGTAGCCTACGATACAAATTAGATGGAGAAATGCATAAAAAGGGTTAGATAACTTATGTCAGTAAAATCAAATAGGTCATACACAAACCAAAAATTACAAAAGAAATCGGGAAAACTAATAATTACTTTATCAATCAACCAAAAGAGTGGAATCCATGCCCTGGAATGATAGACCGGGCAATGAAAATCGGCGAAAGAAGTTGGGTACCCATCGTCAAGTAATCCAAATATGCGAGAGACATACAGAGATGGAGATACATTCGATGGATAAGTTTTGTCTTAGGTTTATTGATCGCTCAAAAAGTAATGCCTTTGATAAATGATATTTATCAATTGATCGCTCCCAAGGTAACGCCTCTTACATTGACTCCCAAGGGTAACACCTCTTACATTGAATGGAAAAATTGACGTTTCAAGGAGAAGAAAAAATGTTGTAATGGATCCCATCTCGCCGTTCTTTATCTCCCAGTGTGTAGACTACCGTCCATGTTGGTTATAGAGCAAAAATGTTCGGAAACACATAAAGGGCTCCACTTATACCATTTTTTATGCGTCGAAAATGTTAATCACCGATAGTATTCATAACACATTAGTTGTTCCATCTGGACCGTTTTTTATATATCCGAACTGTAGGTATCCGTCGATTGGTAAAAACACCATTGTCCCTTATAATATAGATTACTAATAAACTTGGCACTGGTATGGTGTAATATTCAATATCTCAGGTTGTACAAAAAGATTCAAAGTATCATATGACCGTGGATTAGTGATAGATGGCGAAAAAGGATAGTGATATTGAAGTTACAAGTTTAAATATCAACAACATATACTTGATTGCTGATGCTGAAGTGGTGGTGCACTCGATTAACTTGAACTTTTTGTCACAACAAGATGGGAAAATAACTCTCAAAAACTGCAGGATCCATCATGCGATGTGGTGGTGCCTAGAGTCAAGCATTTTTTGGTTGAAAGTTTTATCTAATATTAAATCACAAAAGTTATACTCTCAAGTAATTGCAACTACATAAACTTCTTATGTCCCCACTATGGCAGTTCGATGAAAACCTTATGCAAATTTTATTTTTATGTTCCTTCTCAAGAGCTGTTTGGGTGCAAATACCCGGTGGTGCGGCGGTTCTAGCAACAACCAGGCATCGATGTTACTCTGTGCTTTGAAAGTTGGATGATACAAGCTGCTCAGCCTTCTTCTCATGGGTTTAGCTTGAATCATATTATGATGGTTGCGTGGACTATCTGGAACGAGCGATGCGTAAATTTGAGAATAGGAAGGTTGATCCACGAGTTCTGCTTGCCGGAAAGCTCTACTTTTCTAGTTATATTGATAATCTCAATGCCAGACACCTAGTGAGCCATAGTAGCAAGTCCCAGACCATGAATAATATACAAAAATGGAAACCATTGCGTATCCATATCTTACAATTAATTGTGATGCCTCTTTTGATATAAATACGAGACTAACTGGAATTGTTCTTATTTTATGTGACTCTATAGGAAAATGGCGTGGAGGCAAGTAAAAATGTTATGCATGAGTGAAAGATTAAGAGCAAGCAGAATGTCTTGCGTTCATTGAGGCAGTTAGCTGGAGTAATGATTTAGGGAATACACGAATCGTTTTTTGAAACTGATCTCAAAGGTATTGAAGGCTACATCAACAAATCACATCACCAGTTGTTGCTTGGAAGAATGAAGATATCTTGCTTGATATCATTGATAAGTTAACTAATATCCCACAATGGGAATGTTGGGCGTTCATAGGGTGTGCAATAAACTGGCGATAAACTAGCTAAATACAGAAGAAAAATGGTGTAACTCAAATTTGGGTTGAATGATCGGTTGTCAGCCGACACAAAAATAAATTACACTTTCTTACTACTCAAAATATATAATGAAGCAAGGGCAAGAAAGGATCGTTCCCACATGCAGGTCTTGGTTGTCAAATTGATTCGGTTTCCTATAAATAACAGGGAGTTTTCTGATTTTTTATAAACTAAATAAAAGCAAACAATAAAAGTAAACACGCAAATCAAGGATGAGAAAGTATTGGTCATGGATTTCGTCTTCAATCACAAACATGTTTTCAACACAATAACTAGAATTGATATTTTAATCTTAACTTTTATCAAAGGCCCTAGAATACCTTGATCGCAAGAATATCCCGCTAATCTCCTCTTGTCATCAAAAAACACATTAAAAGATGCGAATATGAATTCTATCTAAAAGAACAACCCAGCGTGTAAAAGCACTAATCAAGTTTAATTCCTAGATGCATTAAGTTCTATGAAATCGGCCAATCAAAGCAATCGAACGTGTAAAAGCACTAATCCGATTTAACAAGGTTATGGTTCACATATGATCATAAGAATATATCACTACAAACTATAATCATATTTATGCTACTTCAAATCAGAATTATCACTTTTGCGTATAATAACCCTAATCTAGCAAAAAGACATGCATGTGAGTTCTACCCAATTTGCAACTTGACAAAACAAACATTCAATCATATGACAATATTAATGGTGAATCATAAACGATAATATGAGAGAAAACTAATTTATTGAACAAAAACTCATGTTTGTAAATCCAACTAATCCATAACCAAAAGAAAACTCTAGCTCATATTCATGGAGTTCATAACAAGAAGAAAGAGAAAAGACTTCATGGTTCTAAACCCTAAAAAATAAAAGTAGAGGCAAAGATAGAAAAAGAGAAATCCCATAGTTCTAAAAGTCTTTCCTTAAATAGCTCTCTTGTTTCCAAAATTAGGTCTAATCTTCAAAAGTCCACTAGATAGAAGTCCACCAAGCCAATATGTGAGGAAAACCCATGTGAAAATATGTCCCAAAAGAGGTCGACGGAAAAGCGGTATTGTGTGGAATCGGGAGTCCGACACTTGGGAAGTAGCTCTCGGGTGACCGGCAAAGTCCTCCGGTCACTGATCGGCAGAGTCATCTCGGGTCAACTCGGAAGTCGGACCAGAGTCAACACCGATCGGCTATCTAACTCGGCCAAGTTGGCCGGGCCATTGCACGGGCCATATCCCGCCGCACTATCATTGTGCTTCACCTATTTAAACTCCGGCCATGATGGTTGATCATACTTCATACCGTGACTTCAATTCTCCATGTATCTAGCACTTCATCAAGCTCACCTTCACCGACCTTCCACTCGCAAACTCGGATCAATCAGAGCACTGTTGCCACGCAATCTCGGCTTCGGTTTCACGGCAACATCACTTGTTTCTTTTACTTGAACGGATCCAGTCTGCCAAACCTCCAAGCCATCTCCTTATTCCTGTCTCAAGCCATCACACAGCGGCGCGGCTCCTGCAACAACCATTCAATCCATTCTACAACTTCTCTTTGCAGATATGAAAAGTCATTCTTCATTATAAACCCTGCACACATACACACTTGCTCTTCACAGCCTCGCCTGCAACTCAGTTGCTCATCCCTTCTATCTTAGCTAGACAAACACACACACACACACAGCATCAATGTCATCTCTGCCAGCTCAATCCATTCCGTAAAAACATATCACCACTTCCATGTAATGCGAGACTTAACACCCATTCAAATCGCATCATCTCCTTGCACTTTTACAGCTTCTCCATCATCGCATACCGAATCGATTCGCCATCTCTGGCCTGTTTCAATTCCAATGCGGCTACCTTTGCATCAACTTCTCTTGTCACTCTTCACTGCAGCTCATTCAATTCATTCCTCAGCTACATATTCTTGTTCCTGGATCCCAACAGCACAATCATCACCACCAAAGACAACATCTCAGCATCATCTTAACCACCAGCTCTAGCCTCCCATGACTTCACTGTAACCAACATGGCACCAATTCCAACTGCAATCCTATCTTCCCACGAGACTCGGACCACTTCATCTTTCCTAAACTCACTTGCAATCTCCCGTCTATCTTTCAATTCCTTCTTGGTTCCAGAATGACTCATACTTCCACTCTGCTCTTCCATCGGACAGGTCATCGGTGGCAGCAACTCCCAGAAACCACCTCGAGCTTGATTCTCGAGGCACTCATTGCAACTGCCATTTCTTGTCAAGTTCAGCTCTACCACGTAATGCTCCACCCGACTTCCGGTTACATGCCCGGCGTCACGGAAGCACCATCATTCCACCGTGCAGGAACCCGTATGCTCCATTTCATCTTTTGCTTCATTTCACGACTACACGAGCCCCTCATTCACTCATTGTTTCCCAGCTACTCAAATCCCAGCTAGAACCACCTACTGCCAGACTCAACTTCTCCTTCCCTTACAGCTCCACCATTCTCAGAAACACCATCTCTCCTTCTCTCATCTTCTCTCTCTTTCCTACCATCTTTGCCATTACCTGCACCTGCATTACAGCCTCAATATGTAGCTTCGTTCAGCCCATCAGCTTACAGCTTTAAGAACTCAATCACAGCATCACGTCCTTCACTGCCATCAGGCCAGCCATCACAGTTGCAAGGCCCCCTAAACTGCTCTCAGTTCCTCTATCCTTCACTCTTCCAGGTATAGCAACACAACCACCAAAATGGCATCACTGCCATCACCCCAATCTTCGAAAGCCGTGAGGATCAACAACCCACTTGGTGCTCATATGCTTGCATTACTACCGCATCTCGACACAGCAACATTCGGTTCTGCCAACACACGGCTTCTAAGCCTCCAGATTTAACCGGCAAGCCAATCTTCATCTCATTCTAAAACTTTCCCAGTCATGACTCCTTGTGCTATCGATTCCATGACCCAGTTCCGTGTTCTTAACTTCGAATCCATGTTTTGACCATTAGAACATAACCGGTGAACCCATGGCTCGAACGACGATATGACTCTTAGTATAGGCCTGGCCGAGTGACAAGATAGGCAACAGGATCGGTTCAGGCCTTCCATCGGAACACATTATGTGCTAAACTTGAAAAGCGAAACACTCAATTTGTCGTTGACGAGTTCTCTTTATCCTGCCAATTTAGAATTATAAACAAACCCATTCATTCATTCTTGTCGAACTCAAAGTTTGCCTCCAATCTTCTCTATTCATTCAATCTGTATGTAGCAAAGATATTCTTCCCCTGTCTTCAAGAACAACACCACTAGCAAACAACCTCTTGGCTGATTTCTTGACTTGAATCTCTCAATTACTTTCCTGTCCCGAACCTCAATATCGACTTGAAACTTTGCACAGTTCGAACTCTGAATTCTTCGTCGTCATCCCAGTTCCTCTCTTTTCTAAATCAGAACAAACACAATAATGATAATGAGAAGAGAAATTGTTTTCTCTAGGTTTTGGGTTGTAGTGAATAAAAACAACTACATGCACCCAGCCATTGGATAAGGGCCACCGGTGATCTTCTTCAGACATGTCGGTCTCCTGGGAACTAACAAGCTTAATCATTCATTTTGCTCATAACTCTCTCATTGGATGTCGGAATGGCCTCATTCTTTCGCAGCTAACTTCGTCTTTTCGCTCTCTTCATGATGATTGAGAAAAAAACCCTGGATTTAGACGAGTTCCACTTCCTTTTACTCAAATGACTCCAAAACACCTATAAAACTCAAAAGCAAACATAAGATACATAATTCACACGAAAAATAGAAAGAAAGCATAAACTCTAGATAGTAAATACGATGGTATTATGCACCTATCAAATTCCCACACTTAGACTTTGCTAGTCCTCGAGCAAATCAAACAAAATAAATTCTTAAACATACATACAACTCCGTGTAATGGGCCGAGGCTACCGGTCACACTTAGACGTATAACAAGCCTTTAAAGCCCTAGGTGTCCCTAGTGGACGGGTTATAGTCTCGTGAGGGTTTACTAAGAGATATACCCACAAAACCTATTTTTCCAACTTACTAGTTCTCCGTAATGATAGCATCCAACGCGCTAGAAGACATAGAAATTCTGCACACTAGTCATAAGAAGTTAGACACATAAATGAACACAATCTCATCCTTAAAATTTGAGAGAGAAATAACCATCCCTTCTCGAAAGAAATTCGGGTTCGGAGTGTTCGAAAGTCTCGACTTCTGCCTCACAAGAAAGGGTTTATGAAGTTGCTCTCAATAATAAACGGCTTTTTATGGGTCACACATGTCCGTGTAGGAATGAAGAGAGAATCTTGCGACACGTTGAATGGTAGGAAGGCATAACCCTCCAAAGTATTTTAAAAACCCACATCTTTTTTTATCATTTTGAAAACCCATTTTCTGACGATCTCTCTGAGGAAATCAACCACTTAACGAAGGTGGGAATATGCTTGCTTACCTCGTTATCCGTTCGGCGTGCGTCCAGCACCACTCTCAAAACATCCATAGAAACGTCTTCGGTCTTCAATCGGTGTCTTCATCTTCGTCTATGGTCTTCAACTCTTGAACTTAGTAGAATCTTGACAATGTAACTCTTTTCCTCTGATTCCTTGTTGCTTGAAACTTCATTGTAGATATCTTTTCTTTCCATTGGCTTTATTGAAAGAACAAAACTAAAAACGAACTATACAACCCAAAATATGATACAATGAATTTTTCTTGTCTTTTTTTTTCTTTTTTTTTTTTTTTATCATTTTTTTATCATTTTTTTTGAGACAAAAAAAAAAATAAAAAAAATACAAAATAAAAACGAAATAAAACAATAAAACTAGTAATGAACCTAAATAGATTTTCTCTTGTCTTTTTTTTTTTTTTTTTGAGACAAGAGAAAATAAAATAAAAATAAAAATAAAATAAAAAATATAAGTACAATGGCCATGGTGTAAGTACTTTACCGCTTGATTCTTCACAACTTATATGTCTTGATATCATAAACTTCTCGAACTCTCATCCTTGATAATTTTCACTCTTGTACAATAGTCTTCAACTTGTAAAATTTATGCTCCTTGTCTTGTTGCTTCACTCGAATCGAAATCTGCCCATTTTTACGTATTGTTGCTTGTAAACCTTGAACGTCTTCAACTTTCCTTGAGAATTTGTGATGCTCCTCTTGTTGATGATGATGGTGTTTCTATGGACACGTTGGTGTAGAGAGAGATAAGGTGGATGGTGCTAGCTGCGAACAAGATTACAAGTGGTATGTAAGTTAGCAATTCGATGTCACCATCATGGTTGATAAAAATAGCACTCAAGATATCAAAGTAGTGCTTCTATTGGTGGGAGGTTGGGCAGCTCACCATTACGCCTCTAATTTACGTACGGTGACACACTCTAAAAGCACAAATTTAGACAAAGTACAAAGAATTGAAGGTCGGTGCCTCACATTATGTAACATGGGTAGTCTCCACTATAGGGACTACTACTCTAATACCGGTCGGTCTGCACCTTTATTTGTTAATGGCATGGTTAAATCAACTTTAACTCTCATACAATTAAGAAACCCGATCATGTTCTCTGTCATCTCTAAGTTCAGTCACTCTTATGAGATTCTCGATGTAATCTTAGCGACATGTATACTATGTGACTCTACACTAACTACAAGTTGGAGTTTTTTATTCACTAATTTACACAAAATTTGAAAATTTCAAAAAATTACAACGCAAATGCTTAACCACTCCCCCACACTTAAACTTTACATTGTCCTCAATGTAAATTGAATCGTCCAAAGAAAGTCAAGGTGGGAAATCATATAACAATATGCGACAAGAAAGCATAAAAAAAACAAGAAAAGAAAAATTAAAAGATAAGAGATACAAAACCTATGGGTTGCCTCCCATGTAGCGCTTGGTTTAAAGTCGTCAGCCCGACTTGCAAGATCGATTCCCCATACACTAACAATCGGAAAAGTTGGGGATCCTTCCATAGAACCTGTTTTGCAAACACTAGCTTCACACATATATGAGTAATATAAAACAGAAATGAAGTTATTAACCGATAAAAGTTTCCCCCACACTTATTCTTGTCCATACTTGGAAGTGTATAAAGAATATAAAAGTCGGTTACTTCCACGGTTTCTTGTTCCAAAACCTGCATAGTTTGAGAATCAAGTATCTCTAATGGCGGAAATCGAGAAACAAAGTCATTCAACAATACTCTCGAAGCACATACATTCAAACCAATAAGAGGTAAAGGAGAAGAAACAATAGGCAACGGTTTAGACAAACCTAGCACAATCTCTTGTATCACGGAATCCTCTTCATCCTTGAAAAACTCAAGTGAATAATTCACCTCATGTATATAATGGTCCTCTATCAAACCTTGCAACCATTCTTCGTCCGTTTTTGCCTTAACCAAAGTGTCGACATAAACATCATCATTACAATCATTTGCAAGCTCAATTGGGTCTTCCACAATATTGGTCATACCGGTCTCATTCTCAACATACTCCTCTTCATTAGACTCAAACCTTGTTGCAAAGTTGTCATCAAATGTTTCCAAAGGTTGGTCCTTTTTAGCACAATCATCTTCGTCTTCATTTTCAGACTCACCATAATAAGAATCGTCGTCGGTTTTCCCAACCCTTATCACGACGCCGTTTAAGTTCCATATGAATGGTCCTACTAATTTCATAGACAAGCTCTTCCGAGGCTCCATCATCTTCCAACTTGTATAATTCTGCGGGATTTCTTGACGTTCACACGCTTACCACCATTGACTACAATATGTTCTCTTTCCCATGGCTCTTCCCTTTGAATGGGTGAATGATCATAACTTCTACGATGCGGTCGGGTAAGTTAAGAAATGTTCCAAAAATTGGTTTCACAGGCGACGTTCTCTCTATTACGGTCAAGTTGGTCTAGCCTTTGTTGCATGTCTTGTAATCCATTCAAAATCTGCATACAACTCGAATAAAGCCAATTAGAAGTAGAATTATCCTACCTAGGTGCTTGACTTACATACCCACTACAAGGTTGTTGTTGGTATGTATGAAAATCACCATAAGGTTCTCTAGGATATGCATCATAGCCAATAAATTGGTTTTGATTGCATCCCATAGATGGTGGGTAATTTTCATAGTGTTGAAGTTGTTGAAAACCATATCCATCGCTCTAATATGCTCCGTCCATAGTAAGTACCTGAAACAAGAGTTCTCAAAACTATGTCAAAACCAGAAAATAAGAAAAAACTAAAAATAAAACTAAAAACAAAACAAAAAATAAGAAACCAAAAACAAGTGACAACCGCTGCCTCCCCGGCAGCGGCGCCAAAATTTAATCGGTTAATAAATTACACTTTCTTACTACTCAAAATATATAATGAAGCAAGGGCAAGAAAGGATCGTTCCCACATAGAGGTCTTGGTTGTCAAATTGATTCGGTTTCCTATAAATAACACCGGGAGTTTTCTGATTTTTATAAACTAAATAAAAGCAAACAATAAAAAGTAAACACGCAAATCAAGGATGAGAAAGTATTGGTCATGGATTTCGTCTTCAATCACAAACATGTTTTCAACACAATAACTAGAATGAAATTTTAATCTCAACTTTTATCAAAGGCCCTAGAATACCTTGATCGCAAGAATATCCATCTAATCTCCTCTTGTCATCAACAAACACATTAAAAGATGCGAATACGAATACTATCTAAAAGAACAACCCAACGTGTAAAAGCACTAATCAAGTTTAATTCCCTAGATGCATTAAGTTCTATGAAATTAGGCCAATCAAACCAATCGAACGTGTAAAAGCACTAATCCGATTTAACAAAGGTTATGGTTCACATATGATCATAAGAATATATCATTACAAACTATAATCATATTTATCTACTTCAAATCGGGAATTATCACTTTTTTAACGTATAATAACCCTAATCTAGCAAAAGACATGCATGTGAGTTCTACCAATTTGCAACTTGACAAAACAAACATTCAATCATATGACAATATTAATGGTGAATCATAAACGATAATATGAGAGAAAACTAATTTATTCAACAAAAAAACTCATGTTTGTAAATCCAACTAATCCATAACCAAAAGAAAACTCTAGCTCATATTCATGGAGTTCATAACAAGAAGAAAGAGAAAAGACTTCATGGTTCTAAACCCTAAAAAATAAAAGTAGAGGCAAAGATAGAAAAAGAGATATCCCATAGTTCTAAAAGTCATTCCTTAAATAGCTCTCTTGTTTCCAAAATTAGGTCTAATCTTCAAAAGTCCACTAGATAGAAGTCCACCAAGCCCATGTGTGAGAAAACCCATGTGAAAATATGTCCCAAAAAGAGGTCGACGGAATCGGTATTGTCGGAAATCGGCGGAATCCACGACACATAGGAAAGTAGTTCGAGGTGACCGGCAAAAGTCGCGATCCACTTGGATCAACGAGTCATCTCGGGTCAACTCGAAGTCAGGCAGAGTCAACACACGATTCAGCTATCTAACTCCCGGCCAAGTCAGCCGGGCGGCCATTCATTGGAGAGGCCATATCTTCTTTGCACTATCATTGTGCTTCACCTATTTAAACTCCCGGCCATGATGGTGATCATACTACATAATTTGCGGCTTGATTCTCCATGTATCTAACACTTCATCAAGCTCTCACTTTCACCGACCTTCCATGTAAACTCGGCGAAGAATCGACACTATTGCCCGCAATCTCAAACAGTTTCACGGCAAAATCACTTGTTTCTTTTACTTGAACGGTTCCGGTGCAAATGCCAAACCACCAAGCCATCTCCTTATTCTTTTGTCTCAGCCATCACAACGGCGCGGCAATCTCCCCGCAACAACCATTCAATCCATTCTACAACTTCTCTTTTGCAGATATGAAAAGTCATTCTTCATTATAAACCACGCACACATACACACTTGCTCTTGGCGTACGCCTACAACTCAATTGCTCATCCCTTCCATCTTAGCTAGACAAACACACACACACAGCATCAATGTCATCTCCTGTAGATCAATCCATTCCAGAAACATATCACCACTTCCATGTAATGCACAGACTTAACACCCATTCAAACTGCATCATCTCCTTGCACTTTATGTAGCTTCTCCATCATCGCATACCTGAACTGGCTGGCCATCTCTGCTGTTTCAATTCCAATGCAGCTACCACTGCATCAACTTCTCACTGTCACTCTTCACTGCAGCTCATTCAATTCATTCCTCAGCTACATATTCTTATTCCTGGATCCCAACAGCACAATCATCACCACCAAAGACAACATCTGACATCATCTTAACCACCGACTCTATCCTCCCATGACTTCACTGTAACCAACATGGCACCAATTGTGCAATCCTATCTTCCAAAGGACTCGGACCACTTCATCTTTACCTCGGTGACTAGCAATCTCCCATCTATCTTCAATTCCTTCTTGGTTCTGCAATGTACTCGAGACTTCCACTCTTCTCTTCCATCGCACTGAGTCATCGGTGCAACAACTACGAAACCACCTAGAGCTTGATTCTCGGGCACTCGGTGCGACTTCTATTTCTTGTCGATTCATTTCTTCTCTACTGCAATGCTCCACCTGACTCAGTTACATGCCCAGCGTCACCAGAAGCACCATCATTCTACCAGTACCAGAACCCATATGCTCCATTCATTTGTTGCTTCATTTCAGCTACACAGGCCCACTCATTCACCCATTGTTTCCCAGCTACTCAAATCCCAGCTGTAACCACCTACTGCCAGACTCAACTTCTCCTTCCCTTACAGCTCCACCATTCTCAGAAATACCATCTCTCATTCTCTCCTCTTCTCTCTCGGCTGCTACCATCTTTGCCATTACACCTTTTGCTACGACTCCAATATAACCCTTCGTTCGGCCATCACTTGGCCTTTAATAACTCCAATCACGGCATCACGTCCATCACTACCACCGGGCCGGCCATCACAAGTTGCAAGGCCCCCTAGCTTGCTCTCGGTTCTCTATCATTCACTCTTCATAAAGAACACAACCACCAAAATGGCATCAACGCCATCACCTGCCAATCTTCGAAAGCCGCAACGGATCAACAACCCATGGTGCTCATATGCTTGCGTCTGACTGCATCTCGACTGCAACATTCGGTTCTATGCAACATGCCTTCCTAAGCCTCCAGTTTAACCACGACAAGCCAATCTTCATCTCATTTTATAACTTTCACGATCATAACTCCCTTGCTGCTACGTTCATGACCCCAGGTTCCGTGTTCTTAACTTCAAGATCCATGTTTTGACCATTAGAACATAACCAACGAACCTGGCTCGAGCAACTGACATGACTCTTAGTATAGGCGCTAGGTGAGTGACAAGATAGGCAGCAGACTTG
The DNA here is from genome assembly GCA_023531295.1 of Papaver armeniacum. Taxonomy (NCBI): domain Eukaryota; kingdom Viridiplantae; phylum Streptophyta; class Magnoliopsida; order Ranunculales; family Papaveraceae; genus Papaver; species Papaver armeniacum. Next base: position 16,525 of record JAJJWW010017407.1, read on the forward strand.
TTCGGGCCTTCCATCGAACACATTATGTGTCTGAAACTTGAAAAGCAGAAACACTCAATTTGCTGTTGTACTGAGTTCTCTTTATCCTGCAATTTCGAATTATAAACAAACCCATTCATTCATTCTTGCCACTTAACTCAAAGACTGCCTCCAATCTTCTCTATTCATTCAATCTGTATGGCAACAAGATATTCTTCCCTGTCTTCAAGAACAACACCACCAGCAAACAAACTCTTGGCTGATTTCTTGACTTGAATCTCTCAATTACTTTCCAGTCTGAACCTCAATATCAGCTTGAAACTTTGCCTGGTTTGAACTCTGAATTCTTCAGTCGCCATCCCAGTTCATCTCTTTTCTAAATCAGACAAACACAATAATGATAATGAGAAGAGAAATTGTTTCTCTAGGTTTTGGGTTGTAGTGAATAAAACAACTACATGCACCCAGCCATTGGATAAGGGCCACCGAGTGATCTTCTTGCAGACCGTCAGTCACTTAACCCATGCTTAATCATTTATTTTTTCATAACTCTCTCATTGGATGTTGGAATGGCCTCATTCTTTGTGACTAACTTTTGCTTTTCGCTCTCTTCAAGATGATTGAAAAACCCCTGGATTTAGACGAGTTCACTTCCTTTTACTCAAATGACTCCAAAACACATATAAAACTCAAAAGTAAACATAAGATACATAATTCACACGAAAAATAGCAAAGAAAGCATAAACTCTAGATAGTAAATACGGTGTATTCTGCACCGATCATTGAACAACCACCTAGTGTCA
>JAJJWW010017408.1:0-14127 GCA_023531295.1 Papaver armeniacum
CGTTGGTTCAGATGAATATTCCATACCGCTGGGGGTTATGGGGTGATCGGAAGGCCATCCAATCACGCCGGTGAGGTTGGATGAACGAGATCATATCGGAGCGTCTGGGACCGATCCGGATGCTCAATCGGCTAGTATAACACATCGAGAGTTCTCGATCGGGCAAAGTATAACACACCGAGAGTTGCAACCCGTACGGGTATTTCGCGTACATGCTTTCATTATAATTCTTGGAGGTTCGTGTTGCTCTTTAGGAAGAGCAACACTCGTCATGCCGCACCGATAATGAGTACTGAAATACAAGGCCGCTCATGCATTAATTAATAATGCTATAAATTGGCTGGTATATGGGATTGTTGCTACATGCTCCAACACGGATGAATTTCGTGTATTTAATTCATGTAATGGGATTGTTGCCACATGCTCCATTCTAGGTGAATTAGTAAAGTGATGAAGTATTCAACACTTATTAATGGCTTTATCTTTACAAGATGTTAGCGCATAATTTTTCGGTTTTTTACAATTTTAACCTTAAATGAAAATCCACCATCAACATTAAGTCCCGCTCTAGCACATAATGGTTACACTATTGTGGGGTAGGCATGAGATGGTGACGATTAAATACAAAGCTTATGAGACAAAGTTAGATGTTACCGGGAGACAGGTCATCATCCTTGGAGCATGTCACGTTCAAGAGGCGTCCGGCGAGTGTTCCCCCTAGCATGATGTCGGTCTTGCTCCGCCCGATGATATTACGCTGTTTCGTTCGTGGGGCTCTTGCACCTGCTTGATCGAACGTGGGCTTGATGTGTCATTTTTGGTTAATCGTGGTCCGCTGCGTTTGCTTGATCAAACGTGGGACCCGATAAGCATGCTTGATTCGAACATGGGCGAGATGTGCATGCCGATCAAACGCGGGACCACCGTGTACATGTTTCAAAAGTCGACCATGTCCCGTGACTACTTTGACCGAAACAGTTGATGTACTTGCTCGAGTGTCATCTTGCTACTTCGACCAAACACCGAGCCAGTAGCTTGACTAAACACCGGACTTGATGCTTTGACCAAACACCCCTTCTTTGCTTGATTTGCTCAACGTGGGACCGTGATGACGAAGCTTTTTTTTTTTTTTTTTTTTTTAAAAAATGAACTTGTGTGCTCAAACGTAAATGTGGGTCTTGTAGAAAGCGTTGAGCGACTTATGGAGAAGGCCCGGAGAGCGTTGAAGTGTTGGAGTCAAACGCCTTCTTCCGGAGAGAGCTTTGATTGGGGACGGCTGTGTCTGCTTCGACCAATATGGGGCTGGGCTCAAGTGGGACCCGCCGCGTGCCTGACTGAACGTTGACCCTATGTTTCGACTGAAAACTGGCCCTGCCTGTTTTATTCGAATACCAGCCTTGTGATTTTGATCAATACCAGACTTGAAACTTGAGCAATACCGGACTTGTGACTTGATCAATACTGAACTTGAGACTTGAGAAATACCGGACTTGTGATTTGATCAACACCGGACTTAAAACTTGAGCAATACCGGACTTGTGACTTGATCAATCTTAGGACTTGAGACTTGAGCAACAGGACTTGAAACTTGAGCAATCTGGGTGTTTGGACCCAATACCGGCCTTGTGTACTCCAACGTGAATGTGTGTTGTCGTGTGTGACTACACATCTCACGTGTTTTTATACAAGTCTTGACTCATGTTTTTTTTATTGTAGAATGAATAAAAGAACTCACTGTTGAGATGTATTCGGGATAATCTTTGGTGCACAAGTCGGGAGGTGTTGTGATTCAAAGATATGCCGAACATTGATGATGAGTTGTTCACCGCGCCCTTTCAACTATATGAAAATATCCGTTCCCACAAAGATAACCCTTCTCTATCGACTTCAAGGTTTTTCATGCTCCGTTGGGCCCTCATGAAGGATGGATGGGACGTATGTTGAGAATGAGTACATCAAAGATAACTTGACCGGAGGCGCAGATTATTGATGCGGCTTGAGTGTTGAAAACGGCTCGAGAGGATGTTAAAGTGGTTTCTGGTGCGAGCGTTGAGGTGGATCCTGGAGAGAGTGTTGAAGAAGGATTAAGGCGAGCGTGGGTCCCGGAGAGAGCGTTGAGGCGGCTCAATAGACTATTGAAGCGCCACGCTAGAGGAGCGTTGAAGTATTTCCCTCTTGATTCGATTTACCTTGCGAATTCCATGCTTCGGTGACCATCTCTCTCATGTCAAGAATTTCTTGGTGACGGTGAAGGAACTTCATCGCCGAGCCTCGATCCCCAAGCGTGGTTTACATGGTTTGTTCGTAGTGGTTGTTGTCGAGCCAAATATGGAATATCTTGGACATTGTTTCATCATTGTGGGAGTCGTGCATGTGGTACTGGAGTTGGAGTTGACGGACGCGCAGGATGTTATATCTCGGTGGTTTTCCTCTTGCTGCTTCAGGGAACCACTTACAAGAGGTTGAAGGTTGTATCTTTGTTGTTGGTGAGATATATGCCTCTACAAACATTATGAGGCTCTTCATTACGGCATGCCCGGTTCTTTCTATCGGGGCATATGTTATTGTAGATGAACGTTCAACAACTCCAGGAGGATGACCAAAAGCGGATTCTCCAACATAGCATGATAGACATGTACCCTTTGTCGGATAAAGTAACTCCCAGGATCTTGCTCGATATGACGCGTATACATCGTTATCTTCTTGAGGTCCTGCTCCCTTGAGGTATCGTCTCAGTGAAGATTGCCGTCATAGAGCGTTGATACGTTGTAACCGGTATTCTTTAAACCAAATGGCGATTATGGTATAATAAAAATTTCCGAGAGGAGTTCGAAAAACTATCTTACTTGCATCATGATCGTACATCCTTATCTGGTTATAGCCGCTACATCCATCCATGGAGGAGAACATGCCGTGTCCGCTGGTTGTATCTACTAACATGTCGATGTTAGGTAGAGGAGGATCGTTTTGGAGCAGACACTGTTCAAGTCTCTCAAGTCTACGCAACACATCTATCCATTTTCCTCGTGTCTCGAACTACAATTGTTTAACCGACTTGGATCCGGGTATGACATGTAGATGATGGGTGACCAATTTTCATCTAAACCGGCATTTCTTCATATCTCCAAGCGAATATTTCCTGGTACTCTTTGAGAAGTTGCACGAGCTTCATATGCGTTTATCCGTACACAAGGTTGGTGATGGAGATAGGCCAGGAGATTCCTCAACGATTTCAATCTCATCGATTTGTGGAGTTGGTGCCATCTTGCATTGTTGTGGAGCATCCAACACTTGTTCTTGTGGTTCGTTCTTTATTGTAGCATTCCATTGGGTGGAGACCGGTAATGATCTCCCGCTAATTGATAATGGCGGTGTCGGGTATACCGTTTTCCCATTCCCGGTCACGACTGCCATGAAAAGTCCGTTCCCTCTTCGTGTGAACGTGGGTCGTGGGCTTTGCACAGGATGGAGAAGAATGTTTCATTAACAAAGATGCATTGTGGGTTTTTAGCCTCAAATGATGCAAGCCAGTCTTCTTCACTGATTGACGCCCACGTGGGGAGTGGGACGCAACGAACTTGTCCGATTCTTTCCGCGGGAGCTTCTCTGTATGTGCTTTGGTTTGGTTTCCCTCGAAGTCCGTCATTGTGGTAGGCTTAAAATACGACCTTACACGGGAGAACCTTGGATGTCCCGAGAGTCTTGGAGAGTAATCACATTCGAAGACGCTTCTTGTGTAGATAAGGGCCGTCTTGAACTCGAATCCTTGATGCGTGCGGTGACATGTAGGGCACGGTCGTGACCTTCCTTCGGTTGATTGCAAAAGAAACGTCTTCGCGCGCGATTCTTCGAGAGGGTGAAGGTTCGCATAAACTTTCCACTAGAGAAACCGCTTCCCGATTCACCGGCCCCTGGTTCATAGTGAAACTATTGACTTGAGGAAGATCTTTGTGAGGATCAGTCCCCAGTGTAGGAGTCTCCATGACAGGACCGCTCATATCTGATGTCGCTTCTTTGATCAGGTCCATGGAGGTCCGCTCCGCTAAAGTACCTTCTCCGGTGCGTTGAATGCGTTCATTTTTTTTTCTCCAGGGGTTGTCGCGTCTCTTGTGGCAATCGATCAGTTAATGTCTTAAGAAAAGTGAGTACCTCTTTCTGAGTTGCGACCATATCCGTTTGAGTCTTAGCAAGAACTTCTGCTTCTCCATCAAGTCCACCCAATGGTAATGGGGGATGGTCTTCTTGGAATATTTCTGCTTCTGTTTGGTGTGATGGTAGAAGTGCGGCTCCACGAGATGTATTGACCACGGTAGCTCCACCGATGGGTACATCGACATAGGAGTGTTATCCACACTAGCTCCATCAGAATTGATTGCTGATCCAGACCTGAGTTCTACCATCTTGAAATGAAATGCTGATTGAATTGATTCTAAGATCTACCCTTTTTTAAAATTGATGAAATTGAATCGGATTCGAAGAAATTGACTTTACAACCGAGAGATTAACCTCCCGATGTGGTCGCCAATTGTTTATGGTTGAAACTATTCACCCGGATTTGGTAATTTGGGTGTGTGGATGAGGAATGAATCTAAACCCTAAACAAATGCACTTGCACGGTGAGTGCTTGTAGATTCGAAATCAATCATTAAGTTCGGCCTAAACCAAGAAATGGTCGTTCCAGACTTGTTTGGAGGTCACAAAGTGAAGGAGATGGGGTTGATCTTAGGGAGGGAAGCGAAGAAGGTGTTGAGACTGTGAAGGTGTTGGCTTGCTTTGACTTGTAACAGAAAGGTGATAAGGCTTACGATTGATGCAAAATGGCTCAGGTGTTTGAATACGTTTTGTATTAACACTTGGTTTATGTCAAATCCGGGACTTGTGTTGTTTTTCTCTTGTTTGGAAAATAGGGAGGAGAACCTATTTATACAAGTCATTTGAGCCTTATTCACGTCTCTCGTGGGAAGTGGAGGAAGTGGAGTGATGGAGTTGTGGAGTTGTGTGTTGGTGTTACACGACCAGTCTTGCCCACTTCTCCTGTCATCTCTAACCGTCCATGACTTCCTAACACGTTCTTGTGATGGCGCGTTGCTGCCGCACGCTGTAAACCGCCGCACCAATACCCAGGTATGTATCCCCGATTTGTGATATGATTGATGTCTGGAATGTATGGATCATGGGACCCACAAAAGGTAGCATGTAATGCTAAATTGAATAACTGCGTTATTCAGGAAGTTGATGGTTGTGAAGTATCATGTGTATTTTATGGTGTGCGCATCATGGTGTGGTAGAGTGACGGTGGTGATTACCATGACGCCTCACCGACCAATTAACTCTGACGAGGTTGTATAACCAAGCCGGTGAAGTTGGACGGACGAGATGATCTTTGAGACACTCATCTGCGACCGTTGATGGAATTAGGGTTTTGAAAGAAGTGCGCAAGCAGGCATCATTCTTGACTTGGCCGAATCCAAGCTTGGGAGACGATTTTGGCCGGGCCGATCGTACATGCGTGTAGACGGCATGACGGTGCAGCGCCCATACCCCATTACCTCACGAAAGTATGATCCGGGCCCACTCGGTCGTCCAGGTGAAGTTGAGTGGTCGAGATCAATTTGTGACAGAAAACTAGTGCCGCCAGAGCCGCACATCACGCTATCTTCAGGCGCGCGTTCCAAGAAAACCAATTCTTGGTAGGTCTTGGTCGATCGGTCTGGAGTGTAGGTGCTAGGTGGTGTTCACGCCTATACTGATCCCCCGAAAACGTGATCTAAGCCACTCAAATCGTCCGGTGAAGTTGAGTGGTCGAGATCGATTTGCAATTTGGGAAGTGTGACCACGCAAGTTTGGACGCGCGTTTTGGGATAGCTGTGCATGATATGCCTTGGCCGTCGTGGTGAGGGATAGACGGGCCCACGGTGGTCATCTTTGGTATGACCTGGGACACGCTTAATCTAATCTGGGACCCTCTATTCGTGCCGGAGAAGATGGACGCTCGTGATGCTCAAAACCCTAATTTTGGGTTTCACGCCGTGCGTCATGCTCTGTTCGGGCGCACCAATTAGGATGACCAACCATGGTTGGTCTGACCGATTGGTCGGAGTATGTAGCGGCCCACGGTGATTGTGTTGACATGCTCCTGGGCCCTTTGAATCTACATCTATGCCCTCCATCTATACCTGCGAAGATGGATGGTTGAGACCTATTTTGCGACACATGTAATATGCCACAAACCCTAATTTAGGGTTTTTTAGTCCATACGCCCGGTTTGGACGTTTGTGGAAAGCTATGCCAATATTTTGGGGAGGCCGAGCCATGCGGGGTCCGCGTTGGTTCGGCAGTTGAATATTCCATACCGCTTGGGGGTTATGGAATTGATCTGGCCATCCAATCACGCTGGTGAGGTTGGATGAACGAGATCATATCCGGAGCGATACTGGGACCGATCCAGGATGCTCAATCGGGCTAGTATAACACACCGAGAGTTCTCAATCGGGCTAGTATAACACACCGAGTTGCAACATGTGCGGGTATTTCGTGCATGCTTTCATTATAATGCTTGGAGGTTAGGTGTTACTGCTGAGAGCAACACTCGATCGTCATGCCGCACCGATAATGAGTACAGAAATACAAGGTCTGCTCATGCATTAATTAATAATGCTATAAATTCACAGGGTATATGGGATTGTTGCTACATGCTCCAACCTGGATGAATTTCGTGTATTTAATTCACAGAATGGGATTGTTGCCACATGCTCCATTCTAAGTGAATTAGTAAAGTGATGAAGTATTCAACACTTATTAATGGCTTTATCTTTTATAAGATGTTAGCGCATAATTTTCTGGTTTTTTACAATTTTAACCTTAAATGAAAATCCACCATCAACAGGTAGTTATGAGTTGTTCTTGTTCAAGTGCCGAAAGTAGTTCATTAGAACATTGAAGAAATTATTTGCTCAATTCTTCCAGTTCAGAGGTTTTTACACTTGATCGTCCTCCAGGGATTTCAAGTATAAAACTCAATAACATCTTGATAGGGATACCTTCAATAGAGCAATAGAAACTTGAAGAGAGATTTTCATTTGAGCTCATGTCCTGTGATACGTTAACTGGGTGTTTAGACTTTTTCTTCCTTCGCTTAGTCTTCCCTTGACCCATAATTTGTAGGTTGGATCGCACCAAACACAGATTGTTAGATTTATTCGTGTTTTCCCGCTCTGATGCCAATTGAAAAGACGAGGGTACCAAAATACACCACAACCTTTTGTTTATCAACCTATAAGTCATATTCCGAATGTAATCGTCTATGGACAGAGTCCAGACAATACAACAATTTGGTTCACACTTCGTATGATCGTCTATGGATACAAGATTGAGACAATACAATAACAAGATCACTTGTGTGATTGACTATGGATACAAGATCGAGACGATACGACAACAAAGTGTGTACTTGATAATAGGTTCGGAAATAACTGAAACTCTATATGATCAATATCAAGCAATACGAAGTTAACGTACTTGTGTATTTTACTTAATTATAATACAATTATAATGCGGAAAACAAAGTAAAAGACACATCAAGATTTTGCTAACGAGGAAACCGCAAATGCAGAAAAACCCTGGGACCTAGTCCAGTTTTGAATACTCTCAGAATTAAGCCGATATACAAAATCAAATACCAACTTCGTATAGTTGAGACCAAGCAGACTACCCTAGCTACTTAGTTCCCTCAGTATCCATGCGCTTTCGACTTCTAGAGTCACGCACGTGAATACCAATTCCTTTGGATCGTATTCCAAACAACAAAGGAAGAATCTGTTTGGTAACCACTCTAATCAATCTTGCTAATGATAAGATGAGTTATTGAAAAAGGCTCTTATGTTTACTCTAATAAACTCCTTTGTCTAGTTAGATTAATATATCCAATGATTACCGAAATAACCAAGTTTAGATCCGCACTCAATCAATATAGATCTCAAAGAGAAACTATAGAGAGATGATGATCTCACACAACTAATCAATCAGATCTATCAAAGATAAATTGATTCTAGTTGGATCCCAGCCGATCAAGGTTTGTGCACTAAATCCACTAGATACGAAAACTAATAATAATTCTTCTTCGTCTTCAAATCTTATATTGCCTTCAAACCTGCACAACAACACTTGAATCCTCTTGTGAACAATCACACACAGAATGGAGTCTGTTAACAATGGATTATCACAAAATGTCTTTAGATCTAACAACAGTTCTAAAGATACCGTCGATACTTTGATCTAGTCTCAGTGAATCTTATATCAAAATAAAAGATTCTCTAGAATAAACAAACTATGTTCAATCAAAGTTTCAACAACCGTTAGTCAATCAAATCAATAATCGAAAACTACAATAACACTGCAATTATCTAATTTCCACCAGTGGTACTCGTAGAGCTTCTTGATCCCGCAGAAGTCTTTAAACGGGCGGTTGTAAGAGATTTCACCTAATTAGGATACTTTCCTCTCCGAATAGACGACTCCACCAAAAAAAACAAAAATGAAGTTTTCCTGGCTCTTAGGATTGTTTGCTAGAAATGCAAACTTACGTATTTATAAACCAAGGTTGTTTGGACGCCAAGGAATTTCCAAAACCCCTTCTTAAGATATGCAATGAATGCTCAAATTCGGTTTTCCTAATTCCAATAAATGTGGCACAATATTTTCCGAAATCTCTCATAGAAAATCTCCAATTAGTAAATGCACATTACTAATTTTTATTCTTTAGAGCTATGCATTAATTGCTGGTAGTTAAAGCATATAAAACAAAAAACCTTAATTAAAAGATTCTCAATTATTTCGGTACAGGATCACCTTGAGTACCAAGGAATATCTTTGAACAATAAATGATAAGATTTAATGCTTATGTTCAAAGCATGTTGACATCATTACACAGAAAATCCTAATTCCGAATCTACACTAGTTCATGAAGAAAATATGTAACTCATGGAAAACGGATTTGCTTCTTGGAATCGGTTCTACCACACTTCCAGACAAGTTTATAATTGGTTCTACCAAAAAATTCCATGACTACTATGTGATCGGTCATAGCAATTCACAATGGTTAGTTGTGATCGATCCTACCAAGTCACGTACATGGGTTCAGATCGGTTATACCAATTACATGGATCGGTTCTACCTAAACATGGTACCTACTTGTGATTGGCCATACCAGTCACTAGGATCGGTCATACCAATTACAAGGATCGGTCACACCAATTACCAGAATCTGTAACACCAATTACAAGGATAGATCATACCCTCTCATGGTGATTACTTATCATCGGTTACACCAATTACCAGGACCGGTCATACCAAATCATAAGTCTAGGTATTGTGATCAGTTATACCAAGATAAATAACCTGAGTTAAGATCGGTTCTACCAACTCACACATATTGGTCATCCAAAGATTATGCAATGAATAGCCGGACCAATATACCTATTGATTTCCTTTCAATTCATGAAACAAGTTTCACGAACCTACTTCCTTTAAACAAATGTAAAACATCGTTTCCTATGATAAAATCCTCATCATAAACCCATACACATAATCATAACACTGTATACAACATTATGTCGATATCATATCTATGAAGTACAAAAGATAAGTGTTATACTTCGTAATATAATGCCTTGATACTATGACCATACTATTAAGAACATGTCTATTGTAAAGACCCTCAAGCTCGTCAACGCTATTAGACCAGTCAAGTGATGAATTAGCCGATAATAGTTCGATTAGTTTAACACGAACGTTAATTAATAGAAACTAATCTAACAACGATCTAGATACGAAACTAGTACCGTTGGATAGGACTCGAAAAGTTACGCGGAATGGACTACGCGAACGTGTCGTTCGGATACTTGACGTTTTTCCATTAGACCGACCCGGCCTTCCCTTATCGCGGATAGTGTGTGTCTAGTGTTCCCCGTTGTTCTTATCTACCAAAACCAAATCGAGAAGGAAATCATTTCTCTTTTTCGTCTTCTCTCTTATTCTTTCTTGTTTTCGTTCTTCTTCTCCTGTTCATCATCAGTCGATGAAATTTAAGAATCAATTCATGATTTTGAGTTGTTAGTCAGTTGGTAAAGATCCACGAAGGGTTATTGGTGGTGAAGATACGATATGGTCGATTAAGACTAGGGAGAAGAGATGAATTAGAGAACGAAATGAATTAGGGTTTATGGAGTTGGTCCGAGTTATGTTAAATTGAAGTTGAGACTGAAAAAAGAGAAGAAAGAGCAAGGATTGTTTGCTAATAGTGAAGATTATGGAGTTCAATTCTGCTTTAAAGGAAATTAGGGTTTCTGTTCTTCCCCAAATTGAAAATAGGGTTTCTATAAATTGATTTGGAATTCGATTCGAGTAAGGAATAACATGAGTTAGAAGATTTACAAGATGGGTTTGTTTAATCAAAGGTTTTGATTGTTGATTTGGGTTCGAATTAGAGAAGTGTTGAATTGAGAATCACTTTAGGGTTTTGCTGAAAATCAGTGGTGAGTTTAATTAAGAATGGATGTTTAGAGATTGATTAATTCAAGGTTACATCAGCTGGAATTGATGAAGCAATAGTTCAGGGGAGGCTAATATTTGAGTAAGTCATCATGTTGCTTAATTACAGTATTTGAAATTGAACTGTGTTTAATATGATATATTTGAAGAATAGGATGAGTTTAAGGAAGGTATTAATGTTATTGTTGTATGTTGTTTGAATTGAAGATGAGTGTGCTAGAAATTGGAGTTGTGTGTTTGGGTGATGGTGTTATTTGTAATTCTGGTGGAGCGTCAGAATCATTTTGTGTTGGTGGAGGTGGTTATGTAATTACAGTTGGTAGTTGAATTGTTTTGGATGTATGAGTGGGTGAAGAGTTTAGTTGATTTAGATGAATGTCTAGGGTCTTGCAAGGGAATGAATGTTACTAGTGGGTTGAGGCTATGATATTGTAGATGATGTTGAGATTGGGTTGAGGCTATGATATTGCAGCTGATGTTGAGATAAATGTGTTTGCAATGATGTTGTTTATAGGGGATGTAGTTAAACTATGATGGTTCTGTAATTGTTAATGATGTTTAAGGGATGGTAGTGATAAATTGAACTGAGAGTTGCTGGTGGTAATAAAGTTAGTTGTATCCGAGTTGTGCTGGATTTGAGGTCTGGTGGTGTAGATGGGTATGTGAATGGTGTTATTGCTAAGTGTACAGAAAACACACTTTTGGTGTTTGTGTATGTGTGTGAATGGAAGAAGTATATGATGAAGCTTGGATGTATGGGGAATTGGTGAATGTTGAGCTGATATTGCAAGGCTGTGAAGTTAGAGGTGTTATTGGTACTGGGATGTAGGTGCAGGTGAAGTTGTTAGTGGCTCAAGTAGGTATTATGGGAACAGATTGCAGGCCAGAAGTCATTGATCTTTGATGTTGAGAGTTAGGCGAGTGTAAGGTTTTGCAGAGATGATGAATTAGTGTTAGTGTTTGCTGTAAAAGCTTGGAACTGCATTTGCAGGTAAACTAGTTTGCATTTGTAATTGGAATTCAAAGTTTATTTAAGAATGAATGAATTGATGTTGTAATGAAATAGATTGAAGTCAACCGAGGTTAGATTGTACGATGTGTTAGAACATTTGGCTTGTCTCGATGAACTTAGTCCAGTCTGACTGTTTTCTCTTAGACTGATCTGAGTTTATCTAATTGGTCACATGGAAACTTGATTTACTAGATCAAGTATTTTAGCTGACTGTTGACCCGGATCGATTCATGAGTTGACTCGTGTGACCAGACTTGACCGAGTTAACCCTTTGACCTTGACTTAGACGTTGACTGTTAGTTGACCCATGACCGTCAGTTTGACCATTAGTGACCGTTAGTTGACTCGGATGGACTGGACTTTAGTTAATGGGCTTGTATAGTGGACTTGGGCTTAGGTTTAGTTTTCCCTATTTTGATGTATTGGACCCTTATGGTCTGATTTAGACTTTGATTCCTTCTACGAAGTTGTAGATATATACGACTTAGCTAATGGACTATAGAATCAACCTAATTGAACTAGTAGACCTTATATATGTTAAAGATAGATAATTAAAAGGTGTAGAATCATAAATGGGTTTAGAACCATTAGTTAGACTTGTTTGATTCTTGTGTGAGCCATTTTGGCTAGATTCTTAGAGTTCTTGTGTGATTAACAGTTAGTCTATATTAACAACGATCGAATCAATGGATGAACCAGTGGATCGTGGATCTCGAGTGTAACGGCCCTACTTTCCATATAACCTCGGCCGATTATTTAATAGTAAATATGCCGTTAATTTCCTGCAACAAGGTACATAACCCACAGAAAACTAGGAACACAGTTCCATTACAATTGAATATGCATATGGGATTTTCATTTCTTAACGAAAATAAAGATGTCGAAAATTTTGGTGTTCTTCACTTCAACAATATAATTCATCCTTAAATAATGTCAACTAACAAAAGAAAATAAGAATGAAGTCTACCCAAATGAAAGTATCCCACCGCCTCAAAACTAAATAAAGAAAAATAAATAAATAAAAGAAGAAGAAGTGTAGATGTCCACCTCGCTGATATCTTGGAGATATCCACCTGAACCGGAATCAATCAAACTCCCTCACGACTCCCAACAACACTCAAAAAAGATAATCAACGGAGTTAAACTCAAGCAAGTTCACGATAGATCAAACTCACGACAAATTTAAGAATTTGTTAATTAAGTAACTAAATGTGCATATCCCTAACCAAAATTTAAGCCATTAAAACAATTAACCATTTAAACTAGCTAAGATACAAAAATAACGTAAATCCACTAGATAAAAGGAACCCTCATACGCTCTTCATAATTACTAATACAAGGAACGTATCCATCTCAAGCAAGTACCAAACGTACCCGACAATGATGTCCGGAAACTATTGTCACTACACCACTTTGAAAGAGTTGATTGACTGCTCTTTCAAAAATTTGTAGGAACATATTCCTACTAAATTACTCCCAAATACATAACCGGAAGTCTCTGCAAAATTGCCTACACCGAGCCACACACCCGCACTCGTTTTAACTGTTGTACGTACATGATATAGAAGTATACATCGCCACACCATACTCTAAACCACATCCAGTTATCTCAAGCTTTCACAAATGTTTAAGAACTATGTACCATGTGCGTGAAAGTTATATAAATTAAGCGTGAATTGCAATAAACGTATCCGATACCTATATACTTTACTACCTAATCTCCACTTTACTATCTAATCATGACATTTGGTTACTGACGGCATAACCACAATAAGCCAAAGATTCAACGCCTCCATAAATTCTTTATGTTTTGCCATACATAAGCAATGCTTTTAAAATTAACAACAAAATATTTGTTAATGATACTAGAGATGTAGCTAGACGCTCCCACTACCACCGTACACCAGTATGAGCTGGACTAGTCTAAATAGTGACTACATTTCCTTCTCTACTAAATACGTCCAAGAGTCAAGTTCTACCCTTATTGAGGACATAGACAAAATAAACCACATCCTAATTGCGAGAAGCAATTAACTACTGTTGATGGTGGATTTTCATTTAAGGCTGAAATTGTAAAAGCCAAAATTATGCGCTAACATCTTGCAAAAGATAAAGCCATTGATAAGTGATGAATACTTCTTCAATTTACTAATTCACCTAGAATAGAGCATGCGGCAACAATCCCAAAATTCTCGTGAATTAAATACACAAAAATTCATCAGTTGGAGCATGGAAGAACAATCCCATATACCCGTGAATGTACATCATTATTAATTAATGCATATCCAAATTTTGTATTTCCATTATTCATTGGGGTCTGGCATGACGACCGAGTGTTGTTCTCGTGAGCAGATAAACACGAATCTCCAACATTAATAATGAAGCATACGAAATACCCATACATGCTACAACTCTCAATTGTGTTATATTACCGATTGAGCATATTAGAACTCCGGGGATCGACCATATCGATCTTCTAAACGATCACGACCATCCAAACTTCACCAACATGATTGGATGGCTTAGATTAAATCCATGACCCCAAGCCAGGTAGGTATTGAATATAC